>CM073135.1:30468982-31036482 GCA_037039145.1 Fundulus diaphanus
TTTCTTTTTTTTTTTTAAATCGAGAAAGTCATGAGGCTCATATGATGAAAGGAGCAAAGAATGAGTCCATTTACGGCCTTAAACTGGGAAACTAATTGTTCTATGCACCCATCCATCAGGTTTGTATCTCCAGCTGTCATTGGACAAGAGGCGGGATACACCCTGGACAAGTCGCGAGTCCATCAAAGGGCAACACAGAAACCCACAAACAAACAAACAAACAAGCATACACACACATAATCTCACTTAAGGGCAGTTTAGCGAGACCAGGAAACCTAAATACATGCCATCTATGCACAAGGGAGAACATGCAAACTCAGTGCAGAAAGACCCCGTGTCAGGATTTGAACCCAGGACCGTCTTGCTCCAAGGCAATAGTGCTAAAAACTGTGCCACTGTGCAGTGAATCTTAGAAATCTCTGGTAGCCAGTAAAGAAAAAAACAACTTTTTATGCACAGTCATCAAACAATGGGACCTTCATAGACAAGAGAAACTGGTTATGGTAGGATACTTAAAAATCATTACAGCATATGCATCTGCAAGTTAAGTCTAGTGCAGATAGCCTTCAGCAACTGCTCCTTTAATTTATGACAACAGCAGAGCCAATAGAGACAATATTCCTGTTCCTCAAGAGCTTTATCGAGGTGGTGTATCAACCACGGGGCCTTCTCGTACAACCCAACTACAAGACATCTGACAGTTGGCTAGTTAGCTTGCCGTTTCCCTGCCAGCCAACAGCGTTTGTCTCTGCCATGCCCTGGTTTTCATGTAAGAACACCAACGCCTCCCGTTCTGATTCAATCGCGCCGAGCATGTGAGCACACCCGACGGAGAAAGTCAAGTAGCATCAAGTCAAACCCTAAAGAATCTCAGCAATGTGCGAGCAACACGTCAGACAAAGCGTGCTCAGCGCCCGTCGGACGTGGGGGGCGATACAAGGGCCGAACACGCTGGGAATTAAAACGCCGAGAGGCAACGTGTGCTCCGTTAGGACCGTTAGAAGTACCAGCTAGCATTTCGGACTGCTCCCCGCCCCGGTAACACTGCCCTACTGGATTCTTGTGCAGCTAATTTAAAAGCATCCAGTGTGCCGAATGCAGCATATCACAGGGTCACCGCCCCGTCCCGTCTGCACTAATCTACAAACTCGTTGGCAAATTAGCTTAAAGACGCTATTCAACGTCACGCCAACATGTGCTTGGTTGTGACGGGGTTCTCTGTCACGGCCCGTTTACAGCAGACAGAGCTGAGACTGTGTAGCTATCACTCACGACATACTCAGCCTAGATCAATGCTGATCGGTCCCACACTTTGAATAATAAAAAAAAAATAAAACAGTAACAAATGTTCCTCTCTCCAGCTAGATGCTGGACCAGATAGCCTGACGGATTAAACAGCTGATATCAGCTTGTTATACTTGTGTTACTCGAGCATATGCAGATCCTATTCTGCCCAGCAAGCACTAGAAATCTGCGACTAAATATAGCAAGTCTGTGAATCACAATCAAATAATAAAATGATTGAGACAAAACGGTCGCTGGTGTATCGATCAAAGTAATCGAGTATTCTGCCAACGGCAGGAATAATCGTTGCTCATCTGTTCTGAATAAAAGCAGATGTTTACTGTCATGTTTTCTGTAAATAGGGCTGCAAAATTGCCTCAAAATCCCAGCCCAGGGTCTTTCTGCATGTAGTTTGCTGGTTCTCCCCCTCCGCACGCATGGATTCTCTCTGGCTTCCTCCGACAGTCAAAACATGTTAATCGGCTATTTCAAATTGCCCTTAGGCATAAAGGAGTGTGCATGGCTGTTTGCCCTGTGTGTCTCTGCGTTGCCCTGTCCAGGGTGGACCCTGTTGGCGATGGGCATCAGAGATCTTTGCAGTTCCAGCACGCATGAAACGCGACCAGAGCACAGACACAAGCAGGAAAAGTTATTACCGTAAGTAGCCTTGAATTATCACAACTGCCTAGCAGGTTTTAAATCCCAAATCAAACTTTTACATTTAAATGAAACGTAAGAGGAGCAATAAGTAATAATGACACCTAGTGTTTCAAACCGCATACACAACAGCCTGCCACTGACGTCAGCCTGTGCCGTTTCCTCAGCGGTCTGTCGCTGCTGTGAAACCCCACTTAATTTTAAACAGGATATGGATACGATGTTGTATTTTGTTCCATTTCTGGTCCACTTCTCTCGCTGGCTTCCATGTGAGCAGGCTGCTGCTCTTTTGCCAAAATAAAATACCAAATGTTGCGCGGAGTTTTTTGGGAACTCTCATATGATTGGCTCCGGGACCAGGAAGTAAACACGGGCCACACACTGCACCAAAGTCGTTCCGCGCCCTGCCTCTAATTTAGAAAGGAGGAAAACTTTGACGAAGACACTGTTGATGGAGAGGACCGACTGTTTATAGGTGAAGTTACTTCCATCCCGATAGGCAAATAAGAATGGTTTTGGTTAATTTTACAGTAAATTCCTTACTTATTGCTCCTTTAAATTAAAACGGCAATACAAGGCCATATCCTTAATCTGCAAATCTGTGACGTCTTGGGGTTTATGTTGCGTGTAAGGAGTGAAGAACTCTTGCGGGCCCCCTGCTGGCCCCGGAGGACCATAGGCAGCAGCTTGGTTTGCTCATGCCTAGGGCAGGCTCTGTCCCTCATGACATTTATGTGTGGTGTTGTTTTTTCCCCTGCGGAGTGGGGGAGTGTGAGGATAGCCCAGCCCTTGTCTACTCCAGCCCGGTCAGAGTGGGGACTACATGAAGGCTGCAGCCCACTCCTGAGAGCCTGGAACCTCAGGCGACAGACCCTGTGCACCCACCCAGCCACAGCCCTGCTGTCTGTCCTGCAGTCCTCAGCTCCGTGTCTG
The DNA here is from genome assembly GCA_037039145.1 of Fundulus diaphanus. Classification (NCBI taxonomy): domain Eukaryota; kingdom Metazoa; phylum Chordata; class Actinopteri; order Cyprinodontiformes; family Fundulidae; genus Fundulus; species Fundulus diaphanus. Next base: position 30,471,857 of record CM073135.1, read on the forward strand.
CGCTGTCCGCTGCTGCTGCTGCTACTGGTGGTGGTGGTGGTGGTGGTGCGGGCGGACAACAACGGGATTTCAGATTACCCTTGACCAACAAAACGCCTCAGCTCCCGACTGCGTGTACAAATTAGGGGCAAAGCTCCACGCACACATTCACTCAGACACGGTTTGCTTACACAAGACTCTACTGGAGACAAACAGTTTAGCCGTGGGTGGTCCACTCCCTCCCCGTGTCATTACCTCGAACCGGCTCTTGGTGATACCGTTCATGTCTGCGGCGGCACCTTCCTGCTACAGACAGAACCAACGGAGCCGCTTCTCGGGCTGATTTCGTCGCCGTTTTATTTTTGGGAGCGTAGGAGCCGAGCTGAAGCTGGGTCTTCACGCCACCCTCCTCCTCCTCCTCCACCACCTCCTCCTCCACCTCCTCCCCCCAGCCGCCAGCGAGGCTCCTGTCCCCGGGTCAGCGAAGAGGTGGCGGCGAGGCGCGGCGTAGGTTCCGGAGCGGCCTGCGGTACCGTGAACGCTCGGTGTCTCGAAGAGCAAACGGCTCCCCAGCACGTCTCATCACAGACCTACCAAAAATAACAATAATAACATGGACGGTTCTGTCAAAGTGACTTCACTTCCGCCTCTCCCTTCACCATCGCGCAGCGGAACGAGACAGCAGCGAGCGCCGACACGGTGAGGAACGCAGCCCGCACATGGCGGAGGAGAGATCAGCGCCCGTCTCTAACGCGGCGGCGCATATTTCTCGCATCCAGCTCGGTTACGGCGGCTGGCACGAGCGCTTTCCTCGCTCTTTTCTGTTTACTTGCAGGGGGAAGGAGGAGGGGCCAAGTGACGTCATCGCTGCGGGAAAAGCACGCGTGGTCGATTTGTTTTGATTGTGAGGTCCTCGGGGGGGCCTGCTTCTCCACAGCATAATTCAGTGATCCACGATAAGGGGACGAAATTTGGGTTGAACGGAAACGTTTTGGGTTTTTTTTTGCCACCGCAAATATCCAAGGCCAAAACGGTTTGCACGGCTGAAAAACAAAATGACCATAAGTCGGTGGCAAAATTAACCCTCTTTCTACGTTTCTTTCTGTCCAGACGGCGTTTCTGTGTGTACTGTTTTATTTTCCCCTTTAAAACTGTTTATTCAGAGTCAAAACACAGTAACACTGATAACTGTTGAAGTTGTCTTGGAAACAGGGGCATGCGCACTTAATCATCGCACATTGTTTTTCGGCAGTTCTGCAGCTATAAAAATTGATTATTATGGAGTTTATTCGATACTGGTCTTAACAATGTTACATTTATTTTCTTTCTCTTGTTTTACTCAGATTTGATGTGTTAGACCATCACCTCAGTAATCCTGGTGCATAACTGAATTGCATGGAAATGATAATGTTGTGAAGTTAACACATGGCTAGGTTATAAAACAATATGTTAAGCTTCTAAAATCATTTAATCTTTTATTTAAAAAAATGAAAGTGTCTGACTCAGTGGAGAACCTACTAAGATATGACTGCGCCCTAAACTGATAGATCAAGCAAAGAAAGCAATAATCTTAGAAGCAGCCAAGACGTCAATGGTAGTTCTGAAGGAGCTGCAGAGATCCACAGCTCAAGTGGAGGAATCTGTCAAAACTTTTAGTTCTGCATTCCATAAACATTAACAAAAGAGTGTTTGAAGACACTGCACACTGCACTAAATATGCCACCCCACCGTGACACATGATGGTGGCAGGATCATGCTTCAGTAAGGACATCGCAGCTGGTCAGAGTTCATGGGAAGATGGATGGAGGTAAATACAGGACAGCAGGACAATCTCCCTAAACATACAGTTATAGAGCCACAATTTATTGGTTTCAATCAAACATTATTCATGTGTTAGAACAGGCCAGTCAAAGCCAAGACCTAAACCTCAAACTTGAGAATCTGTGACAAAAATTGATGAGAAATGTTTGTTGAGGCTCTCCGTCCAATCTGATATCCCAATAAGAGTATAAGATTCTGGTTGAATCTGATCCATCCAATCTCAACTATTTTACAAAGAAATTTTCAAATCCAACCAGGCAAAGACGCAGCATAAATTTAAGGTTTTTTTTATTGATCAAAAGTATTTTTAATCAGAAACATTGTTTTGTCAAGTAATCTAAAGTCTCTGTCCATGTTCTAACTAGGATTGTGCATTGGGGCAGTTGTTAGCCTTGTTGCCTTGTTAACTAGCAGCAAGGAGGTCCTGGGTTTAAATCCAGACAGGAGCCTGTCTGTGTGGAGTTTGCGTGTTCTCTCTGAGTGTTTGGGCTTCCTCTCACCACTCAATAATGTGCATGTTAGGTTAACCTGGCTGATTCTTTCTACCCATAGCCCTTTACCCTTTTTTAATAATTTTTTATTTCGCCTTTATTTAACAAAGACAGAGTCTTATTGAGATTCAAAACCTCTTTGTCAAGAGATTTCTGGCCAAGGGACAGCAACAAATAAAACACACAAAAAGACACAAAACAAAAAGAATCAGGTTTTAAAATCCTTTCAAAATCGGATTTTTTTGGGGCACGCTTCAAAATGAGGTAAAAGCTGTGCTTGCAAATACACCCACAAATGTAAATATTTTCACATTTAGCATTTAATGTCACAATAGTAATTTCAATTCCTAATTTAAAGAGTTATAGTATATTACATTTGTTATCATTTGGCCATTAAAAAAATCTTAAAATAGGTAGTTTTGTTGCATACCAGTTTATTTGTTTAAATAGCCATTTTCAACTCTTCTCAACAAGTAAAAATTAAAACGAAAGGGGAACATTGTGTTGTACTTGTGTGGACTAAGTTGTCAATCCCTGTATTGTCTGGGTAAATACATTTGGTTGTATTAATCAAGTGGAAAACTAATGTATGAAGTCAAGTAAATTTCGACAAACAGTATTTAAGTACACTTGCAATCACACCAATCACCAGTATACTTGGAAAGGGTTTGGAGAATAGTATCAATATGCTAAGTCGGCTACAGTTGAAACCAGACGTTTACATAAACCATATAAAAAGACACAAACTTTTTTTTCTCACTATCCGACATGAAATCTGAGTAAACCATAACTGTCTTAGGTCCGTTAGGATTACAAAAATTATTTCTATTTTCTAAATGCCAGAACGAAGAGAGTTGATTTTTTATTACCTTTTTGAAGGTCGGAAGTTCATTTTTGTTAACATTTGGTCCCCTTGCCTTCAAGCTGTATGACTTGGGTCAAACGTTTTGGATATCTTTCCACAAGTTGGCAGGAACTTTGGCCCATTCCTCCTGACAGAATTGGTGAAGCTGAGCCAGGTTTATAAGCTGCCTTACTCACGCACACCTTTTCAGCTCTGCCACTGAATGGCCACTCCAAAACTTTGACTTTATTATCCTCAAGACACTTTGTAACCAGTTTGGCTGTATGCTTCAGGTCATTGTTCCTTTGCACCCAAGTTTCAAACTTCTTGCTGATGTCTTGACATGTTGCTTCAGAATTTCCAACTAACTTTTCTCATCCTGTCATCTATTCTGTGAAGTGCACTGGTCCCTCATGCAGCAAAGCAACCCCAGAACATGATCCTGCCACCCCCATATTTCACAGTTGGGATGGTGATCCCGAGGTATGATAGCTTCCCCCTTCTTCCTCCAAATGTACAATGGTCATTAGCATTAACAGTTTAGTTTTACTTCCATCTTTCCACAGGACATGTCTCCAAAGATCAATTTCATTGTCCTTGTGTACATTTGCAAATTGAAATGTGGCATTTATGTGTTTCTTTTGGAGTAATGACTTCTTCCTGGCAGAGTAGCCTTTCAGCCCATGTTGGTACAGTACTCGTTTCACTGTGGATAATGACACAGTCTTACCGGCTCCAGCCAGGATCTTCACAATCTCTTTTGCTTTTGTTCTTGGATGGTTATACACATTTCAGATCCAAGCACATTCATCTCTGGGGCACAAACCCTGTCTCCTTCTTGAGCGTTGTAATGACTGGACAGTCCCATGGTCTTTATGCTTGTTTAGATTTGTTTAGACGGACAAATGTGCCCAAGGATGAAGCAGACTTGTGCAACACAACAATTCTCTTCCTGGTATCTTGGCTGATTTCTGTTGATTTTCCCATCACGTTACACAAAGAGCCAGAGCCTCTGGTTGCATCCAAAAACCTCTTTTTGGGCAAGGACTTCTCAGCTAAAGTGGAAGTGCATCAGTGGTCACCATAATAAGTGCTGTCCACATAGTGAAGTGAGTAGAGAGGAGGTAGGAAAGGGAGCCTGTATGCTTCCTCTCATAGCTCTTTTAGCAAAGGAACTTCATGAGGTCCCTTATCGGCGCTACGGGGCTATAAGGAATCCCACAATCCTTTGTGTGACATAACGTATAAGAACACCCAACTTCACAGAAATGAATGAAAATGTCCGGAGAGAACAGAGCGGACACATTGTAGTTCATTTTCGCAAGGCTGTAGGCCTGACTCGCATCATCCATGTGCAATTCCGACGCACAATGGCACTTGAGTTAAAGGCTGTCCGAAATCGGCACAGCAGTCCGAAGCTCCTTCCCTACCCACAATAGAGTTCTTACTGTTGACCTCATGAAAGGTCAGGGAGCAGGAGCTAGGAACAGGAGGAAGGAGCTATAATTAGAACATTTTGGATGCAGTGTTTTAGGTTTGCCTTGAAAACATTCACAGGTTTCTGTCAAATCCACACAGATGTTGTCAATATACATGACATCATTATCTGGGCATTCCCAAACTGGCATACTGATCTTAGTGTAAACTTATGAATATGAAGAAAATAAAACATTATTGTCAAAATAATCCTTCTTTCATTATTCTAGTATTTAGCAAATATAAATAATTTTGGTAAGTCTAAAGCTCTAAAACCAGGAAAAGGTTATTCAGATTTCACATCACACAGTAAGATTAAAAGCTTATGTGTCTTTTTATATAGTGAGTGGTTTCCTGGTTTCAACTGTATTTACCATGTAGCTTATTTTTGTTCTACTTTATTTGTAATTGATTGTCTTGCATTAAAGTGTAATAGTTAAGCAAAAAAATATTTTTGTTTTATAAGGTTAGTGTACAGTGTCTGAAAAATAATCTTATTGAATGATTTTCTGCCGCTTCCCACTAAGATTTTAAATGCTTTCAGTTTAGAAATCCTGACCTAGTTTCTCACATTTTTAATTATATTTATACATAAGCAAAGGATTTACACTCTGCCAAGGTGAAAAATATGGCAGATTGAAGATAAACTGTGTGTGGATTTACAAATCTCGATGGAAAAAAGTCAAACAATCGTCATGTGTTCTCCACCTCTATGGCTAGAGGGCGCTCTGACATAACAAGGCTCACTTGGTAATCTTGTACCGTTTCACCTGGGGAGAACAAAATAATTTTTACTCTTGCAATCTAGCAAAACTTGAAGTAAAATTGTATGGAAAGTGATGAAAGAATAAATGTCCTGGACTCAGACTTTGTTCAGATTTTATCCTTAGTCAGTGACTTAATCTAGGTGGTGTCAAAATGTTCTAAATAAATAATAAAGTAAAAAACCCAGGTGTTATTTTTGACCAGGACGAGTGGTGCTGGTACCTATTTCCAGCCGTCAATGGACGAGACGCGGGGTACACCCTGGACAGGCCACCAGTCTATTGCAGGGCATATATATATATATATATATATATATATATATATATATATATATATATATATATATATATATATATATATATATATATATATATATATATATATAGAGAGAGAGAGAGAGAGAGAGAGAGAGAGAGAGAGAGAGAGAGTTTTATGTTACATTCCATTTGCTGAATGAAAACAGGAACTGGGAATGGGGTACACCCAAGTAAAAACCATTCCAGTTAATGCAGTCTTGTTTTTTTTTTCAAGGCTATTTTACAAGATGTTGTCTTATTAGTTAATTTCCTTTATGCTTGGTCTTTTAGTGTATTCTCGTGTGTTTGTGTTTATCTCTTCCGGTACATTCCCCAGTTCAGCTGTCTTATAAATTCCCACTCACAACCCGGCTCATTCAGCCTATCTGTGCCTGCCAATCATGCTCATGTCACTAACCTATGTCACCTAATGCTCTAGTTCACTGGTTTTCATTGAAAAGTTTTGTTCTCCCCTACTCAAGACTTTGTTGGGTTCAGTGCAGTTTGCCTACCAGCGCGCCAGCCCATTAACTTCATTCGTATTGGTGACAACTTTCAAAGAATATATGTTATGTTGTTGTCAAAGTCTTTGCCTTGGCGTTATCAGCACCACGCTCTGACTGGCTGAGCTAACTGGCCATGAAAGCCCTCTATTTTCTCGATTTAAAACGTTGTACACAACTCGCCTGTAACCTCATTACTGACATTTAACCAATTAGAGACTGAAATATTACAAATCTCCTATTGTTGTGTGTTGGTACAACTTTGAACCAAAGGCCAATAAAATTCAACCAGTCCAGTGAAAAGTTATCTGCATTTTTGGTTAAGGTGGCCTTTTGACATCAAAGGGCAGTTTTAAATTAAAAATCTTTTACAAGCCAAATTCTAAACGACCTATATTGGTATGGAATTTTTTTAACATGTTTAAAGTGAAAGAGAATATTTTGTCTTGTTTCACCTATTTTTCTTTTTAAACACATTAATGTAAATTAGCTTTTGGGGACCAGTTTTAAGATCTTTCATGTGCTTAAGTCAGAAACCTGCAGCAAGACACTTTCTGAAAATAAATTTTGATATCCATAATCCCAAAAATTGGTCAGAATGTGCAGCACCAATCTCAAACAGTGGTTTACTTGTAATATCTTGCATTTGGGGAGAACTTTGAAACATCTAACTTTATATTTGCCAGTATGGGGCTTGAACCAATGACCTTGGCGTTATTAGCACCACACTCTGACCAGCTGGGCTAACCGGCCATGAAAGCCCTCTATTTCCTAGATTTAAAATGTTGTATGCATGTGTTTCTCAACCATCTTGTTACCTTATTACAGACACACATAATAATAGACATTATTATTATTATTATTATTATTATTATTATTATTAATAATAATAATAATAATAAAGTCAATGAAAATAAAACTTTGTGTTTTTATACAGTATGTAATCCTTTGGTTACAACTGTGTTATGGGCTTGCCATTTCATTTTTATCCATCCATCCATCCATCCATCCATCCATCCATCCATCCATCCATCCATCCATCCATCCATCCATCCATCCATCCATCCATCCACTGTATTCTATTTATTGGAGAGTGGTGGGATGACATGCCCTGCAGGCTCAGCAGGGAACGCCAGATGTCTTTCTCCCCAATGACATCCTCCAGCTCATTCTGGGGGATCTCAATACATTCTCAGGCCAGATGGGATTTATAGTCCCTCCAGTTAGTTGTGGCTTTTCTCAGTTTTCTCCTGCCATTGGGGCATGCCTGGAAAATCTCCAAATGGAGGCACACAGGAAGTATCCTGATAAGATGTCAAATACCACCTCAACTAAACCAATTTTATTTTTAATTAGCCTTTCCACCTTGACAAAACCTACGAACAAAGAAACAGATTTGTGTAAAACCACAGAATGTGGGTAAAAACTACAATAATTTAATGTTCAAAAAAAATATTTTACAGAAAAAAATACAGGAAACTAATGCAATGTTTGATAGATGAACAACTAACAAGATCTACTAACAAATAATATTGTGCTCAGTGAGGTTTTTTATGCCGTCAATTTACTGGTCCTCAAAGAACTATAGGACGTTTTATTTAATTTTCTGTCCCAGGCTATTTAAATTATCTTTAAAACACATGCAAACACAACAAAACCTAGATACTACTGAGTTTTTTATCCATGATATTCATGCAGCACATTTCCACTCCTCGTTCCTCTGCATCACAGGACAATTAACAATCTCCCATCAAATGAATTAGCTCAGTTCTTTGAATAGCTTCTCTCATCGCTCATCATGAGTCAGCTCTGCATGGCAGCTCAGTGTAGAATGTGTCCTGACGATCGCAGTGCGTGCAACAACGTCAAACAGGGTCAACTGTCACACACACGGTTCTTCAACACACGCTGACAAATTGCTGAAAGCGTTGCTGCAGCGTGCATATGAACTTAACATGGCAGTGAAAACGCTGAGCTTTTGTGCCTCATCTGGAGAATATTTATCACTTTTTTCCTCCAAGATTTTAATTGAGCTTACTTGTTTTCCTGAAGATCAGCAGTTGCTGGACTTTGATTTTGTCTATCTCACTGTTTTGAGTTTTTTTTTTTTTTTGTCGAATGTGTTTTTGGATTTCTGGTCAATTCTTTTTCATCCAGTCATGCTTCTTATTGTTTTATTTGTCGTTGTGTTCACCTCGCTCAATTACCTCAGGTGCCCTTTTTGGATTTGTAGATAAAACGTCCTCTGGAAGTCCACTGTCTTGAGTGGGTTTAGCTCCAGGTGGTTCTGACAGCACCAGTGAACCAGCCAACCACCCCTCCTATCTGTATGCAGACTCGTCACCGTCTTGCATTAGACCAATGATAGGGGTCTCAGCTGCAAAGTTCAGGACCTTCACAGATGGGTCTGCTGGGGTGCAGTCAACCATTTGGTCTGTGGCTCAATCATACATCACACAATATCCATAATCACATTTCATGAAGTAATGGAAGCTGTGGTCTCCATTACATAGCTTTTTAGTTTAGGTGAAGTTTTGGGTAGGGCTTCATGAACTGATTGACTTTGTGCAACACAAAGACCACCAGCAGGAAATATGATGCTGCCATCACCATGGCTCCCAGTTGAAAGCCAAACGTTGACCTTTCCAAACATGCTTCTTTTCATTGCTAGCCTGAAGCTTTTTTTTTCTCAGTCGGCACCTTCTCAGCCTATTGCGATGTATCACTTGTTTCACGGTGGACAGTGGCGAAGGGATTCAAGCAGTTTCAAGTTCATGACTAGCTTAACCCTTGCTGGTGGTTTGGTTGTCCCGAAACATCCTTACCGATCTCCTTTTCAGATCTGGGGGAACAGTTTGGGTCGAATAGTTGCAGTCTGACATTCCAGAGAGATTTTCTTAGTGAAATTCTCCATTTCTTGTTTTTCAAATGTATTGATGCTAGATGTTGTACAACCTATACTACAATACTACCTATTAACAACAAATGATCATATTTGGTAATTATTCTGTCGAAACTTTTTCAACTTGTTGGTTTTCCAAGGCTTATTTGTTATTATAAAGTACAATACTCAATCTTAAAGTAAGGATCAGGTTGTTTTTCTCTTGGTGCTGTAGAAATAATACATTTTTACATACAAGATTTTTACATTAAGGTGAGCAATACAGGTGTAAGAACAAATTGTTTTTGAAAACACATTTCCTGCTTTTCCTGGTTGTGTGAACCTCCACTCTTACTGTGTATCTCATTGTGCCTCCACCCCCCCATCGCGACCACCATTATGACCAGTAACTTCCTGTGAGTCAGCCAGACAGCCGCCCACCTCATCCTGACAGGACATACATTCACCTGGGAAGTCGCGGGTCTCACACATATGACAAGTAATCATGCGCTTGTGCATTTGTGTGTGCCTGCGTGTTTACCTCCACAACACATGACTGCTAAGTGGAGCCTACTGGAAGCCCTGGGAGATTATTACACACCTATGTGATGCCGGGATGAGCGTCTGTCTGCAGACAAACCCCCCAGGGGACACCTGCAGCAAGCACAATTTTCACCAGACTCCCTCGGGCTAGTCAGGTGTGACTTCCTGTCTCTCTCTTAAAAACGTCTCTCCTCCTTTTGTCAGACCTCCGGCCCTCCAAAAATAGCCGCCGTCCATGAGCCAGGATCTCAACCTCGCTCATCTCCTCATCCAAACCTGTGAAGTGGACATCCATAGAAATATGAGTGGTCTCTGACTGTTGGGTGAAAGAAAAGTGGAACAGACGTGCAAAGATTTGAGAAATGCAGCTGCGACACGTTTTACTCCAGTGAGACAGAAGAGGCGATAAAACTAATAGAGCTGGAAAAGATGAAATCTGGAGGAAAGAAATGAGTAAGAGTGAATCTTCTTGAAATGTGTTATCGTTTGAGGAAAATAGTCCCACGCAATATTATTCATATGCTTTGAACTTTCCCATTAGAGCCAAAACTTCAATGTACATTAGGGAGATTTTATTTAATAGACCAGCGTATAGTAATAAAAACTTTGGTGGTTAATAAATCCCTGTTTGCCTTCAGGGCCAGGCTATGCTTTGGTGAGTTTGCTTTAACACAAAACATTTCCATTCAACGTGTTCAGTCATTCACACTGATGTGACTGACCTCACCTACATGACACACTGCACTATTTTTACTGTGATTCAGTTTTCAAAAAAATAAACAATAAATAAAAAATCCATCAATGACCCTTTTATCTGTCTTACGATCCAATTTTATGAGAAAGTGTACTTTTGGTTTTCATTAGCTTTAAGCCCTCATTATCTAAATTTGTATGAATAAATGTATGAAATGTATCCATTTGTGTTTAAGAATGAACTCTTCCTTTATATTCAAATTTATTGAGGTCTACCTGTAAATAAAATCTTTTACTTTTACAAAATTCAGAGGGGAAATCATTGTGTCACTTTTAATTACCCTATATATTTCAAACAACAAACGAGTTTACTACTACTACTACTAATAATAATAATAATAATGACACCACAAACGGTTTCTATGGCCATTATACTAGTTTATCTAGTAGTGATTATTTTTTTATAGAAATGTTTATTAATTTTTTGTTTAATAACAACAACAAAACGTAACACAGAACAGAACAAAAGCTCAGCAGTGCAGTTCAAAGGAGACAGAACTAAAAATAAAATAGGGGGCGTACTAGTTGTGATTATTAATAATACAATGTAATTTTGTATTGTGAAATATGTGAAATAAGCTGAATTTAACCCCTGGAGATCCTCCTATGTTTGTGTTTCACAAACTACAGTGTGTTGCTGTGCAATATGTTTGACTCATCAGTGGTTTTTATTAAAAAAATTGGATCTGATAAAAATAATAAACTGATTTATTTTTATTTTTTTACCAGTATCTCCATATAAAAAGTAAATTACCAAATAAAAGGTAATTACCAACTGTCTTGTCTCGCTGAAAAGCAACAGTTCTCCTCACCTCCCTCTGCCCAGCCTGGACGTTTTGAGCCGTGACGTATTTACTATCGGGAGGACGTGATTTTTCACACAGGTGCTTCATCTGCTTGCCAGTGTGACTATTTGGGGAAGATAAGCTGCGCCTCCTCGTTCCTGAGCCGTTTTCTTTTCTTCCTTCAGCATCCTCACTGGTTCCACTTGTGCTGCAAAAAAGCAAACAAACTGCTACTTGAACCTTTTGAATAATTCTGGATGTTTTTGGGCACCTTTTCTAAAGCAGAGAGATTTTAGACGGCCAAGGACTGAAAAAAATGCTTTATTGTTCAAACCAAATAGCTCAGTCTTTGCTCTTTGGATGCCTGACTTTTCTTGTTGTGACCTCTGTTGTGCACACAGAAGGTAAGTTATTGTTTCTAGCCTTTATTGGCGTGTGACATTTCAGGCATTTTTAGCCTTTTTATAATGGTTTTCAAACATTGTTTTAGGTTAATGCCAAATATATCAAAGTGATCAGTAATGGTGATGCACCAAACAAAGTTTAAAAGTTTTTGCCCAGAGGTGTTGGTATCTGCGCTTGAGTTTGGTACACTGTAAAAATACAATCTGTTAGAAATAATAACAAAAGCAACGAAGATTTTGCAACAATTAATAAACATTTAATAGGGTTAAGTTTAACTACGTATGTCTAAGCAGAAATTGTGTGTGTGTAAAGTGTTACCCTAAGGACCCTAAAGTTATTTCAATTGTAACCAATTTAAAATGTGCTTTACAGAACAGGTTCAATTATAGGTAATTATTAAGATACCAAGAGAAACCTTTGCTGCTTCCTTTCTAGCAGTAGAATCAAAACCAACAAACATTTTGACTGTCTCTTTCCCGATTCCATTCAATTTTCAATTAAATTTTGTTTACATAGCGTCAATTCACAACACGTCATCTCAAGGCATTTTACAAAGTCAAATTCAATCAAATCATACAGACAGATTGATCGAAAAGTTTTTTAAGGAAACCCAGCAGATTGCATGGAGTCTTGACAAGTAGCATTCACTCCTCCGGAAAGAGCGTAGAGCCACAGGGGACAGTCTGCGTTGTCAATGTCGCCTTGTTTATCCTCTGTGGTAAAAATGTCCTAAGAATTAGGTTTGGTTTGTGGTCATTGCATTAAAAATGACTTAAATAATAAGAACGCTTTTCAAATATATTCTAATATAAATATTTTTAATGACTACTGTTCACTGGTAGCGACTACATTTATGTGAGATCAGCTGCCAGGTTTTCTTTGAGCATTAGAGCTGTTGCTAAATGAGATAAAGCTTAAAAAAACGTTTCTGAACCACAAGACTTATAAACTTTCTTAACCTTTGTGTAGTTAATTAGTTTATAATGCAACCCATATATAATGAGAAAATTGCGTCCCATCACAGATGCCCTGAGTAAACACACAATGTGCTTTTTGAATAACATTTTCATTTTATAAGCATAAAAGAAGCTGTTCAACCCAACCCTGCTCTCTGAGCAAATATAAATGCTCCTCTTGTTAAATCGTGAATAAACTTTGATAAACCACATTTCTTTGGTTCATTTTCTGCGGCCACACCCAGATCTGATTGTTACCAGATCTTAAGGAGCTACTTAAATAAAATCTGCCCAACTGCATAAAATTTGCTAAAAAATGTCCGTCCGTCCGTCCGTCCGTTTTCTTCCGCTTATTCGGGGTCGGGTCGCGGGGGTAGCAGCTTCAGTAGGGAGGCCCAGACGTCCCTCTCCCCGGCCACGTGGGCCAGCTCCTCCGGGGGAACCCCAAGGCGTTCCCAGGCCAGCCGAGAGACATAGTCCCTCCAGCGTGTCCTGGGTCTTCCCCTGGGCCTCCTCCCGGTGGGACGTGCCCGGAGCACCTCACCAGGGAGGCGTCCAGGAGGCATCCTAACCAGATGCCCGAGCCACCTCAACTGGCTCCTCTCGACGTGGAGGAGCAGCGGCTCTACTCTGAGTCCTCCCCGGATGACTTAGCTCCTCACCCTATCTCTAAGGGAGAGCCCAGACACACTACGGAGAAAACTCATTTCAGCCGCTTGTATCCGGGATCTCGTTCTTTCGGTCACGACCCAAAGCTCGTGACCATAGATGAGGGTAGGAACGTAGATCGACCGGTAAATCGAGAGCTTCGCCTTTTGGCTCAGCTCTCTCTTCACCACAACGGATCGGTACAGCGCCCGCTTCACAGCAGACACCGCACCAATCCGCCTGTCGATCTCCCGCTCCATCTTCCCCTCATTCGTGAACAAGACCCCAAGATACTTGAACTCCTCCACTAGGGGCAGCACATCCTCCCCAACCCGGAGAAGGCACTCTACCCTTTTCCGGTTCAAGACCATGGTCTCGGATTTGGAGGCACTGATTTTCATCCCGGCCGCTTCGCACTTGGCTGTGAACCGCTCTAGTGAGAGCTGTAGATCACGCCCTGATGAAGCCAATAGGACCACGTCATCCGCAAATAGCAGAGACGCAATCCTAAGGCCACCAAAACAGATCCCCTCAACACCTTGGCTGTGCCTAGAAATTCTGTTCATAAACGTTATGAACAGAATCGGTGACAAAGGGCAACCTTGGCGGAGTCCAACTCCCACCGGAAACGAGTCCGACTTACTGCCGGCAATGCGGACCAGATTCTGACACCGGTCGTACAGAGACCTGACAGCCCTTATTAAAGGGTCCGGTACTCCATACTCCCGGAGTACCCCCCACAGGATCCCTCGGGGGACACGGTCGAATGTCTTCTCCAGATCCACAAAGCACATGTAGACTGGTTGGGCAAACTCCCATGCAGGATCCTGCTGAGGGTGTAGAGCTGATCCAGTGATCCACGGCCAGGACGAAAACCACACTGCTCTTCCTGAATCCGAGATTCAACTATCCGACGGACCCTCCTTTCCAGAACCCCTGAATAGACCTTACCAGGGAGGCTTAAGAGTGTGATTCCTCTGTAGTTGGAACACACCCTCCGGTCCCCCTTTTTAAATAGGGGGACCACCACCTCAGTCTGCCAATCCAGGGGAACTGCCCCCGATGTCCACGCAATGCTGCAGAGCCGCGTTAACCAACACAGCCCCACAACATCCAGAGCCTTAAGGTAGTCAGGGAGAATCTCATCCACCCCCGGAGCCTTGCCACCGAGGAGCTTTTTAACAACCTCGGCAACCTCAGCACCAGAGATGGGAGAACCCGACCCACAGTCCTCAGGCTCTGCTTCCGCGATGGAAGACGTGTTGGTGGGATTAAGGAGGTCTTCGAAGTATTCTGCCCACCGACGCACGGCATCCCGAGTCGAGGTCAGCAGCACACCACCCCCACTATAAACAGTGTTGGTACTGCACTGCTTCCCCCTCCTGAGACGCCGGATAGTGGACCAGAATCGCTTTGAAGCCGTACGGAAGTCTTTCTCCATGGCCTCTCCGAACTCTTCCCATGCCCGAGTTTTGCCTCGGCGACCAGCCGAGCCGCCTGCCGCTTCGACTGCCGGTACACATCAGCTGCTTCCGGAGTCCCACAGGCCAATAAAGCCTGATAGGACTCCTTCTTCAGCTTGACGGCTTCCCTCACCGCTGGTGTCCACCAGCGTGTTCGAGGGTTGCCGCCGCGACATGCACCGACAACCTTGCGGCCACAGCTCCGACTAGCCGCCTCAACAATAGAGGCGCGGAACATGGTCCATTCAGACTCAATGTCCCCTGCCTCCCTCGGGACGTGTTCAAAGTTCTCCTGGTGGTGGGAGTTAAAGCTCCGTCTCACAGGGGACTCTGCCAGACGTTCCCAGCAAACCCTCACAATACGTTTGGGCCTGCCAGGTCTGACCGGCTTCTGCCCCCACCATCGGAGCCAACTCACCACCAGGTAGTGGTCGGTGGAGAGCTCCGCCCCTCTCTTCACCCGAGTGTCCAAGACATACGGCCGCAGATCAGATGAAACGACAACAAAGTTGATCATTGAACTGCGGCCTAGGGTGTCCTGGTGCCAAGAGCACATGTGGACACCCTTATGCTTGAACATGGTGTTTGTGATGGACAATCAATGACGAGCACAGAAGTCCAACAACAGAACACCACTCGAGTTCAGATCAGGTGGGCCATTCCTCCCAACCACGCCCCTCCAGGTCCCACTGTCATTACCCACGTTAGCGTTGAAGTCCCCCAGCAAAACGAGGGAGTCCCCAGGAGGGGCACTCTCCAGTACCCCTTCCAAGGACTCCAAAAAGGGTGGGTAATCCGAACTGCCGTTTGGTGCATAAGCACAAACAACAGTCAGAACCCGTCCCCCCACACGAATGCGGAGGGAGGCCACCCTCTCGTTCACCGGGGAGAACCCAAACATGCAGACACTGAGATGAGGAGCAACAAGTATGCCCACCCCAGTTCGGCGCCTCTCACCAGGGGCAACTCCAGAGTGGAAGAATGTCCAGCCCCTCTCGAGGAGACTGGTTCCAGAGCCAGAGCGGTGCGTTGAGGTGAGTCCGACTATCTCTAATCGGAACCTCTCAACCTCGCGCACGAGCTCAGGCTCCTTCCCCACCAGAGAGGTGACATTCCACGTCCCAAGAGCCAGCTTCTGCAGCCGAGGATCGGAACGCCAAGGTCCCCGCCCTCTACTGCCACCTGTTGCACAATGCACCCGACCCCTTTGGCCCCTCCGACAGGTGGTGAGCCCATCGGAAGGGGGACCCATGTCGCCTCTTCGGGCTGAGCCCGGCCGGGCTCCATGGGTAAAAGCCCGGCCACCAGGCGCTCGCCAACGTGCCAGAGTGGGGCCCCGGTGACCCGCGTCCGGGCGAGTGAACACGAGATCCAATAATCTTGTTCATCATAAGGGGGTTTTGGGCTGCTCTTTGTCTGGTCCCTCACCTAGGACCTGTCTGCCTTGGGTGACCCTACTAGGGGCTTAAAGCCCCTGACAGCATAGCTCCTAAGATCATTGGGACACTCAAACCCCTCCACCACGGTAAGGTGGCAGCCCAGGGAGGGGTAAAAAAAAAAAAATGTCTACAATTTAAATTATGCCCCAATGTTAAGAGATTCAAAATCAGATCAGAAACAAACTCATATACATCTATCAGTCTGCAAAGTGTTACAGAGACATTTTGAAGGCTTTGGGACTCCAGTAAATCACAGTGAGAGCCTTTATGAACAAAACGTGGAACAGTGGTGAACCTTCTGAGGAGTGACCTGCCTACCAAAATAACTCCAAGAGTGCTTCAACAACTCATCTAGGAGGTCACAAAAAACCCAGAACATAATCCAAAGAACTACAAGATTATTTTTTATTTTATTATTATTTTAGTATGTTTAACCAAAAATCGAATGATTTTTATAGCAATCATTAAATGCCTAAAACCCCTATTTATTCAATTCAATTCAATTCAATTTTATTTATATAGCGCCAATTCATGAAACATGTCATCTCGAGGCACTTTACAAAGTCAAGTTCAATCATATTATACAGATTGGGTCAGATTATACAGATTGGTCAAAAATGTTCCTATATGAGAAAACCAGTTGATTGCTTCAAAGTCCCGACAAGCAGCATTCACTCCTGGGGAAGCGTAGAGCCACAGGGAGAGTCGTCTGCATTGTACATGGCTTTGCTGCAATCCCTCATACTGAGCAAGCATGAAGCGACAGTGGGAAGAAAAACTCCCCATTAAAGGGAAGGAAAACCTCCGGCAGAACCAGGCTCAGTATGAACGGTCATCTGCCTCGACCGACTGGGGGTTACAGAAGACAGAGCAGAGACACAACAAGAGAGACAAAAAGCACAAAAGCACACATTGATCCAGTAATCTGTTCTACATTAGATGGTAATAGTCGGGTGAGCCGTCTTCTTTGGATGATGTCACAGTTAACAGAACGCCAGACCAGGTGTACCTACTATGAAGATAAAAGAGAGAGAACAGAAAGTTAAAGCAGAAATGACAACACGTAATGCATAATTGAAGAACAGTAGAACTCTATAGAGTGAGAAAATTAGATCCTGATGTCCTCCAGTAGCCTAAGCCTATTCAATTCAATTTATTTATATAGCGCCAAATCATGAAACATGTCATCTCAAGGCACTTTACAAAATCAAGTTCAATCATATTATACAGATTGGGTCAGATTATACAGATTGGTCAAAATGTCCTATATAAGGAAACCAGTTGATTGCATCAAAGTCTCGACAAGCAGCTTTCACTCCTGGGGAACCGTAGAGCCACAGGGAGAGTCGTCTGCATTGTACATGGCTTTGCAGCAATCCCTCATACTGAGCAAGCATGAAGCGACAGTGGGAAGAAAAACCACCCATTAACGGTGTAACGTTCTGTTGTGGTTCAGGTTATTTTCTTTCAGTTTAGCCACTTTTCAGTCTTAGGTTTTATTTCCGCTTTCTTGTTTTGTATTGGATTTATCCTTAGCCGGTTTTAGTCTTTATTTCAGCTAGTGTTTGTTCAGTCTTTGTCTTGCTTTTTACCTTAGGTTTATTAGTCTGTGTGCTCCGTTTATTATTTCCACCTGTTTTGGTTAATTAGTCCCGCCCTGCTCTTCTGTTCCGTTCATCTATTTAAGCCCGCTTTAGTTTTCGGTTTGTTGCCAGGACGTCTCGTGATTTCCTCATGTGCAAGTTCCCCGGTAAGAATACTTTTCCCCTTGACTGTTTTAGTTTGGCCTGCCTGCCCGTTTGCCCGTTTAGCTTTTGGTTCGTCTGTTTTTGGAGTTTGCTTTGTTGTTTACCTGAAGCCAGTTCTTTTGTCTCCTGGACCTTTTTTGTCAATAAACCCCTTTTTAAGCTTCAGCTCGGTGTCCGGCTCACATTTGGATTCTCCATACACAATTCATTACAAACGGGAAAAAAAACCTCCGGCAGAACCGGGCTCAGTATGAACGGTCATCTGCCTCGACCGACTGGGGTTACAGAAGACAGAGCAGAGACACAACAAGAGAGACAAAAAGCACAGAAGCACACATTGATCTAGTAATCTGTTCTACATTAGATAGCAGTTAAACTATAAAGGTAGCTCAGAGTAACATGAGCCACTCTAGTTATAAGCTTTGTCAAAAAGGAAGGTTTTAAGATTAGTCTTAAAAGTCTATTTATAATGCTACCGTCTTGTCTTTAGGGTCGGCTCTGGTTTTCTCGCGTCTGTCACCTTCTGCTATGTTTAATTACAGTAATGGTAATCTGAAAATCCCACAATCACGTGTGGACAACATGATATCTTTTCTTTTGCAACAAGGTTCAGAGTGTACTGCATGGCACTCTGGCAATCTGAGAGGAATGCTTCCTGTTATGATGGTAACTATCAGAGGAGAACTAAACCAATCAGATTAGAGCTTCTCTTCAGTCTTTTTGAAGTGATTTTGTACTTTAGTTAGATCTTAAAAGCACAATATGTCACAGTTGTCTCCCTTTCACTACATATTTGAAAGTTAGATACAACCTTAAGGAGACTATTTGAACATTTATGGTTAGTTTTCTCATCTTGTCCAATATAATGTGACTTTTCTTTTATGGTAAAGATAACTTAAATCAAGGTTTAAGCATACAAATTTGTTAGAAATAGAAAAAAATCTCAGTGATTGTGTTGTAATTGTTCTATTTTGCTATTTTGTTTCAAACCTGAATAGGGCTCCTTTAATTTATGCTCCTGGTTACTGACTGTGACCCTCTTTTGTTGATAAATTTACAACACAGTTTAGTACATAAGTTTCAATCAGTTGCAGAATTTATTTGTTTATTTTCAATATTTCTTTAATCCTACGTAGAAACCTTTTTGAACCCCAACTAATGACGACAGTGTAATAAAACTCTTGAAATCTCTTGTCTGTCAGTTTGGGATTAATAAACCAAGATGAATTTTGTGGTCCTCTCAGCCCTCCCATTGAAAACATTCTGGAGGCGCCCCTGACTCTTGGCTTCATCTCTCCACAGGTCGAGTGTTCGTATTAGATCTGAGGAGTTTACAGGGCTTCAGGGAAGCAGAGCAGGCGTGTGCCTCACAACATGCCCGCCTGGCATCAGCAGAAGAGCTCCATCGAGTCGTGGTGGAGTGCTTCTTCTCTCACTGCACCCGTGGGTGGCTCTATGGAGGCATGGTGGGGTAAGAAAATAAGCATCGATCTTCCCGTCTTTGAGGGGACACGCGGGGAGATTTGGTATTTCTGGAGATGGTCAAAGGTCACTTCAGTGTGGCGCGCCCATGCATGTGACGGAGGTTAAAGGGGTGGATGAAAGAGCAAAGGAAGTGGCGGGAGCGCCGTCGGTTTTAGCAAGTGTGGGAAGATACAAGAGTAACACATTTCAGGTAGAGAAGAGAAAAGGCGGAGAGCAAAAGAGGGAGAAAGGCTCCTCTGTCTCCTCCTGAGGGATGAGGGAATTCTGAGCCGGGGTGTCATCTCGACAACTGCCTCCATTTACGCCTCTCATCTCCACAGCAACATGAGATGCTGCTTTCATCCCCCAAGAGACTGAAACAGAGGCCCGTTTGATGTAGGAGGGAGACAGGTACAGTGATAGATGTTTGACAGAGTGCACTGTGAATTAGGTGGGAATTACAGAGGACGTCCAAACTCTTGGTATTTTTTGGTTTATTTGGTTCAACCTTTCCTTAAAAGTGGCGATAAAACTAATGTATTTACGAACAGAGAAGTCCATCCATCCCCACCTCAAAGTGCCTTTACCAAGGTGCTCTTGAAGCATCTTGGTCAAGTGAATTAACCTCCTTTGCTGATTTCTGTCAATGCAGATTAATAATGGCTTTATTGAGAGATTATGTTGCAAGGAAACTGTATGCCAGGGCCCCTGACCCACCACTTCGCTTGAATGACGACATACCTCCGTGCAGGTAGTAGACCCATATTGTAGGATTTGCTGGTGTTTTTTCAGGCTGTGCCCAGTCATACCCCAGGAGCTAAGGCTTAACTACCAGACACACCCATCAAGATCCCTTTCTAAACTGTAATGCACCACAGGGGATAATTTTAAAGATATATTAAAGCAACAGGTGTAGAGAGGCTGGAAACGGGCTTGCACGCAGTCAGGAACCACTGGAAGGAAAGAGGACAGGTTAGTGGCTGCAGGACGCACAGTGGACAGTGCCCACTGAAACCATTCTTGAATCCGGGGTGGGGTATAATTTGATAATTAGAGGCAGTAATTTGGGGGCAGGGACAGTTAGTGAGCTGTGAAGCCAAGCGTGGGAAATCCAGGGAACAGTCCAACGTCATACACAGATAAGCAGAGGCAGGCGGAGGTACCAGAGGCAGAGGCAGAGAGGGTTGTTCAGGAACGGCCCGAGGTCTTGGTCCACAAAGCACACACACAGGCAGAGGTAACAGAGGAATAAGGCAGAGAGGCCAGGTCAGAGGTACTTGCAATAGTTCAGTGTCCAGAATCAGAAGGCCAGTGGGAGAATCTGACAGGGCCAAGGCAAACAAGCAGAAGTCCAGAGAGCAAACGGGGTCAATCTCAGGAAGGCAAACAAGGAGCGCTGGAAGGTCGACTCACACGGATGGCTTTCGAGAATCTGCCAGTTACCCACTGGGAGAGCCAGTGCTCCTCCCAGCTGCAGCAAGTCCCAGCTGTCGCAGGTGTAACCGCTCAGACCAAATTACAGGAGCGGAGTTGCAGAAGCAGTGTGACATCATCCACACTGAAGCAAGGCAGAACCAAACAAACAGCCACTGTGACATTACATAGGCTTGATTTCTGGAGATGGAAGTTTTGGGTGGGGGTTTGGATCTGGACCAGACTATTTTAGACTGGGTAAGGTCTCTGTAATTTGATAAGGTTCTGCCATACTCGCCGTTATTTATGGTCAAGATCCTTTATATGGGTCTTTGTCTTGCCAATTTGTCATCGTGGGCCCCACCATGACAATCTGAACCCTAAGGCATAGCCCCGAGAATCATAGAGGTCCTCAAACCCCACCACCAAAATGAACTGGAGATGGTAATTAAGGTATCCTGGCTGAAAAAACTTAATCGATCCCAGCTACTCCTTGTCACATGTCAATGTGCCCCTTGGCAAGGCACTTAACCCCAAGTAGCCTATGGATTTTGTATATTGATGAATGAACGTGTGAGTGCAATTGGGAGAATGTAGCTCTAGTGCAAAGCCCTTTGAGTGGGTCAGTATGTTTAGTAACACTATATAAATTCAGTCCATCCTGATTCTCTACAGGAACAACATTTTTGAAGGTGAAATCTCCTTAACTGCTTTAATCAACAATAATCTACTGTTACTTGTTACATTATGGTTCCCTATTTCTTAATGAACATGTGTTACGCCTTATTAAATAAAATTGTGCAATTTCTCTTGAGTAGAAAGAAAGAAATCCTTACAGACAACCCAAAATGGCTGCCTCTGCGTTCCTAATCAGAGGAAATTAAAGGCCCTGCTCCACTGGCTCGTAATGGCTGCGTACCGCACGGTTTCAGGAGCAGCCCGGGTTTTCAATGCCAGCCCGGGTTCTTGCAGCTATGCTGAAGAGCAGGGTTAAACTGTGCTGAGTCGAGATGAGTTTTGAGTGAACGCCCCTCTTTTCAGTGACTGGCTGTGATGAGGCGAGGAGAAATGAGATGGTTTTCTCTGAGAAAGTCCAGAAAAACTGAACAGTGACAATATTAATATTAAGGACCACTATGAACAGAACGGGTCAAACTGAGATACAATTTTATTATTTTCAAACCATGACCCACGCCTGAAGGGTGAAAAAGGAGCAGCGGGGTGCTTTCACAGAGGTGCACCGCTGAAAGGAGCTCAAACGTGGCCAAGCTCTCTCCGCTGACAGAGCTCCAGCAGCCTGGTTGTAATCACGCAATCATAACACCGATAAAATAATATCACTGCGGTTAAAAATCTTTTTAACTATTAACGTGTTCTCTTTACTCCCGCTGAGGCAAAAGATCTAATACAAAGCTTTAAATATTAACTATGTGTCTGAAATCCCCCATTTTTTCCATTTAAAGGAAAAATAATAATAACTGCATTTGATAAACTAGGAAATGTAGTACAAAATCATGGCCATTTTCTACTCTGCATGTATATATTTTTTTCTTTTTTTATTACTTTGGATGTTGTTTTGATTTTTTTATTTATTTTTGGTCAATTATTCTTGTTGGTCATGTCAGTGATTTATAGTTGACTGATTACAATGATAATGTACATTCAACTGGGATAATCGTGAAAAGATATGCACTTTTTTATTATTCAGAGTAAATGAGCAAAAAGACTTGCTCCAACTTCAATATGTATGGATATAATTTTTCTTTCATTAGAAACAGTGGTCTGTTGATGTGTTGGTGTTACGATGTATTGTTATTCTGGTGTTCTTTTTCCTTTCAAACAACACTGCTGCTTCGGAGGGAAAGTTATTTTGCCACGTTTGGTGTTCCTTCGCTCAGTTCAGTTTCCTTTGTAGCACTTTCTGTCCGTTTCCGCCCTCTGCTCCTCCAGTTTTGTCCTCCTCACAGCTGTCATGAATTTTGATGGTGAGGACTCAAACGCTCCTGGCTAGTTCCTAGCTCCCTGCTCGTGTGTTCCTCTCCAATTGCTCCCATATGCTTGTCCCTTAATGTTCCCACCAACGTCTGTAAATTACTGTCATCTGTCAGTAAATTTTCTCAAATATGATCCAACCAAGCAACTTGAAAAAACATAACAAGTAGCATTTCTATGAAATAAGGGACACGTTTTACTTTGTTTCTTACTTTATAGGAAAACTGTATTAATTGTGGTAAAATAAAAGGAAAATCTTAGTAGTGGCCTGGGATTTCAAAGTGTACTTGGGACTGCACAGGACAGGTTAAGAAATTAACTTATAGTAAATATACATAGAAACTTTTTTTCAAATTTGCAATTCATATTAACCTTGTTTTGCTGAATATTTTAAGTGACTGTAGGTGTATTTCTTGAAGCCACTGCCTCTTTAACCAATGTGGAACTTTCTCCAAAAACTTGATGGACCATGTAAATATATTTCACACATTCCCCAAAAAATGCTAAATGCATTGAAAAGTTTTATTGTAGTTTTAAGAGTGATTAATGTTGGTTTAGTTTGTCATTTTGTGTCATAATGCATACAAAATGCAACTTTTTGCTACTGATAATTACATGACCAAAAGGCCTATGTTTCAGTTCTGATAAAATGAAATAAAATCCGGAAAGTTCCTGAATTTTTTTTTGCTTTATTTTGAACTATTCAGTATTTTGAACAATCAGAAGATCCTTTATATATTGGAGTCCTCCTTCACTATGTTTTCCAAGCCTTCTCATTTGCTAGTGTTATCAAAATCAGAAAACCTTATTGATCACAAGGAGAAATTAAATTTAACTTTACCCTCCTACTATCTCTCTGCAATCAAATTTAGGGGCATTTAAGACTGCTGGAAATTGGTACAAGATGTTGCCGACTTCTCATAAACAATAAATATGCCTTCATAAGTCAAGTAAACATTTAACCAGCAGGTTACAGCCATGGGCACACAAATATTTTTTATGCTTACAAGAAAGAGCAATAATGATACCAAATGCTGTTTTGGCGTAGCAACCCAGACATCAGTAAGTTTTGTTCCAGTGCAAATATTTTAAAAGAGAGAATATTCACATTTGGGAGTGTATCAAAAGGCTCAGCTCCTATCCTTTCATTTTGAAACATTTCCACAGGCTATGACTGTCTTCCCGGCATGAACATGCAAAAATGTAGGCATATGACTAAGACTGAGGGTTAAACTGCATTCATTCTAAATGCAAAAATATATAGTAGATTGTAAGTTGGCGGTAAAAGCCTCTAAACACAAAAGTAGCAAAACCTCCTCACATAATTTCCTTGATATGACATCTGTTGTTAATATGTGCTAGTGTACATAAAGTGAGCTGGATCCTTTGCATGTTTTAATTTGGAGGAACAGTTTTTGGATCTGAGATACACCTCAAAATGTATTGTACTTAAAAAAAATGTTTTAACAAACTTTGAGGATTAAGTAATACGGCGTGTATTTCTACTTATTACAACGGCGGCACCTTTATCAGTGGCACCCTGATTAGAAATGCATTTAAATCACACTGTTTATGTGATCAAAACTAAATCCTAAACGATTTCCAGTGAATACAGAATGTGGATAAGAGCAAATAATAATACAATGGTCACTGAGGAAGTTTGAAACCGCCTGAATAGAAGCCGGGGATGCCGGCAAGTGTTGTAATAGGTCCGCCACGCCTGGTGGTGGCGCAGTAACGCGGTAGCTCTGCAACCGAAGTAAAGAAAGTCACGTTGCGCATGTGCGTGGAAGTGTTGTGGGAAGAAGAAGAAAAAGGTGACAATGGTGGGAAGTGTGACTGCTGGAGTTAAAAAAGGCACGTTTGTTTGGACCGACGAGGAGGTGGAACTTCTCCTCCGGGCAACACTGGACTACAAGAGCAGGAAAGCACAAGACAATGTCGACTGGGAGTCCTGCAAGTCAAAATATAGCGATATATTGATGGCATTTCTGGAACAGTACCCGGTGGAAGCTGCGAACAAGGATTTCCCTCACGACGTTTCCGCCTTAACAAAAGCCCAGATCATGACAAAAATAAAGAATATACGAAGTAAGTACAGGCAGGCCGTGGAAACCGGACGCAGGAGTAGCCAAGGACGCGTGTTGATTTTGTTTTATGAACTCTGTGAGGAAATCTGGGGCGGGTCTCCAGTGCCGTGCAGCATTGCTGGCGGGATCGAGAGCTCGGACCTGGTAAGCCACCCGTCTAGCGCTTCATCGCCGACCAGGTTGGAGTCTCCGGATTCGCCACAGCCCTCCGCCGAAAGTCCACCTGCAGCGGCTGTGACCCAACGCAGAAGCAGCCTTCAGGTAGACTCATGACGTCACGTTGACCCGTGATAATGTGTGCGGGTCAGTGATCATACCTCCTCCCTGACTCACAATAAAGCGAATAGATATTGTTTACGTAGCAGAACTGTTCCCCCACATTATCAGTTTAAGAAGTCTAACAGTGAAATTAGATTGATTGTCGTTGATCAGTAGTATCCTATTCAGGACCAAAAAAAAAAAAAAAAAAAAGGCTCTGTAGGGGCCAACATTTTCAAAACATTCATCAGCTACCGTATTCCAAAAAAGTAAAAAAAAAAAAAAAAAAGAAAAATAATAATAACTGGGCTTTTTTCTGAAGTTTGAAGACGTTTCGCTTCCCATCCAGAAAACTTTCTCAATTCAAATGTCTGGAGTAGTGAGGAGTTCCAAGCTTTATATTATTGCCTAAAAAGGCCTTGTTATGACTTTGATAACATGCAAATTAAACCAAAACTTGTCCACCCCATAGACCACTTTCCCATTTGAATGGAGAAAGCTTTCTGGATGGGAAGCAAAACGTCGGAAAAAAGGCCAGTTTTGTTTGTTTTTTTTACTTTTTTTGCAATGATCATGACCTGGATGACTCAGAATCTTCACCAGCAGCTACTGTATTATTGTGAGAAAATCTTTAGGTCTTCTGAGCAGCTGACCGATATCAGTTTTATTGTACTTACATGCTGTTATTACTATGTTTTGTCCACGCAGTTGACTTTGCTCTGTTTCATTCAAGGCGCAGCCGGACGGCCATAGAAGGGACACGCTGAAGAAAAAGCGTCAATGCGACTATGCGGCACACGAAGAGTTAAAACTGAGGAAGAGGATGTTGGAGCTGATGGAGGACTCGGCAAGACGCAGCGCAGACACAATCCATTTAATAGGCACCAGTATTGCCAGCATAAATGAAGCCATGAGTGAAAACAATTCACTGCTAAGGACTTTTGTCCACCAGTCTCTTCCGAGGTACCCATCAGCATCCGTGTCTTCCAGCCCACACCCCGCCACCCCTGCATATCAATCCCAGGGTGTCTCCTATTAAACTGGCTAATCCTGGTGGTAGTTCCGGTAATGGAAGTAACGCCTCGCCAGGCTTATAATACGGTAGGGGAAACCCTGAATCCCCACACCGTTCAGCACAGGGCATGCCAAGCGGTACCCTACCGGGGCCCCAGCAGCTAGTGGCTTCATTCCAGCAATTTCTGCCTGATGATGACTAAAGAACTTTAACAGAAGGGTCAGTTGTTGCTCTTGTAAACATGTTCTGTCATGCACCTTTTTTGTATTTATAAAGAATTGAGCTGCTTTTAGAGTTTGGCAGCACAGCGGAAATAGCTGTTTTAATAGCTCAAAGCTACACACTACTGGAATTTATGATACCGTGTTTTTTGTTTTAACATTTTTCATTATTACTGTGGTTTTTGCTTAAAAATGTGCCTTGGGAACCGTGCGATTGCATTTGCGTTCCTGTTATTTATTGTTTGTGGTTGTGCTGTTTTCTTCAGAAAGAAATAAAGACATGATGTTTGCAAAAGCTTTTATTTTTTTTTTCTTGTATTGGAAAAGCACTTTTAAAGTGGAATGCAACATAGAACAATGTTTAACAGTTATTAAGAAGCCAACAACCCCAAAATTAAAAATAAATACATCTGAAAACAGTACACTATGAAAATGCACCACCACATCCCTATAGTTTTAGAAAAACTATGGGGGAATCCCTAAGGGTCAAGATATTTCACTTGTACTCTATGCACTCTCATATCCTCTGCCTCATTGCTGTCAGCGACAAAAATATCACACTGTGGAGGGTTGTGAGCTTTAGTCAGGTTATATGGTTCCAAAAATAGAATGTTCTTCTATTTTCCGTCATTCAGTCTGTCCTTTGTTCGTCCATCACAGTGTGGTTTGGCAAACCGCAACATGGGACAGGTCCAAACTGCAAAGAACAATTAGGTTAGAATCATTGGGTCTGACCTTCTCTTCATCCAGAACTTCTACTTGTCTTGGTCAGAAAAAGGGTAGCGAACATCTCTGCAGACCCCATTAATTTGCACTGAATATGAAGCCCTGAATGAGATGATTTTCTTGCAGCACTTACACTGCACACAGCACGGGGGGGGGGGGCATCCACTCCCCTCGACTTGATATGGAAATTAGTAGCAATACCAACTTGTTTTTGAATCAGCTGACAGATTGCTCTATTTCCTTAAGAGCTAATGTCGCCCCTGACATCACCAGGTTTGGTTGAGCCGCGTGTCACGACGATCCATCGATGCTTGTTTTGATTTTAATCTCCGGCTCCAGTTTGATTATTCTTTGTTAGGCCTCGTTCTTAATTAGTTCTCTTCATTATTGCAATTAAAGTCTTGCCATGTAGGCTAATTTCCTTAATTTTTTGATTATTTGGTGTATTCCTTTAGTTTTTATTGTGTGTGTTTTAAACATTATTCTTTTGCTTTTAGATCGTTTCCTGTTAGATCTCTGTTTGACGTTTTAGGGTTCCTTGTTCAGCTCAGTTTCATGTTTCTCTTTCTCTGCTCCACATCACCGCCTGATTGCCCTGCCTTCTCTTCCTCAGCTAAATCCATTCTCTAATTAAATAAACCCTCATTAATTCTACTGTTTGACTGCCATTTTCTCCACCCCTGCCTCAGTGTATTCTGGCAGGTTTCTGTTCCTGTACACTGCAAAAACAGAACTAAAAATAACTAAAGTGTTCTTGAAATGAGTGCATTTTATTCTTGATTTGAGCAGGTACATAAGATGATCTGCCAATGGAAAAAGATTTATGCACTAAAATAGGAACAACTCATCTCCATCATCTTATTTCATGTGCAGTATGTCTAATTATCTTAGTTTAGGGGTCAAAATACTCATTCTATTGGCAGATAATCCAATATTTACCTGCTCAAATCAAGGAGAAATGCACTAATTTCAAGACATTTTTACTTATTTTTACTTCTGTTTTGTTACTATGCTCGTTATCTCCTCACAGTCCTGTTCAGTTCTCTGTCCATGCTCCACGCTTTATTCTCCTTGTGCCAGCCAGTAAGTTTTGTGTTTTCCTTTTTTCATTTAATCATTTCTCAACCACCATGCTGCTCCCGAGTGCCTGGCTGCAAGCAGGTCCAACCCGTGCCTTGCAACTAATGACACCATATGAAAAACCAGCACTGCTTTCTAACTTTTCTATCCCATATTTTATGTTCTCTTCATCATTTTTAGTTTTCTCTTCCTTTTTAACGGTCATAGCACTGAGTTAAAATACTATCATTGTGAAGCAAAATGTATAGATAGTTGGAAGTGACGTGGAAATTCATTGTAGTCCAACAATTGACATATTTGCTGACATACTATATTACTATATTGCAAACAGAAAAAAGGAAATAAAATGATCTGTAAAGTTGTATTTAGTTTATTCATCCAATTTCAATCAAGGTTTGAATTTACTTCACTTTTCTGTGAGTTAGTTGAATAATAGTTCAGAATCATTTCTGTCACATTGGATGTTTTTTCTTTGTCTTCTAAACTTTTTCTATCAGTGGTGTGAACTTTCATTTTTTTTCATCTGTTATCCGTGCCAGTTACACCTTACAGTGAATCCACGCTAAAACACTGATGCAGGTGTTTCAGGGTAACGTTGCTATAAACAAATAGCACCCAGCCGAACTCTCATGCTTTAACATTGTCTTCTTACTTGTCCGTCACATATGTGGCTCCTGCAACACTAGGATTTATACCAACACAAACACACATAGACCTTTTGGTTTCACATGTAGAATAAAGGTAATAATTTAGAAGTAGCTCCTTGCTTGTGTGATAAATCTTTCTCCAACAGATGCTTGCAAGTACATAGGTCATGATTTTTAGCAGTCTGTCTTTCTTTCCTATATGTTTTTCCCAGTTTTCTGTCATCACATGCTGGAGAAGCAGAGGAGCATGAGTCACACATTGCAACGCTTCTGCAGACACATTCTTTACAAATACAGATGTTCTGGTTAGTTACAGACTCATACATGTTTATATTAATAGCTACTACTTAAAATAGAACATAACGTAATTTTTATAGGCTTTAGTTTTCAGTAATGTGCAGGCTTGTTGCTCATGATGGTTAGAAAGAGAGAATGCACGATTAAGCTGAGAATGGAGCCAAGAAGCTGCAGCCGAAAGCTGCTGCGGAGTTATGACGTTACACTTGGAACGGCAAAATAAAGGTTTGGTGCTAAACAAAAATGACCAACCTAAGATAAAGGTAGTGATGACTTAGACTTAGACAGACTTTATTGTCATTCAACTGCACATTGACAATGTAAATTTGAGTGAAATTTTGTTCCAAGGTTGATAGTAAAGCCTCTAGCTCAGATGTGAGTTCATAACATAGAGGAACATGAAATAAGAAAAAGTGATGTGGGACAAGCCCAATATACCTGTAATCTGTCACAGAAAATATAGCGGTTCTTTGCAACTTTCAGGAAGAAATTCCTTCTAATGCAGGTCTGACCAACATTTTTAGTCTGGTGCTTACAGATGCCAGTTTTGTCATAAAAAACTGTCATACTTTTAGCGAGCCGTGCAGTCGCAATAGTGGGAAGCTGCTAAAAGTCACATTTTTTTTCCAACACTATCAGCTCATGTTAAAAGCTGCTCTAATGTAGGGTAGCCGTAAAATGTGTATTCTGATGGTATCCCCAGGCTACTCAGTCTCTAGGTCTGTCTGCAATTAGTTTTTCACAGCAACTTACCCCCCCCCCCCCAAGTTGTTTACCATAATGTGGGATGCAACAGTTTTCAAATCTAACTTGAATTTTTTTTAAAAAAAAACTGCTCAGATACATATGTAATCATTAATTGAATAACTGTGTGTGTTTATGTGTGTGCCAGTGATTAAGTCTGTGCATGTGTGTCTGTTTATGTTGTGTGATCAGAACAGATTTTGTGGTGATGCTTTATTTTGTTAGTATATTGTTTATCAGTTTTTTGTAATCTGTTAAGGGACTGCAGATGGGAATTGGTTTATGCTATAATCTGGTGCAGTGCATCAAATGGTGACATTAATGTTTGAGCTGTTCAATTTCAAAAAAAGTATATATATATATATATATATATATATATATATATATATATATATATATATATTAAAAAGTGAACCAGAATATTGGTATACAAAAGAAGAAGTTTCTACAGCTGTTAATTGTCAGGCGAAAAAGCAATTATTGGTTTATTCAGTAACACAATCCATGGAGATCAGCAGACATTTTGTACTGAGACAGTCAAAAAAAAACGACAAATGAAACGCTGTAAAAAATCTTTTGTTAAATGGATTTTTTTGTGGTTGACTGCTGACTGTTGTATCCATCCGCCGTATCTGTGGTATAAACTGTGTTGGGCATGTGTCTCTCACCTTTTGGTTATTTCTTTTCTTATAGTCGAGCCCCAGTTACTTTGTAATCCTTGCTGCACAAAGTGCTACTAACAGAGAAGTTGTTTTTTGATAAGATCTTTCAGGACAGAGTTGGGCTCACTCAGTCCTTTTACTGTGTTGTCAGCAAACAGCCCCACATCCATTTGACATGTCCTTGTTAGAAAGAGGTTTTTTGAGGTCAGGAAAACAATCTTGTATTTTCTGCTCACAGCAATAGACAGTCTCCCACTCTGGTTCCAGACAACATGTCGTCATCCATATGCGGTAGTACCTTTCAGTTTTACAGGACCACGGCTTATCTGCAATTACCAAAAAGCAATGGAAAGCTCAATTGGGACCTCTTACATATATTTTTATTTTCAAGAATCAAGAAGCTTTATTATCATTAGGTTACCATAATGACATTTTTGGTTAGGCACATAGTTACACATAGCACGCGGAGACAATACATGAGCTATTGTTTTTTATTTTAAAAAAACACGCTGATTGCATTGGCCATGAGAAGAACTTATAATTTACCTTCCTCTTCAAAATAATGCATTACTCTGTGTTGGTCGATCATAAAATCTAAATAAAATACCTTGATGTTTTGGTTGTAATGTCACAGAACGTTTAAAGGCACCCAGTCGGGGTGAATACTTTTGAAAGGCTTACATCCTGCTGTCTTGGTGTCTGTCTGCAGGACAACGGTTTGTAACACTGAGGGGAGCTCACTGAAAGCGGTTAACGTGAAGACGGAAAACGCTACAGAGGCCACTGCCCACCTGAGTGCGTTCTGTACGAAAGACAAAGGTCAGGAATGCAAATCCGTCTATGATAATACATCAAAACTGTAAACTGTTCTTGTTTGCAGCTCTCTTTGTGATATTTACTAAGTAACAGAGCCGACTCTATTTGAGCTTTCCTTTTGGACGGCTGCACCAGTTCTGTTAAGCTTGCTGTGTGTTTCTGATCAAACTTCCGCCATAAAAGACTAAGCATAATATAACAACATGGACAATAATGCTGTTTTTGTCTCTATTAGATCTAATTTATTTCATTCGTTAGTTTTATATTTCCATGAAAGAAACTATTGATTCAACCCTAATGTTGATTTCAGCGGAATGTAAACCGTTGTAACGACATTCCTACCCATCAGACGTGGGTAATCTTTATCTTTATCTGTTGGTGGTAGCGGTGGCGTGTGGGGACCCTCCATCCTTCCCCAACGCCCGTCTGCAGGATCACTCAGGCTTTGAGATGGGGGACGAGCTGCTGTACACTTGCGTGCCCGGTTACATGATGCCCAGCGGCAACACTGCCTTCAGCCTGCTGTGTGACAGCTGCGGGGAGTGGTACGGGACCGTGCAGATTTGTGTTAAAGGTAAAAAAAAAAATAATAATAATAACATTTTAGAAATGTAAAAGGTTTCAAAATATTAAAGAGCAGAAACAAAAGAAAATTGTCAAGGAGGGTCTTATTTTTATACCTTTTAAAGTTTTGAAGTTCTTGTGCCTTGGCTGCTGAGAAACAGGCTTTCCGATGTGAATTGTGATGAAATTGTCTTCTTTGACACCTCAGTGGGACATGCCATAATGTGGCCATGTTAACAGAGTAAAAAGTCTGAAGGTTTTCCCTTCAACCAGCTCTGAGTAGACGGTTAGTCTGTTTGCCTCTTTTATGCTTCTGGTGCAGAGCTGAGGTTTTTAAATGAATCCAATGTAAATATGAGGTTTTACAGGATGATTTATGATTGGCAAATGGGGAAAAAAAAAGAAAAACATACGTCCATGTTATTTATGACCTCCAGTAACTGTCTTGTGGTGCTGCTAAGGATTTCCATGTAGTCAGTAAATAATGCCAAATTCATGTGAACAAACATAGCTTTCAGTTATTTTTAACTATAATTATAATGGTGCATTTTGTGTAAATTATCCTTCTGTGAAGCGTTCTTGCAGCACCTGATTCATAACAAAGAGATGTATATTTTTAATACAATAAAATAAAAGAAATGCCGACAGAGAAATTTTTTTTTTTTTACAATTGAGATAATACAAAATATGTTGATTTAATAGATTGATATAGTGTAAAACATTACTTCATTAAATGTTTAGAGTAAATCTATATATCCATCCATCTCTTTATACCTGTTTGCCTTAGCAGTCATCAGATGTGAGGAGGTATGGAGCCCAGAAGGGTTGCCAGGCCAATAAACAGACTAGAGATGCTATTTTCCCTCCTAGCTTTACTATGAGGATCTGTTGGAGTTGTTTAACCTGTTTTATTGAGAAAGAAACTACAAGTCTGTATACCTCGGCCTATTTGACAGTTTATTTTGCACCTGTCATTTCAGGTTTTGTCTTAAAAAAATCTAAGTTAATCTCATTTAACCAAGAGATGGGTGTGTTGTTTAGCTCATTTGAGCAAAATTAATTTAAATGCCCAAATAGAATAAATAACTCAATCACTTATTTTACTAAGCTATTTACATAAATGATTTGAAACTGATAAAGTCAGATGTGTAATTGGATGTGGGAACATGTCATCAGGAAGTCTTAGCAATCAGTACTATAAAGAATGTCTATTAGATATGGATTATGACATTTTCTATGCACATCCAGCATCTATCTAATGCTAGAGGCAGAGATTCATAAATGTAAGTATTTTTCATATTCTGACTTGCCAAGAAGTGACAAACACTGCACAACATTTTATGTAGACATTTGTAACTTGCTGTGTTCAGCAGCAAATTGTCTCTTTCAGGCCAACATGAGATCTACATGTTATGGTTTTACTTTAACCACTATGAAGGCTTAGATATAAATTGTATATACACCACTATCCAAAATAAATAATTTTTTTATTGCAGTGGCATAATCTCACAAAGAAAATTTTAAAGACAAAATTTGTTTTTGACCACATTTATGTAGTGGGGGAAAACACATAAATTAAGGATTTTAACAAACTCACCAGTCCCACAATTCACAGGTGCCATATATCCAATTGCACTGTTTTAATTTGAATATCCAATTCAAAATAAAACAGAGCAATTGTTTTTATTTGACACCTTTTTAGGGTGATTAGAGTGTGAAGAAACATTTAATTTGTAACCCATGACTTTTTGTTTCAATGGGGTATAAATACAATGTCACTATGGGCCTATTGGTCTCAACCTGTCTTTAAAATGGGAAAGACAAGAGAACATGCATTCAGCTATGGGATCCTTATAGCTCTAAAGGGCACTATATTAAGAAATTGTAATGAGAAGCGTCATAAAATTGAGACACATGGTAATTGATTGATTTTTAATCATTAACGACGGAATTATTAGACCTGTTTGTGAACTTTACATTCACATCAGACATAGTGTTACTTATTTTGTCTCGAACCGCTATCAGGTAATGATGTAGCTTTGTAGCTGACGTCATTTTTATTGTGCGTACATGCATTAAGGTGATACCACAAGCTTTAGGTGGTGCTGGACTCAATACATCCGGTCGTTGTCTTTGTGGCCAGCAAACAAACTTTTCACCAACAGGGCTGGGAAATGTGCATCAGTTGTTGGTGAGACACAAGAGAGGAAGCTGAGAAGGGCGTAATTAAATGCATTTGAGTTTTTTTGACCCCATGTTTTCTGTAATGAAAAATCCAATCTAATGCTTTAAAGTTCCAACCCTCGTGAAAACATATCTAAAATATTGGATTTGCATTGAGAACATTCCAAATCCCACAGACTGAAAAGGTTAACAACCATATGCATATTTCCTGCAGAGTGATGCAACGTCAAATTGTATCATCTTCTCATTTTATCTCTAGATGCAGCTGAAACCCATGTAGACTATGACGACAAGTTTGAAAATTCCTACGAAGAGGCGGATCATGACCATGATAGCCGAGAAGAGGTGTTTGGAGATGCATCACGAGATGGGGAGAGGATTCTGCAGCAGCAAGAGACAAGGTTTTGGATGAATGTGGAGGACAATCCCCACGAAGTGCACGACACTGGAGTGAAGGTGGTCAATAACAGCAGGACTTTTGAACCAGCGGTGGACCAAGTAGCAAGGAGAGAGGAAGACGGTTTCACAATCCATCCCAGGATTATGCAGGAAGGGAACAAGCTGGTCCAGGCTGGTGATGGTGCAGCTGCAGCCACGGAAGAGCCTGTATCTCTTCTCTCCCAAAAGCATATGTTCTGGTTCCCTTCAGAGGCCTTCCAGGAGGAGGTACCGCCCTTCGCCAGCGACTCAGTCACACAAGCTACACAGAGAGCTTCTGGCGCACAGTCGGAGGAGAGCAAAGAAAACGAGAGCCAAGAACGGCTTGACATTACAGACCCCGTTGATGACGATGATCATGACGGTCATGATGATCATGATGACCTTGATGATCGTCATGATGATCATCATGACGACCATCATGACGACCTTGATGACCGTAATGATCATGATGATCGTCATGATGATCATGATGACCATAATGACCATGATGACCATGATGATCATGATGACCATCATGATGAGCGTGATGATCATGATGATCATGGTGGTCATCACGATCATCATGATCACGGCGATGAGCTGCACAAGCCGGACACATTTGAGGCTCCTGATGATGACAGAGATGATAATGATGATCATGATGACAGCCACCATGATGACCTGGATATCCATGAAGATGACCATACTGGCAACCCCGAAGATCCCGACAGTCGCCAGGAAGAGGATTTTGAAGACCATGTAAAGACACCAGCCCAGTTTGATGACTTGGACAGACCTGATCGGCATGAAGATGATGATGATGATGATGATGATGGTGGTGATGATCATGATGACCATTATGACATGGGCGAGCATGAAGATGACGGTGATCGTGCAAGTCATGGCACCCAGGAATATGATGATCGAGATGACCCATATGACGGTCACCAAAGTAAGGAGGATCACGATGACGATCACAGGGACCATGGCGGAGAACATCCTGATAATTCAGAGGAGCATCCGGAAAGTGACGACCATGATGATGGAGAAGAGCGTTACGATCTTGGTGAAGACGATTTTCATGACAAACATGACGACAAAGATGAGAGCTACGATGATCATGATAGTCATGAGGACAGTGATGATCACCCGCGTGTAATCGTTTCTGTAGCCTCTGAGCGGCGGCCCAACATCACTCAGAGGGAAGCAGGAAGTAAGACCTCCAAAGATAATTCCTGGCTGGATGGACATCCTGTTGATCTATTTGATGCAGAAAATGGTGATTCCACAAAAAGGCAGCTGAGACCCAGCGTGGCAAAGACAACAGATAAACCCAGTGACGTGGAAGTCCACAGACGGGTTCCTCACAACAGTTTATCAGACGGAGATGGATCCCCCACCATTTCGCCTAAATCAGACCGCGAGGCGGTGAAGAAGGGCTGGCCTGGTTTCAGGACACCAGCTACCTCGTCTGACCATTCAGACCGCTCAAACCCCAATTCAAACTCCGACACCCTGGATTACGACACGCAACAAGGTGCTCCCACCCACTCCTGGCTGGACGACCTCACTGATCATCCCTTCCTTGATCACGGCCCAGCTCCCCCGGTGCATGACGGTGACGCCTTCCTTGCAGGGATGGAGGAGCACAATGTGGACGACCTGCCGGGTGAGATGAGTGAGATGGAAGGAGAGAAGAGGAAGACAATCTGTGCAGGCGAAGACTGCCCTCCCCACCCTCCAACCTCAACCAGTCATGGGGCGAAGGTGGCGGCCATCATTGTGGCGGTGTGCGCCGTGGCCACGGCAGTCATCGTCGGGGTGTGGTGCTACCGACGGAAACAACAGAAGAGTTCAATGTACGAGATGAATGGGAAAGGTCAAGGCCAGAGCAGACAGGGCCAACAGATAGAGATGCAGCAGAAGGTGTAGGAATGGAGGACGAGGACACTGATGACGAAGAGCAGAGACATTTAGGAAGGATGGAAGAATTAAGATAAACAGGGGGAATGTACTTCCCTGCATCATATTGGACACTACTGCAGATGTGAACACTTTGGGTTTGACAACTGTCTGCATTTCTGCTTCAATGAAAAAAAAACAAAAAAAAACGCCTTTCTGAGTTAGCTAAACTATTCTCTTAGAGTTAAGAGCTGATGATGCAACAGAGTCCTCGCCCGTCGGTCATATGGAAACTCATCTCTTCCTGTCACACCTGTCCGTTACGTTTAAACCTGCTCAGGTCGCTGGATGCACATGGGCCGTGCCTGAAGCCGACAGACTGAACCGTTATATGTGACAGTGACACCATTACACAAGGCCTGCCTGAGACTTCCAACTTTGAAAGGTTCTGAACATTTTAGTGATGCTTGTTTGCATTACCTTGGGTTTTTGGTGTTTTCTTTAACCGTTTTGAGACCCATTGTGCATTTTTCTGTAAATCAGGAATGTCTAACTCCGATTCCTGGAATCTGTTGTCATGAAGGCATTAGATGTGTAGCATCTGGTTTACATGATCGCTCTTAAACAGTTATTTGCACAACTTCATAACAGGCTTCAGCCATTTGAATCGGGTGTTGGGCAAAGGGTTGCCTGGTGCTGCTTTGAGATTTTATAACACAAAAAAACAATTTGAAGATAGCAGTGGTTTAGAGTATTGAAGAAATCTCCATCTCCAGTCCTCGCAAGCCACCATCCTTGTAACTTCCAGATGCCACTCATGGTCCAGCACACATGAATCAAATAATTGGGTCATTATCCGGGCTCTGCAGAATTTGAGAACATGCTGAAAGAGGTGATCCAGATAGTTAAATGTGGTGCATTGGGACAGGGATGCTTTTATAAAAGTTGCAGGACATCGATTCTTTGGCAATGGGAGTTGGAGATCTGGATTACGGTAAATTGAGAAGAGAAAAAGAAGCATGTGACCATTTTCCCCCTCTGTGACAGCTGGCTGGTAAAACATAGAGGCATCCATAATGTACAGACTCACATTAAGTTCAGCTATTTAAACATTCATTTTGTTCATCAACTTTAACAAACTTTAAATGCAAGAATTAGTGAAACACGTCTGAATTTGCAATAGATTTTCTCGCGTCCACAAACTGTACATACAGGCTCAAAAATATATAGTAATTTTGGTTAATATGTCTTTGCACCTTGACAAGCTTTTAGTAGCCATTAACCATCTCCGGGCTTTATTCTGTCTGGATGTTTGACCAGTCCTCTTGTCAGAACTGGTAGAAATAATTTAAACTGGTGGGTTTTCTGGCACGGATCGAGCTTATTGGCATAGTCCTCGAATTTTCAACAGGTTTTAAGGCCGGGCTTTAAGAAGGCCTTTCCTAAAAATTCAACGTCAGCTAGGTTTATCCTTTCCAAAACCAGAGTCTAATGATGTTAGGGATGAGTATACTATTGGAAAACCCGGCTGGGTCTAGATCTCAACCATCTGACAGACGGAAGGAAACCCGTTCAGAAGTTCAAAATCAGGGTCAGGCTGACATTATAGTGATCTTTGTGAGTGCTTAGGTCCCCCTTCTGGGCCCAAGGCCTCAAAAGAGAATGAATTTACACAACATAGTCAAATGTGTTAATTTTAGAGACACTTTAAAAAACAAAAACCCTCAGCTGTTACCATAGACTTAATTTGAAGCATACATAATCATTTTTACTGTTTTTATCTTAGCTGAGAAGCAGCTCATGCACAGTGTAGCTGGTTATAAATAAATTAGTGAGTTCTAACTGTGTTTTTTTTATTTTTCATTCCTGGTTAGCAGCCCAGGCAGGTGTGGTTTTCATATTTTTAAAAAAAATTCTGAAAGTTAATTTTCTTTTTAATACATTACAATGTTAGATACTCAATTTCTGCAGAGCTAAACAAACATCGCTGAAAGGATTCACATTTCAGAAACTGTTTAAGTGTATTGTCACAACAAAAAAACATTGTACATTTACATGTACAATTACGTCCTCATTCCAATTAACTAAAGGATGTGAGGCAAACTACTCAAAACTTTCTGACGAGACGAGGGAAAATGAATTGTTTGAATTTATTACTTCCTTGAAGAACAAGGAGGAAACCCCAATGCTAAATCAGTTACAGTAGTGTAGTTACGCGTGATAAAAATGGTCGCCATCCACAGTAAAGACAGTTTTACTTTGCCATGCACTGGGAGCTGTTCGATTTTCCTTCTGAAAAATGTTTGCTTGAAACAAGGTGTGTGTGTGGAGATGTCAAGTTGAAGTTTTCAAACCTAAGAATGGTCTACCAAGAGTCTACCAAGCATGGAGGTGGCAGCATCATGCTTTGGGGCTTTTTCACTGCCAGAGGTAGAAAAAGTGTGTGGTCAAGGTGTAGCTGGCAAATGCATTTTCAGGGGGACTTATTCATATATTTGAGTCTAAACAGTGAAGTGGAGAAAAACAACAGTAGATTTAAACATAGTTGTTTAAAAATGTAGGAATCGCTACTGAAACTACCCTGCAACACAGCTGAGAAAATACAATTTGATTAAACACTTCTCCTTCATCCGAGTTCCCCCGTGGTTGTTCTATTTGACCCTGGAAAAGAACGGTTTTGTTCAGGTGTAAATTAATTTTTCTTCCATTACTGAAAAACAGTGCCAGGTGAATTATCCGTACTGTACAAGAAGGAGAAGAATCTGCAGGGACACATAATCCAAAGCAAGATTTCATCTGAAAGCTTCCCCGGAGAAGATATCTTGCTCAGTCGGAGATGTGTTCAGGACAGGATGGTTGGAAATGACTGAGGTTGATGGATTTGCTTAAGGTTGCTAATTAAGTGCAACTGTATTTGTCTGTGTGCTGTATACATGGTATTTAGTTGTCTTTTCTTCTATACTGTTTCAAATGTCTTTAAATATATTTTAAAGATAGAACATGTATTAAAATGTAAATACCTATAGGAGTTTGTATAAAAAAATATATCTGTTTTTTTTTTCTAGTTTGGTATGCAAGTAACATTTGAAATGGATGTATTATAAACCCAGTGAGTGGGTAAAACACTTTGGCGTTGTTGTCAGTGATGGTTTCTTCTAATATATTTGCTGTTCTCATTAGCTCCGACAAAATAATATTTAAACCGCTGTTATTTCAGACGTGGGAGTGAAGGATGGGATTAGTAGGATCTGGCAGCTCTTTGCCAACCTGATTTACTCCCAAAGCCTGGGAATAATTGGAGTCCTCTGCTATTCCTGGCATGATGAGATTGAAGTGAATTTAAAGTGGTGACAGCACAGGCAGTAAATCGTATTTCTGAGTCTAGGATTGTCTTAAACCTTCTGCACATGTATTTGCAAAAATCGTGTTTTCCTTCTAAGGTAAAAGTAATGTCTGCATGCGTCAATCAACTTAATTTCTTAGTTCAGGCTGCTGTACCCAAGAAAGAACAAGTTAATAGCACATCTGTGTTGGCAACAGTACAATTATAGTCATGACTAATAATATTACAACCAAACCATGATTAGAAATCAATCCATGGTATTAGTAATGTAACCTTTCAGGTCATTTTTTTTCTGCTGATCACAAAATGTAAAGATTAGTCAAACTCTTTGTCTAAAGTAGTTGTGAAGTTAAAACGTGGCTTGTATATGTCTCCGTAATCATAATAAAGATATAAAAAATGTTTTTTTTTCTGTAATTGTCCCTGGGAGTATCACTATAGTGAAAGAGACATATTACAGCGCATTAAAGCACTCATTACTGCTTTTTCACATTTTGTCAGGTCACATCTACAAACTTCACGGTATTTTATTGAGATTTTATTCATGGTTTTATTCGTTCATGGTTTTAAAAACCTAAATCTAAAAAGAGCTAAATAAAAATCTGAAAAGTGTGGCTTGCTTTCATGTTTGCTCGCCCTTGGTCAGCACTGGAGAACCAGGCTTACAGAAAGTACTGCTACAAATCTGTTGTATTGGTATTTTAATATCAGCTTTGTGTATCTATAGAGAGGACTTTTGACATCCTTACTTTAAAAAAATCCTATCTTGAATAGCTTTTGGCAAGTCTTGCCACAGATCCTCATCTGGATTTAGGTCAGGACTTTGACTAGGCCATTCTAACATATAAGTATGCTTTGATCTAAATAGCACTCGTATAGTTTTGGTTTCATCTGTCTAGAGCTACTTTTGCCACATGTTTTGCTGTGCCCTCTACATTGCCTGTGGAAAACTGCAACTAAGACAATCTCCTGGCTTATTTAATCATTGGTCTTTAGAGTGTTCTCTAACCAACATCTGAGGCCTTCACAGAACAGCTGGATTCATACTGACATTAAACCTGGAGACACTGTGTTTCAGGTTTTATTTATCAGAGGAAAGACAGCTGAATACAAAACCTTTCAGATTTTCATTTATTAGGCAACCATCCCAATAAATGACCCTGGCGTTTGCGGTTAAAGGAGTTATAAATACCTTTTAAAGCACAGTTAATCAAGCTAACAGTGCTTCCTGACACCTTGCTTTTTGATAATCACCCAACAGTTCGTGACACAACAGATGTGACTCTTTGTAGCCAACTTTTTTCCAATTAATCAAACCTCATGAGACCAATAAAAAAGGGCAGAGGATTAGAGGGGAAAGTGTGGTCGGTGGTGAAAGAAAAGCAGTAAAAGAGACAGATGAGAGTGAGAATGCAGACCTGCGGACACGCAGCCACACAGGGGGAAAGTTCGCCTGTGGGTTTCTAACACCAAGGTGAGACAAACTGCACAGAGACTCAATGTTCAAACATTAATAACCAACTCAGTGTTTTCTCTGACTAGCTCCGCTCGGCTCTTTATCACGTTCTCTGCTGCTTTTTTTTTTATGCCTTTTTCTTTTTAATTAAAGCTCAAGTGAAAAAAAATCTCTGGCCTGGAACAGAAAATTAGCTCATTAATTAAGCCACAAAGGTAATTATTTGAAGCATGGACACTAAAAATAACTGTTCAGACGTTGTTAAAAGGTATGCTGAATTGCTCATCTGTAGTTTGGATTTGAATGAATTCCTATTTTAGCCTTTTCTTCCATTTAATGATCCCAACAAGGAATATTTCTCAAAAAAAAAAAACATTATTCTAGCACCATCCTTGAATCCAACATCTGTGTCTATAAGTTATAGAAAAAAATGTCTGGAAATGTATTTTATTATCATTAAAAAACAGCATCCAAGATTTACAGTATGAATGAATTCAGAAGACAGCAAAGCTGGATATTTACTGCACAAAATTACCAATTATTAACACAGTTGATGCTCTAGAGGCGGAGGTAAAACCAAAATGTTAAGTTAAAAACTCAGTATTCAAATAAATACAAACTTTTGGAGTGTTTACTCATTTGTGATTGAGTGTTTTGGAGTTTTTGTGCTATGGGTCCTCGTCCAGAAACTCGTCTATAAACTCCACCACCTCCCCCTGTGGACACACACACATACAACAAAACAAATTAAAGAGGTCTGTTTCATTTCAAAGCTTATATCATCTCAATTTTCCCACAGATTTCACACATCCAGCATTACAGAGATCTATTTCTAGAACTGAATTCAATTTACCACATTATAAAACTTCTTCAGTATAAGTGGTTAACTCAGTGTCATGCTGCCACCACCTGCCTGTCGGTGGTACTGCATCCCGGTGAACAGCCTGGCTGATTAATGTTTCCCTATAAATGCCACTTAAATGGATATTATGACAGAAACCCACAACCCTAGTCTTATTTGTAAGAGTTTATTTTTAATTGAAACCTGTTAATATTCCTTTTATATGTCTCGAAATATTCTGAAATAAGGGATCATGTGACGCACAAACACCCAAAAATATATAAACACAGACACGCACCTCATCATCACTCATAAGGCGTTCCTTGGAGAACTGCAGCATCTGCAGCTGCAGGGTGGTCTGGTTGTAGTAGCGGACTGCCTCCTGCAGCAGACACACAGATGCAAACATGTTTAACAAACCTGTGACAAGGAAACCCATTGTTCCTCAGGACAAAATTCCTTAAATTTAAAGGTTTCGTTGCTTTTAAAATACTACAAGTAGTTTTTAAAGCCAAGATTAAGCTATTGCCTGAAAATATAAAAAAATTGTTTGTTGATAAGGAGGAGGCTTATAAACTCAGAAATAAGATAAACCTTAAGTTTGTGAGTGTGCGGACACCGAGGAAAGGTTTTTGCGTTTCATTGTGTGGTGTGAGAATTTGGAACAGTTTCCCAACAGGAATTAAAGGGTGTCGAAATATCAAGTAGTCAAAAAAATATATAAATAAATTATTTTGACAATGTATGATAGTGTTGACAATGTGTAATCTTCTTAATTAAAAACTTAATTTACATTAAAATTGGTAATGTACTGAAGATAGATAACCGCGAGATATTTGAGTTTGTGAATTTGTTTGAGGAGACCGGATGTTGGAAATCATTTGTTGAATTAACTGTAAAATAGTAAAAGTTGTGGAGCTAAATAAGTTGTACTTCCACCCCCTCCTTTTCGAACATGGGGATATCTGTTGTGGTAAAATATGCATTCATTATTGTTTCGGGTGTTTAAGTCTGGAGGAAAACCACAAGCAACAGATCTTGTTCGCATTGTTTTGTTTGTTACTGTTGTAACATTCAATGTTAATTGCATGTTGGAAATAAACAAAAACGAAATCCTGTTTTAAAGGAACAGCTGCTCAAAAACATAAGATTTTATTCTTCAGAAAGTCCAAAAACATCCAAATACTACCCTGTTTTGTATGTTTTAGTCATTCATCTACAGTCATTATATTTATTTTGATGCATTAACTTGATGTAAATTTAAAGTTTACCACCAAATAAATGAATAAGGATAGGCAGAAATCAGATATGTCTCCTTCACCTTCATATTAACATTGTTTCAATATTCCATAATGAAATATGCATTTTAAAAAAGGAATAATAAAAAAAGGGTTTTAGTGGCGAGCATTATGCGATCGGCCCCCTCCTGAAAATGAGATCCCACCTCTCAGTGAGATTTCCCTGCATAAATAAATTCACTTTTTAGGGTAAAATGCTTTTAAAAAAGGACGTCACTCACTGCTCTTGGGAGGAAGTCCTCCTCCGTCAGCCCCCACTTGTCTCTGTGGTACTTGTAATAGGCCACGTTGTTGTTCATGACTTCATCATTGGGGTCAAACAGAATGTAGCTGGCTGCACACGGCACCGCGTTCTTCAGGTCGTTCACTGAAGAAAGCGTGACAGTTATCGCTTGCACGCGCAGGTTTTCACTTAAAGACGCAGAGAAATGTGAACCAAGGATGCTGCATCTGCTCACGTTTGTAATAGGCAAACTGCAGGTAGTGATACATCGTTGCCACGAACTTCTCAACGATGAAGCCTCCGACTACCGGCGTAAGATCGCTTTCACACATCACCTTTCTTTCAAGGACTTCGGTGTAGTGATCTAAAAAAAAAACAAAAAACAAAAACAAGAAGATTAAATTTATACTTAGGATGCCCACCCTCTAAGCTGATCCGGAAACACTTAACCCAGCTCTGACGGACTGATAAAGGGAGACGAGAACGAGATTGACCCACCAGCTATAGAGGCGTAGAAGTGTTTAAATTCTGTGACGTGTCTCGGACCCTCAGACGCCGCCAGGCACTCGTCGTAGACCTTAAAGAAGTCCCTCAGCGCCAGCTCCATGTCCGACACCGACGTGCGGAAGTTATCTCCATTATACGCCTTCACTGCTCGCACAAATAAAGTCTGGGAAAAAAAAAAAATCAAAACACAATACGCAATACTGTAATACTGTAATACTTGAAAGTCTTTCACCTATTCACGAATCCCTTTGGTAGCTTTAAAGAGCAGGAACAAACAAAGCTTGAACTGAACTGTGTATTTCTTAGGCTATTGAAACTTATAATACCAGAGACTGGTTTGGCCTGCCAACCACAGGCTGCAGCCACATTAGCAAACCCACAAGGCCAGTAATAG
Organism: Fundulus diaphanus; assembly: GCA_037039145.1. Taxonomy (NCBI): domain Eukaryota; kingdom Metazoa; phylum Chordata; class Actinopteri; order Cyprinodontiformes; family Fundulidae; genus Fundulus; species Fundulus diaphanus. The sequence goes on from CM073135.1 coordinate 30,516,210, forward strand.
GATTTGTGGGTAAGGGTGTGACACACCTCTAGAGATCAGACAGCTTCAAGTTTAAAGAGTCTCATTTTTCTGGACTAAATACTGACGTCAAATGCAAGAAAACAACCTTACTTGTTTACTTCATGTGTCAGTCACTCATTTACTGTTAGTTATTGATGTTGCTGTCATGATTTCTGGGTCTTTGACAATTTTAGGTTCCTGGGGATCATATTTTGGTCTGTTTGTGTTTTCACATTTTAGTATTGTTCATCTGTAGATTTAGTTCCTGTCGTTAATTGGTTTTCTGCTCATTATGATTTTAGTAGTTTATTCTCGTTTCTGTGGAATCCTTATTTTCTGTCCTCAGTTTAGTTTGTGAGTTAATGTTATCATATCTGTTAATTCGACAGAATTAGGTTCTGCTCTCCTCCGGTCTTTGTCAGATCAATGCTCTCTCTCTCAGCTCAATTACCTCTACATGTTTAACTGCTCCGCCTGTCTTTCCTTCTGTCTACTACCCTATTCATTCAGGCAGGTCCTCCGTTAGACCACCCCTGTTCTGGTTCTCTTCTTGTCATTTTCCTGATCCTTTGCCTGCCAGTAGGTTTTATTATTATTTTGTTCAATAAACCACCTTTCACTGCATCATGCGACTCTATGGTCCACCAACAAGCAAAAGACAACATCCCACAGTTGGTGGGATATCATCAGAGACACTGGTCCCACTCTTATTTGCACCATTGGTAAAGATGTTTCAAAAGCCTTTAATGAAACCATATTTTATTGCAGTGACATAATCTTACAATGTTTTCTTTAATCCAACTTTCAATTTCTGTGCATTAACTATCTTACCAGTTATATGGAGAATTTTGATAAAAGGCACACGTTTTAAACAACGGTTATGTAGATACAATAAACAGAAATATTCAACTTTTAACAATACTCTTTGTAATAATGATTCTTCTGGTCCTCCTTCATCTGTACGGTGCTGTCAGGAGTCTCAGTTAAAGGTTTCTGATTTTCAGAGGATCACAGTAGAAATCAAATCATGTCTCTATACCACCTTCAGAACCTCCTTTCTTTACTATTTCCAGCAGTCGTTGTGGCTGTTCATAGAGTGCTTTAGGTTATTGTTCGTCTAAAAGACTCAAGATCTCCTTGTCAAGTCGAACTTGTCTATCGCCGGGTAACCAGATATCAGTTTAAAATGCTCTTCTAACCTTTTCATTGGTGCTCAATCCGTCCAGCAACCCTTCCCCACAGCGTAACAGAACCACTGCCATGCTTTACTGCTGAAAGGCAATTTGTTTGCTATCTTTGTGATAATGTTGAAGATAAATTAATATCACCCCTGTGTTCAGATTTATTTTCCTCTGTTCACACGAAACTACTCATCTCTGGCTAATCACAGGTTTTTGCAGTATATAGCATACTTGACTTTTTAATACTTATGATGCTATTCATTCTTCTTTACTTGTACTTTATTGCACTTGTTGTTGGTTTAAAAGAAACGACATAAAACCGTCTGCATTCTGATCAATTATTGCTAATTTTCCTGTGTTTAGAAAGAAACCGTACTTATTTATCACTGAACAAATGCAGTTTTGTCGCTATCCAGTGACCTTGGGTGAGCAGAGCATAAATAAAAAAAACTATTTTACACAAAACTTTCTTGAAAGTCATTTAGAAACATGCACCAAATGCTAAACCTAACATTTCAAGTTTCCTATGCACGTTGTGAAAACCGTCAGCATGATGCATGCATATGTGCGTTATTACCTCATAGGACTTGGTCTCCAGGTCCTTTAGATGTTCTTCAGCTCCGGGTAGGCTCTTATAATAAGCCATGTTCCTCTGCATCATCTCATCATCAGGATGTTTCAGCAGGAAGGTGTGAGCAGCAGACACCGCTTTGGCCAGGTTGTTAGACTGTAATACACGACAAAGAAAAAACATTAAGTGTAGATAATATATAGGGCTGGCCAATATGGACCAAAAATAATATCTCGATATTTTTCGACTGAACGCCGGTATACAATATTTATCTCGATATGTTTTTCTTTTCAGAAAGTAATTATAAAAAGACACATTTTTTAACAATCAGCGATATATTGCCCAGCTCTGAATATATTACATTATGTTTTCAGACAAAAAAAAATCAATGAGCCGCTGAACAGACAGCTGTGGCACTGCGAGGTATAAAACAAGGCTGGGTCATTGGTGTCTATGTGGGTGCAGACTGAGACTTCCGACCAATGGTCTCAGGCTCTACCCCTCCCTGATGCACCGCTGCGCCTTCATTGATTAGACTTTATAGGAATTTCCCATTACTAATCCATAACTTTCTGTTTCCTCAGGGTGTAAATATGACGAGACACAGATGCCCGTTTCTTTTAGCCACTGGTCTGGATGAGCACCCATATCTTGCACACGGTTAGGAAGCTGCAGCAGAGGGAGGCTTACCAATCCTCCACAGAGGCCATTGGATACTATGTACATACAAATAATGTTTTCTGTTTGTTTGTTTGTTTTTTAACCTCCACTGGACTTTCAATCGGAACCATACACATTGCTCAGATGAGACTAGGATTGACCTTTTTGGCGACAAACAAATGCGCCCGCTGCTCCGTCAGGAGGAGGATCTGTTTATGTTGTCGGGCTGTTTCTTTTCCAAAGGGATCCTTTTTGTTAGAGTGCACTGACCCATATACTATTTGAAATATCAGGATATAAAATAAAAACGTAGTGCCTTCTGCTCAACAGAACGAGTCATCCCTGGGTCTTTCAACACGATAAAGATCCAATACTTAATACCAAATCAACACAGAAATGGTGCTCCTGTCAGAAATCCCTCCTCCTTCTGTAACCATCCCCAGACCTACATCCTAAAGAAAGCCTCAGAGTAGACTCATCTTCTCGTTTTATGGTTACCAAACTGACAAACACCGCGGCAGTGGGACCCATGAGGACTCCTCGGGGCTTCTGGTTTATGAAAGTGTCCTGTTCAGAAAGAACGTTCTCTTGTTCTTACCATCTCAAGTGAATGAACAAACTTCTTGGTTGAGTATGTGCAGGCAGCGTTGCTTTTTTGATCTGGCCCATAAGGGCAGATAACCAGGGCGGCATTATAAAGGGCGTTGCACGAGGACCAGATAAAGAAAATGTAACAGTCGCGCCCTGAAACGATTGTCTGCTCTTTTTATATGTACGCAGAGTTCCCTGCTTGCGTTTCGGAGATCATGTTCCATAACTGGTGTGGGGACTCCACTTTAGATCTACCCTGGCCCAGAATGTCTGATAATTTGCTGCATTTTAATTGTTTGGGTGGCAGAAGAAGAAAAAGTTTGACCTGGGTAAAATAAGTATGCGCAAAATTTCTACAGGCAACAGCAATCTAGTTATAACTTAACATCGCTTGAATATGACTCAGTAAGACCAGGTTAAAGCGAGCTGAGTGCGTCTTTCTCTTATTTCTCTTACTTTAAAGTAGGCAAACTGTAGGTATTTGTAGGGCTCTCTCCGCTCAAACTCGTCTATGGTGTCCCTGCTGGGCATGCTCTGCCTGAAAGCGGGCAGCCCCTGCTTGCAGCGCTTCAGGCACTGCGCCCTCTTCATCACGTTGCCGAAAGCGCGCAGCTCCGGGAAGTCGGCGAACTTCTGCTCGTCCTCCAGGCGCACGGAGCTGCAGTTCAGGTTGCAGAAGGCCTCGCTGTCCCGCAGCAGCCGGTAGAGCCGCAGCGACACCTCCAGGTACTCCACCGTCTCCTGCCACTTCTCCGCCGTGTACTGGTCCAGCGCGTACTTGTAGGCGGACTCCAGCGGCATCAGCTCATGTCTGGGGAAGCTCCTGAAGCTGTACTTCTCATACTGGGAGTGCACCGCCGAGAGGAAAAAGGCCAGCAAACACACGGAGAAGAGGTGGCAAGAAGTGGAGGGAGCCATGTTTGTTAAAAATAAATAAATAAGTCTAAAAAAGAAGTGGAAAAAAAAGTTTCAGTAGGCTGAGTTTGTCCCGGACTGTCTGTAGGACCGCCTCACTTTCCTCCACGTATCCGGACAGAAAAAAAAGCCTGAAACCTCTCCGGGGTGCAGTGTTCAAAAACGGGGGCTACGTGTATGGCAAGCCGTTTGTCTAAATAATTGATATCCTTAAAGATGATTGCTGGTCATTTCGCTTTTTTTTTTAGTATGAGGGGAGAAGCTGATTGCCGTCCACTATGTTTAAATTCCTACCCGCCGGATGCAACTTTTATTCTTGTTTGACAGCCAATGATTTTAAAGTATTTTGTTTTTTAATCTGCTTACTGCCAGAAACGTCCTTCTAGCTGGCAGGACCTCATTTGGTGGGATCATGGGTTTTATTCTGTCAGACAATATGACAGCGACAGTCAACTGGTCTATTGAGATCAGTGGAAATAGAGTGTAATGTCAAGTCCTAAAAAAAAGAAGTACTTCCATATTTCATAATTATTGCATTATAAGTAAGTTAAAATGGTTTGTTAAAAGTTACTCAAAACAACTGGTCTGAAGCTGTTTTTTTTATTTTTATTTTAAGGAACATTTTCAAACTAAGATGTTGAACCAGAATCTCAAGACAGTTATTCGTGCTTTTATTTTCTCACATCTAGACTGCTGTAAAACTTTTATTTATTTTTTACACGCATCAACAAAACATTCCTAATCACCTTCACTTAGACTAATACTGTGCAGCAAGACTCTTAACTTGAACAAGCAGAGGAGCTCACATCAATCCTGTGTTAGTATAGTTGCACTGGTTATAGGTTTATGTTAGACAGATGTTTTATTATTTGCTTCATTTAATTTGAAGTGTGTCTTTTTTTCTTTTTTTATCATGTTTTAATAATGATGCTCTATTTCTGAAGTACTTGGTAGCTATCTTGTGTGAGAGGTGTTTTATAAATAAAATATACCTACTGACTTACGTAGGTATGAAAAAAGGGGCTTGAATTGGCAATGGATGAATTGTCCCTCACTTCTCTTCATATCAAGTACAGTGCACAATTAAAAACAAACAGCCATATTGCAATAAGCATACATTTTTGATATATTGTGCAGCCTTTACTGCACAATATATAAAAAAATACATTTATCAAATTTGAAATGTATTACATTAAATATTCCCCCTAACTACACACCTCTATTTTTTTAAAAAAAACGTTCTTTTCTTTTTTTTACATACAATTATAAATGATTAGAGCTTCAAGGCTTGTGTTAGCTTAAATCATACAGCAATGCCACAACTTAAACGTGCCCCACAACTTGTGAATGGAAAGATTATTAGAACCTGAGTTGTGGCAGGAGTCAAACATTTGTTCAAACAATAGACTCCGCCCACATTTTACTCCACCCCAAACTGCAACCCTCTGGACAGGAGTACTAGTGCAAGGATGTCGAATATATCTAAAAACGACTTGCCATACATGGAGCTGCTCCTCCCAAAATCACAGTGAATCGTTGCCGTTGCTGTTCTTTACAACTGTAGGTTAAATTCTGATAAACCGAGGCTTTTTACAACGTGAGATTACATTAAAAGGGGGAAGTTGGGGACAATTTGTGACGCCTTTAAACGTTGAGGAGTAAAGCCCGTTGCGTTTTCTTTTCTCTTTTGGAACAAACTTTATTTTAACATCAAATCTGACTTTTCCCTCCTACTACTAATTAGACCCCTGGTGAGAGGGTCCCTCCCACTCCCACTGCCACGTAGGTACATTCCTGGCTTGGCCTTCCTTCCCCCCACACAAGAAGGTCCGAGTATCCCCTAAAAGGGAGCATCCAAAGTAAAAATTCAACACGTAATTGCTCATTGTCTCAACCTCAACATAATTAAGAGGCATAGCCGCTTTTTTTTAATCTACATGTGCCTGGAGGGAGAGGATGTGCCTCTCTGTGAGTGGAGACCCCTACGGTACCACGTTGACATGTCTTTGCCGCTGCACTGCGCAGGAGCAATACGTGGAGCCCAAACTATCCCATTCGGTCCCGAGAGCGTCAAGCTTGCGTAAAAGACCCCAACACATCCAGGAAACGGTCTAGCTAATTTCAAATTAAGAGTAATTTCATCCAACTCAAAACTGGATATATACGTATGCGAAGATTGCGCGCACACTATCACACGACCAAGTTTCATTCTCTTGCGTTTTATGCGTAAAAAGTGTGGATCAGAGCGGCCAGTAGAGGACTAGACGTGCTGGTGGTAACCGGATGTGTTGCGTGTTTTCAGGAAATTGACTCTTGCTGCGCCGGGACCAGGGGCAGGACTTCTTCCCCAGTCAGAGTAGAGGAAACCAAAGTACACGGGAAGCAGGTTGCAGTCACTGTGCACAGATTTAAAGGCTAAACCATAGTTATTTCCAGCCGTAGCAAAGTTTTGTGGAGGGGGAAAATGATCGAGTGTGCGCTGGGGATGTTGTCTCTGTCGCTCCTGGTGACGTTCGCCGCCTGCAACGCTCCTCCGGTCCCGTTAGACGACATCCTCATAGAGAAAACCTTCGTGCCGGAGCAATGCGTGCGCGCAGTCAAAGTGGGGGACTTCGTCAGGTACCACTACATTGGCACGTTTCCTGACGGGAAAAAGTTCGACTCGAGGTGGGTTTTTAACCTGTTCATTGTCGGTCTCATGCAAACCGTGTGCCGTGTAAATCAGCTGCACCGTGCGGACAGCGTGCGTGATGCGTAAAAGTGCGCGTTTTTGGTTAGTCCTGGTGAGCCACGCAGGCAGACTGACTTGAGAGGGTAGTCCAGTAGCTCCAAAGTATTAGCAAAAGTTCTAGCCTAAAACAGCCAGAGATCAGATGGGAATTCTGTCTTTAAATCAGAATATTGATTATTTTAATCACATACAGTCATTCAAACCTTTTCCCCATTTTATCAAATTGCAACCACATACTTCAATGTATTTTATTTGTGCTTTAAGGGATAAACCAATACAAAGTTGTCCCTTATTGTGTAGTGAAGTAAAAATATGAGTTTTTCCTCATCATTATGTACAGATAAACTCCATGAAAAGCGTGGAGTGTGACTTTTCTACCCAGAGTAAAGGTACTCTGCCACCTGTAAATTAAGTCTAATGCTTACTACTGAGTGCTGACTTAATTCCCCTTATTAGTTAACGGTACACCGATGTGTAATTTAACCCCAGTATAAATCCATCTGTTCTGTGAAGCCCTCAGATGTTTGTTTGAGAACTTTAGCGAACAAGCAACGTCATGAAGACCTAGGATCACTGCAGACAGGTCGGGGAAAAAGTTAGTGTAAGCCAGATTTAAGTTACTAAGTAACATCCCAAGTATTGGAAATCCAAAGGGCTTCGGTTCAGCCCGTCTAAAAATGAAAAGAGTGTGGCACAAGTATTCAAAAAGATATCACCATCCACCTAATTTGACAGGCTGGGCAAGAGGAGCATTAATCAGAGGAGCAGCCAAGGGGGCGTTGGTTACTTTGGAGGAATTGCAGAGATCCACAGCTCAGGTGGGAGAATCTGTCAACGCTGCGAGCACTGGGTATGCACTCTGCAAATCTGGAGGTTGTGGAAGATTGGCAAGTAGAGTGCCCATTGTTGTACATTTTGCCACAAGCCAAAGCAAGCATGTGGATGTAGTTGCTTCCTGCGGACGAGACCACAATGTACCTTTTCGGCCAACATGCTAGATGCTATGTGTGGCAGTAAGCTAACACCGTGAAGTCACTTTCCCCATGGGAAGCTGATCAGAGCTGATGGATGAGCAAATCCTGGAAGAAAACCTGATAGAGGCAACATAGGACTTGAGGCTGGGGCAGAGCTTCACATTCAAGCGGAGATCACGCCATACATTTACTGCCAGAGCAAAAATGCAATAATTTCGATCAGAACATATCCATGTGTTAGTGTGGCCCAGTGAAAATCCAAACTTAAATCTAGTGTAGAACCTCCTGGAAAACATAAGAGTTGTTGAAGTGAACTGAATTAAAAAAAAGCCAAACAACATTAGTGATGTTTTTTATTTTATTTTTGTTGAAAACTGCTAATCATTTTGCTTCCACTTCAAAGTCATGCGCTACTTCGTGATGGTTTACCACATAAAATCCCAATTACATATATTGACGCAAGGTCATAAAATGTGGGAAAGTCACAGAGGTTTAAATTTTGCAAGGCAGAGTTTGGTGAAGTCAAATATACTCCATGATGGAGCCACTCATCTGATAACGGACAGCACGCCGGGCCATCAGGGGCTCAGAGAAGCTTAAGCATACGACAAAAGAAATTTTAATTCTTTCTCTATCAGGTTATATGGAATCTAAAATATTGACCCCTTTTCTCTCCCCTTTATTAATAAGAGTAATATTATTGAAATAGTAATTGAAAACAATTTCCTCAATTTGAGAACCTTTTAACATAGTCATTCGGCTATATCCTTAGAAACAGCAAGACGGTAAAACATAAACATGACAAGCATTAATGACTTTTTATGCTAACATGTTTTCAACGTGAGTCCAACGTTAAGTGGTTCCCCATTAGGATGTAATCAAACTTGTGTCCTAAAAATGAAATCTCTTGCTGTGGCCATAACTAGGATGCCTTTTTGTTTCAGCTACGATCGCGGCAGCACCTACAACGTGTTTGTCGGCAAAAAGCAGCTGATCGAAGGGATGGACAAGGCTCTGGTGGGCATGTGTGTCAACGAGAGGAGCCTGATCAAGATCCCTCCTCACCTCGCCTATGGAAAAAAAGGATACAGTATGTGAACTTTTGCCGCTTTATAGATTACTTCTACTTTTGATTATTTTTATTTATTTTTTTGCCACACTCAAATGTTTCAGATCATCAAACCAATTTGAATCAAAGGCAAAGATAACCCGAGTCAATACAAAGTGCAGTTTCCAAACGAACGTTTCATTTATTAGCAAATCTATTCAAGCCTGTGTGAAAAAGTTATTTCCCCCTAAACCTGATAAGCGTTTGTGCCACACTTGGCAACAATCATTTCCGTTAACTGGAACTGAGTCTTTTACAGCTTTGTGGATGATTTTTGTCCTGCTCTTCTTTTGCAAAAAGGATTCAGTCCACTGGGAATAAAACGGTTGCTGTGCATGAATGGCCTGAAAGTTGGATTTGGGTCAAGACCAGACCATGGCCTTCAATATTTGCACGTGTTACTTTTACTCCTGAATTTTGTTAAATCTTGAACTCTGACCTTAACCGAGGCTAGTTAAGCCTGCAGCGCTTTAGATGTCGTTCTCCATTGTTTATATGTGCGTGTGCGCTCACAGTAACTTTGGGTTTGCCACTCTTCCATGTTTAATCTAACCATGTGCCCGTAATGAGACTCAGAACTGCAAACAGACGGTGGTCGCCGCGGCTCATGAGGAACCTACAGCTGGATCAGAACAATTTGAAGATGCAGTCTTCATGCTGTCGCTCGACAGTCCTTTGGAGCAAAGGGGAAGTGATGTCAGAGAGTCATCACAGACCAGGAAGCTGATGAGAGGCTCCCGCTTTCTGCCAGAGGTTTAACTATTCGTCGTGGCTTCTGGCATCAGCTTCTTGCAGATACGCCCTCCAGCTGTTTGTTGACGCAAACACAGCTGCCCCATTGTTCTTGACTTAAGTGGCTTTGTGCCCTTACCTGCTCACAATTACAACACTGAAGGAATGCTTGCATGTGGCGAATGCTTTGTCATTTGCGCGTTGGGCACCAAGTGTGTAGATAATAAGAGAGGAAATGGAGGGGGGTGGTGGGCATGTGTGTGCTTGTTAGACCTGGGGCTGTGTCCTCCACCACCAGTCTGCGTTAGGCAGAGATGAGGGAGAGGAAGAAACAGAGAGAGATTAGCTGGAAAGACATTCTTCTACACAGACTGCCAACTCACCAGCAAAGGCTTTACAGCACCCCCTCCCCCCCCCACACACCCACCCCAACCCCTGGATGTGATATCTCTCTGGTACAAGCGAGTCAGACGGCGTTATTTCGACTACAGCAAGGAGCTCAGTCATTCATTTAGGTAAACAACCCTCTCAGGGTTTTCAAGCAAATTACCAGCCGTGTTTTATTTAGACAAAGTCGATTTATCCCCCAGCTGTGCCATGCAAATTATTACTGTTCATTGTTCTCCTGAGTGGCTGGAAAAATCGTGCCGGATTCCTTCCTGAGGCGACAGATTAAAGTTTAACACTTTGTTTGTTGGTCACGCACAGAGGGGTTGGGATTCTTGAACTCTCCATGATTTTAGAAAAGAAATCCGGGGGTGGGTCAACACTTTTTCATTCAAACATAATGAGCATTAAGGCCATTCTTTAAACATTATTTTTAAGGTTTTTGCCGTTCTACTGACAGTCATCAGACAAGACATGGGCAGAAAGGGAAGACGGCAAGACAAACAGCAATGGAGTCTCTGTGTCGAAAATCGAATTCCAGGAAAAAAGTATTAAAAATAAATGTAGGAGTTACTTTATTAAAAAAAAGTCATCCAATTAGTTCCTCTAAGAGAAAAATGGGAGTATTGTGCTTAAAACGTCCAAATGACTTGTCAGTTATCAGAATAGCTGTTTGTTGTTTAATTTGTATGGTACATGTTTAATTTCCCCTTTATAATGCAAATACTGCATTACATTCATCCATACTATAATTATGTGTTTAATTCAATAGTCACGTTCTTGTTGCATGAAGCAAGGTAAATGAGAAAACGTATATACTTTACACTATACTTCCATTATTGAGATTGTCTAACTCATAACTTTGCTGTACATATAAATGTTTTATTTGCTTTGCTGCTACATTCCTGACACATGACAGATACTTATATTTATAATGTATCTTTTTTGTCTTGTGTTTTTACTCGGAGCCTTGCAATGCAATTGTGTTTAAATGTACCTTGTGAATGTGCAGCTGTCTGAAACCAAGCGGGCATTGGAGGAAAAGGAGAGCGCTGCCTTGATGTGTGAAACGGTCAGGTCGTGTGACTCTGGCTTTATTCTCAGAGACGACCGAAGGTTTTTACGCTGAATGCCGATAACCGGATCTGTTCTCCTCCTCAGCCGACATCATCCCTCCGGACTCCATCCTCCACTTTGATGTTCTGCTGCTGGACGTGTGGAACCCCGACGACGGCGTCCAGATCAACACCTACTACACTCCTCCCACCTGCACCAGGAAGGTGGAGGTTTCTGACTTTGTGCGTTATCACTACAACGGCACCCTGCTGGACGGGACACTCTTTGACTCCAGGTCTGGCCGGCATGATACCTCCTTTCTGCATGTTTTTTTTTTTTTCTTTTTTTACTAATCACACGAATATGAGAATACGACTCATGTTCCTCTCTTGTCACAGCCACACTCGCCTGCGCACCTACGACACGTATGTTGGGATCGGGTGGCTGATCGCCGGCATGGATCAGGGGCTTCTGGGAATGTGTGTCGGAGAGCGGCGCATCATCACGATGCCTCCGTCACTTGGCTACGGCGAGAACGGAGACGGTCAGTGTTTGCAGCGTTCTCAGGGACGCGTCTTTTTTCCACATTTGTTAGTTTCTTTCAGACTTTAAAGCCTCAACGACAAACTAATAATGATTATTGTAATCAAAAGGCTCTGCAGCCACATTTGGAGAAAATTCAAAAGGTTGCCATTAATAAATCTTAGGAAATGTGATTCTCCAACCTTCATTGCAAAGGGGAACTAAAAGTAGGTAAAGTTTTTCTTGAAATGAGTCTATTTGTCCTTGATTTGAGCAGGTAAATAAGATGACCTGCCAACGGAATGAGTATTTTGACCCCTAAAATAAGATAATTAGATATACTGCACTTGAAATAAGAAGGTTGAGATCAGTTGTTACTATTTTAAGTGCAAAAATTTTATTTCACTGGCAAATTATCACAAACGTTGAACAAATCTTAACCTACATATTAAAAGGACCCGTCAGAACGCCTGCATGCGTTCATCCAAAACCTCCATGATGATTTTAATCTTACAGCATTAACTTGCCTCTGCAGCTGTACCTGATGTACCTGAGGGACAAAAGATGTTACCTGCGTACATCCTGAGCCAGTGTCTGTCTTAAAAAAAAAAAAAAAACATGGTAATATATGGCAACAAATATCAAGATTCTTGATTCTTTTTTAATATTTTTGAAGAACCCCCTTTTGACTTTTGTGGTAATGTCACTTCTAGGTTTAAATACCTGACAGTGACTGTCTTAACATCTGTTCTCAAGTCATAATTTGTGATTATATTTAGTCTAGACCACATAGGTATGAATAATCTTAGTTTACCTGTTGGAAGAGGAACTTCATGGTCTTGTATTTGACACCATCCATCTCCCCATCAAGTCTGACCAGCTTTTCTGTCTCTGCTAAAGAAAAGCATCCCCACAGCATGATGCTGCCGCTACCTTTTTTTTTACAATGGGTATGGTGAGTTCAAGGACCTTTTCACCACACAGTGTTTAGCAAGTAGTAGCATTTTAATGTCATTTATTAAGAGTTTTCAATATAATCACATTAAACTGAGTAGAAGTATACTCAGACTTTAATAGAATGTGATGAACATAAAAAGTAAAACAAACATGTAGACCAAGAAGTTCAAATTATGACTAAAGCGACTTCGTTCCTAATTTATACATATTCTGCCAAAATAGGAAATCTATTAATTAGGTTGCTAATGAGGGATAATACTTGTCATGTCAAAAATAGGGAAAACGCATTAAATCTAGAATTTTATGAAATACAGACAATTTTCCCTATCAGTGAGGTTTCAGCCTTGCTGTGCAGCTGCTGGCAGTTCAGCGTTGCACCATGGGACGTTTTTTAATATTTCAGTTTGATGAAGATCTGGACTGTTTGCCAGCATTACTTTGTGCTTTCAGACATTGTCACTTTGGGGGGGGGGGGGGGGGGGGGGAAATACTCTTGTAAAATTTTTGGTTGCATTTTTTTATCTTCACTACAAGGCATGCAGTTTTTTACTCAAATGTTAACTCCAGCCCTTCCTTTATTTTGGGAATTTTGATCACCCAGTAACTTTATAATTATTCATCCAAGTGATGCAAGACAAACGCAAAATTTCTATATGAGATTTACATTTAAAAAGTATGTGTTTTGCATCACCTTTGTGTTATCAAAGGAACACCAACCCAGAGTGGTACATAGAACTGTGCGGCAGAACCTGTGCATTACGCTGTTTCGGGGGCCTCAGTTTGTAAAACTATGGCTATGTTCACACTGCAGCCTGAAGTGACCCAATTCAGATTTTTTTGCCCATATGCGACCTGTATCTGATCTTTTTATGACCGTCTGAATGACACAGATCGGATTTTTTCAAATGCGACCCAGGCCACTTGGATATGTGGTCCTGAATCCGATACGTATCTGATCTTTTCAAATGCGACCTGTGTCTGTACGGCCAGGTCGCATTTATCCGACCTGTACGTCACCGATACTCGACAAACGTCACTATTCTGCGTCCTGCTATGCATAAGCGGGAAGAAAGACGACACCCATAGCGGACTTCAATGAGAAGAGCAGTCAATGGAGGGAAAGCTCCGGTTAGAAAATAATTTAATGACCGCAAAATGCGCGCCAGCACTATAATCCATGTTTACTTCCGCAAACACTGAGGACGCTTGCTACGTGTGACGTCATCGCGTCCTCGAGTGCGCATGCGGGACACTTAGGTTGAACGCATTCAGTTCACACACGAGATCACATACAAGTCGCATATATTTGGAAATGTGAACGACCACGCAAAAAAATCCGATTTCACGAAAAAATCGGAATTGAGCATTAAGGCCTGCAGTGTGAACGTAGCCTAAGATGTCGAAGTTCCAAACTCCTCAAATTATTTCTTAACATGCAGCAATCTGTGACACATCGCCAGCAAAACAGGCTACAGTCATCAGACTGAAAACATCTCAGTAGAACGAAACAGGCTACAGAAAAAGTTTATTTAAAGGAAACTTTACCTTCATGTTTCAATAAATAAAACTGATTGCCAGTCTGCTTTTTTTTTTTATAAAAATTTTAAAAACAAGAACCCAACTCAATTTTTCACAGCAAGACAAATTCTCCCACCTAGTAACAATACATAAATAAATGAATGAATGATAAACTGGTTAAAATACATGAATAAGTGAAAGAAATGTGTTCAAGATGAAGAGGAAATAAAGGGTGTTTAGAGGACGAAGAGCAAGAACTGGCTCTGCATCAGCCAGGAGAGGTGAAGGTAATTTTTTGTTGGTGTCGTTTTCTTTGACAGAATTTTTATTTGTGAAGAAATTTTTTTTCTTCTTCCTAAATTAAGTTTTATTCCAGTTTTTTAAACTGCTGAATTATCTACATAATCACTCCCACAAAACAACAGAAGATGCCTGTATCTCTTTTATTTATGAAACAGGCCACCTATATATGTAGATGGTTCAACAAAAAAAGTTGTTACATCATGTCATTTCTTGGGTATTTGAATTTTATAGCCTAAAAATAACTTTGATTTGTAGCTGCCAAGATTTGTTTAAACAAATATACTATGAACACAAGCATTTCTCTGGTCTGCAAAGTTCCCAGTCCAGCAGAACAAATAAAACTACTTCTGTGATTTTCCTCTTCTTCCTCATCAGGTAGCGACATCCCGGGCCAGGCGTCTCTGGTGTTTGATGTTGTTCTGTTGGACCTTCATAACCCCAGAGATGGAATCACAGTCACTAATCAAGTCGTTCCTGAGTCCTGCACGAGGAAGACGGTGGTGGGGGACTTTGTGCGATATCACTACAACGGCAGCCTCCTGGATGGGACATTTTTTGATTCCAGGTTTGTACTTTCCCTGTCTAACCTTACAGGAATCTTTAAATTGAAAGGACGGTTTCCTGTTAAACCGCTTAATACGTGCCGCTCCCCTAAAAGCCTCATGGTGGCAGCATCGCTCTGCGTTGCATTGGAAACGTCTGACCATTAAGAAGAAATGAAACTTAAAACCCACCCTAATTACATAACATTTCTTCCTGTCCATTGCTTATATAATAAATCAACCGATCTCCAAACAATGAGTGTATTTCTGGCGCACTATTTATCCAGTGAAACTGTAAACGGGAAGTCACAGAGAAAAATGCTATAGGAGTTTTGTAATTGGAGATTTTTTTTCCCCTGTTGCAAAAGCAACACTTAGGTACAAGTAAACTAATTGTGCTCTTTGAGTTGCACATTTAAAACCTGACAGTTTTGCTCCAATTGATCCAAAACAAATGATGCAAAACACATCTTCTTACCTATGCAAGTTAAAACTCCTGCTCTAACATTTTAGCTCCACTTTGTCCGGTAAATCAGGAGCATAACAAGTTTACACACCTGTATGTGGTGCCTGTCATCTGCTCCATTCCTTTGAATAAACTTTTTAAAACGAACTCCGTGTTAAGATTGAATATCGGGTTCCCAGATTAAGTCATTACTCAACAAAGTTACTCACGTTGGAACTGAGACTATGGATAGTTCTTCACAATATTAATGCAAGTAAAAGTAAGAGCAGGTAGTTCTGCTCCTCGTGTCGGTGTGACAAAGTAGGAGCGCACTAAAAAAGAAGGTGTGACCTGTAAAGCAGCGTTTGTGACCATCATTAGCTGTTTCCTGCTGGGGAAAAACATGATGGAAGAAAATGTGTCTGTGGGAAGGATGTGAATTTGTTTTGTGCCTAATTTAGTGGACTAAGCAGAGAATTTGAACTAGTGTAACTGTTGTATTTAACTTGTGAAAGACAAAAAAAATATGCAATTTCAAAACTCTTATAGCATTTTTCTCTGTGACTTTGTACAGTTAAAATGCTAAAGTACTTTTGCACCATAGGTACCTTCATAGTAAATGCTGATGAAGGTTCTTAGTCATCCAGGACGTGGTAAGTCCAAAAATAGGGTTTATAAAACTGAACTTCAGTTCCTGTAGTTGAAAACATTTTGTTCTTTACCTGAAGAGCTTTCTCAGTTCAAAGCCAGTGTGGGCGAAGCTCCTAGCTGGTAAGCTGTTTGAGATGTGCCACTCTGCATATCTAAATTCACACACAGATGGGCCTCCCCTAACAATAGCCTCAGGAGGCCTAAGTTTTCAGCTTTCGAAAGTGTTTCAGTTCAGCATTAGCCCCTTCTGGGTCAAACCACACCTTCTTGCATGTGACCAAACACTGCTGTGAGTCCGACAATGGCACTAACGATGCCTTTATTGTTAGAGGAGGCCAAGCGCGAGACTTGAGAGGTTTCACACTCTTAACTCTACTTCCCAGCTGGCATTTGACTTAAACGTTTAAATGTTGTTGAAATAATGGCAGTTTACGAAAAAAAATTCGTTCAGCGTCAAAAGAACATTGAAAACCAAACAATTGAAGTGGTGTTGTTAACTCACCATTGATTCGGCATTTGAGATATCAACCACTTTTGAGAAGTATGTCTAATCAACATTATTTTTATGTAGAAATGACATTGCTGTTTCAACGTTGTCAGATATGGGATGTATGAGTGGAGCGTCTGTTATCCTGGGAGCGCCATGCTCACTTAGACCGTCTGGGACACAAGGCTATCAGATAGCACCCCGGTGGTGACACATTATTTCACTGATGACATGTGAGGAAGTGTACCTAGACTTCTTTATAACGCTTATGGGAGGATCAGTCGGGGCTCTTGCTACATTCCTTTTCCCTACGTGATGTAAACATTTCTCTGACTTTTCTAGATTAAACCAGTTAAAGTATAGATTTCTGTTTCGTGCGTCGTTTATTCAAAACAGTACAAGTGGGGGTCACCCTAGGGGAAAATAGCTGGGTCTACCGAAGGTGTTTCACCGCCGACAGGGTGCGGTAGCTCTAACAACGTTGATCAGATTTGCAAAATCAAAACAAAATTGAAGGGCTATCCAACGCAACTACCCTTTGATTCATCTGTGACTCAACGTCAAAATGCCAGCTGGGTTTAAGCTTCTCCAACGCTTAATTTCTGTCGTCTGTAATGCGTACCTAAATCACCACGCTGTTTGAATGTTCACTGATGTTCTCTAACAAACCTCTGGACCCTTCGCAGAACAGCGTTATTAATGCTGAAATGATATCAGACACAAACAGACCCTGTTTTGTAACCAGATCACTTCTGTACCAAGTTTTCTTCAGGAGAATCAAAGTAAAAAGAGCTAAATGCATGTGCCTCACATACATTATATTTTTTAAATCACTAACAAGACTTGACGCTATAGTTTATGTTGCTCTATCACATAAAACACCAATAAAAAATACTGAGTTTTGTGGCTGTAATGTGACAAGTGTTTAGGCGTGTTATTCCCCCGGTTTCTTTATTCGACAGGGATCAGTTCTAATGCAAAAGGAGAAAGAAGGTTAAGATTAACCAAGTAAGTACACAATGTGAATAATACAGGGAATCAGTTTACCCCAGCGCAGGACCACGGCTAAGCCGTCTTTCACAGATCTGGCAGAGACTTTGGCCCTGAGCATCAGGCTCCTTCTCTTTTTATCAACTCTAAGCTTCATCCTGTTAGGATGTTTTCAACAGTATGAATACTTCTGCGAGGCACTGTACCTGTGTATGTCTTTTCTTCAGAGAAGATGGTTTTCATCTTTTCATGCATAAACTTAGGCCTGAAATGCATAAACTTAGGCCTGAAATGTGGAAATATACCGGTATATGGTGTCATTTTTCAATTCAATTCAATTTTATTTATATAGCACCAATTCATGAAACATATCATCTCAAGGCACTTTCCAAAGTCAAATTCAATCAGATTGGTCAAAAAATGTCCAGTATAAGGGAACCAGTAGATTGCATCAAGTCTTGACAAGCAGCATTCACTCCTGGAGAAGCGTAGAGCCACAGTGAGAGTCGTCTGGATTGTTGATGGCTTTGCAGCAATCCCTCATACTGAGCAAGCAAACAATGCAAATTGGAGAACAGTATAACTCAGTAGAGTGAGAAAAATAGACCCTGATGTCCTCCGGTAGCCTAAGCCTATAGCAGCATAACTACAGAGATAGCTCAGGGCAACATAAGCCACTCTATAAGCTTTGTCAAAAAGGAAGGTTTTAAGATTAGTCTTAAAAGTAGACAGGGTGTCTGCCTCACGGACCAAAACTGGGAGTTGGTTCCACAGGAGAGGAGCCTGATAGCTAAAGGATCTGCCTCCCATTCTACTTTTAGAGACTCTAGGAACCACCAGCAGACCTGCAGTCTGAGAGCGAAGTGCTCTGTTAGGAACATACGGAGTAATCAGAGCTCTGATATATGATGGAGCTTGGTTATTAAGGGCTTTATACGTTAGAAGAAGAATTTTAAATTCTATTCTTGATTTAACATTTGTTAAATGTAACATTTTCTTTTGGTCAAACCCGTTTTCTGAGGTCTTGTCTTTTAAGTTGTTGAGCACAATAATTGTGTAAAAGAAATGATAGGAGGGAATATGACCAGGATTTTTATTTTTCACATTTCTGTGTGTCTATTTGTATGTACATTGATGCTATTATGTGTTTTAACAGTTACTCTCGTAATCACACCTATGACACGTATGTGGGTCAAGGGTACGTGATCGCCGGCATGGACGAGGGCCTCCTTGGAGTTTGTATCGGCGAGAGACGGACCATCATTATCCCACCACACCTCGCCTATGGAGAGGAGGGCACGGGTGGGTTTGTTGTGCCGAAATCATTCCCCTTTTTTATGTTTCTTTTTTGCAACAAATAATATTGAATTCATTACCTTTTGTTTTATTTTGCCTTTGATGGCACCTATCCTCCAGGCTCTAAGATTCCCGGTTCAGCCGTGCTCGTATTTGACATTCACATGATAGACTTTCACAACCCGTCTGACAACACAGAGGTCACTGTCACCTACAAGCCAGAAGAGTGCGTTAAGCTAACCAAGAAGGGAGACTTCATCAAATATCACTACAACGGCACCCTGCTGGACGGGACGCCCATCGACTCCACGTATGTAAACTTCAGTCAGACAGTAAAACAGCTTAACATGGTCATAACATCTCCCCCCAAAAAAAACTCAGTCGGCTGATACAAATAGTTTATTTCTTCAACTGAACAAGTCAAACAAGTTGGAAGCAAAATTTTCAGCCTTTTTATTTTGAGAAAAACACAACCTAAGGAATCGGAAAAAAGAAAAAGTTAGACTCACGGATTGAAACATCGACTTTTATATCTTTCATTGACATTACATCTTGGGTGGTGTGTAACTTTACTACTACTACTACTACTATTAATAATAATAATAATAATAATAATAATAATAATAATAATAATAATAATAATAATAATAATGACCTTTACTGTCCACATAAGTGGAAATTTGCCATTGGCTTCACATGGTGGTTAAAACATAAAAAACAAAATAGATGACACAACAAGGTCTGAATAATGTTCAACAGCATTCATCATAATTTCATTTGATATGCTGACAATTCTGGATCGTCTGTTTTATTCCTTTACCCCCAATTCTCCGTAAAAAAGTAAAACTCTTTCAATTAGATTCCTATTAACAGAGTCTTAAGCTTACATTGCACGTGTTCAGTTTCCTAATTAAATGCT
The DNA here is from genome assembly GCA_037039145.1 of Fundulus diaphanus. Classification (NCBI taxonomy): domain Eukaryota; kingdom Metazoa; phylum Chordata; class Actinopteri; order Cyprinodontiformes; family Fundulidae; genus Fundulus; species Fundulus diaphanus. The sequence continues at coordinate 30,535,746 of CM073135.1, forward strand.
ATACTTGTAGCCTAGGCTCTATCACAGGATGCTTGAGGCCTCAGGTTTGGCTTACAGCACATTTCTGAACCAAAGACTCAGATTGAGAGTGTTCAAAAAAGGTAAGGTATGGGTGACAGTACCATACTTAGAAATGTCCTGGAGCTGCAGGGTGAAGGGTCCCAAATACAGAGAAGCGTGTGTAAGATGTGCTCATAGGCCTACTCTAGACTCAGTGGTGATGCAGCTAGATGTGCCGTTGTATATCTGTGGTTTGTACCTCTATAAAAGAGGCTGTGTCCAGAGATCAACAGAGAATTTTTCTACAGTGGGGTTCCATTCTCTCCGGGTCTTGTGCACATGATCTGTAACCTTTGACATGGGCATGTTGGAATAAAACCCTCCATTGTTCAACAATGAATGCTCATTGGGGGCGGGGGGGGCAGCTCTGCCCCCTGGGCCAGCTAGCTTTGTGTGTAAGTCTCATGTCTTCTGTCTACACTTCTGTCAACATCGCCACTGTCAGGTCCAAGAGTCTTTATTTTATATAACCATAAGGAAATTTTGGTGAGACACCAGCTCAGAATTCACACCTAACACACAGACACCGATTAAGACGTAATGTTCAAGTTGAATGCGCAGACAACACCTCTTTAGAAGCTAAACGCATGGATATAGTCCTTAGCATCTGAGAATATTTAAATGTTCAAATCAAGTGCAATTGCATGAAGGTATAAAGACCCAAACACACCAAAGCATCCGATCCAACGGAAAATTGCTGCTTGCCGTTGTCTGCAGCTGTACTGCGTAGCTCCAACCAAGGTAGACCCCTGCTCTGTCTTGGTTGGAGCTACGCAGCATTTTCATGGGAAATGCAAGAGTCAGACAGGAGGAGGGACACTTTGGTAAAGTAAAACACGTCCACTTTGGGGAAAATACAAAATAAAATCTCCAAACCGCAAGGTAAACGGACCACAATTTCTGGCTAGGATCATCCCGGAAAACCAACGGCTCAATAAATAATCAATAAAAAATGTCAATAAACTGTATACTTACCCATTGTAGGAGCTCAGAAGTACAGCAATCAGATAAGAAAATTAAATGGCAATGTTCTTTGAGCAGCAATTGCAGCTTTAGGTTGACTGCACGGCTTATTTATGCTGTTGGAGCTTTTGGAATTTGCGGTAGATAAGCTGGCATCAAAACTCGATCTCGCGAGTCCAGTGCTCCGTAGAGGGAGCCTCTGCGCAGTTAGTAGGTGAGAAAGAAAATGGGTCAGCCATTAAGTGATTTATGAACTACCAGAGTGAATACTTGCTATAAAAGCTACTCCTGACTATCAACCCCGATGAGTTTGTGCTCTCCTATTGCAGAAGTGGTCTGTCTGTTATAAAGTTCTCTATCCAATGAAAGATGTTGCAATAATATTAATATTGCAGAGCATTTTGATTAATGAGTGCTTTGCATAAAATAAAAAACAAAAACCCTAAACACCCACAATCGGACAACAATATTTACATAGACATGCATGGACTCTGCTCTGCTTCCCAGATGGAAAACAGTGCTAATGACCTGCTCTTAGAGGCCATCTTGACACTTTGTTCAGGATCCAGCAGCTAATTCAGATAAGGCCGAATGCTTTGGCAAACCAACTCTTTACTTTGTAAGGTAAGTAGATTATCTAATCAAATGGCTGCTTTGGTGACCATTTCTGCCATTTTTCTCATAACAGTGGAGGACCATGACACTAAACAACACAACCTGATATTTGATAGTTTTAGTAGAGGACAACTAAGACTAAATGCAATTCATTTATATTTATTTATTTATATAACACTAATTCACAACAAATGTCATCTCAAGGCACTTTACAACGTCAATTCAGTCAACTCATTCAGATAGACTGATTAGAAAGTTTTCTATCTAAGGAAAGCCAGTACATTGCATCGAGTCATTGACATGTGGCATTCACTCCTGAAAGGTTATTTAACAACAGTTGACAGTTGCTTGCAATGTGTTGACGGCTTTGCGGCAATCCCTCCTACCGAGTATGTAGCAGCGAGGAAATCTCCCCTTTAACAGGAAAAACCTCCAGCAGAGTGTGAACGGCCATGTGCCACGACTGACTGGGGGTTTGAGAAGACAGAGCAGACACACCAAAAACTCACAGCAGCACTGAACCAGGAATACTTTCTATGTTAGAGGGTAATAGCAAACTAGCTCCATATGTGGCTTTGTCAATTTAAAAAGCTACCATTTAGAAACCGCTTGCTGCATCCTTGCTGGTTGTGCAAGAAGTTTCACTTCTTCTTTTTCCGGGTCTGATTCAGGGTCAAAGATGTACTATTGTATCATTGTGCATTTTGTTTGCAGCTATTTTTACTCATATAAAGTGCAAGTGGAAATATTGAGTTGGAGGGCATGGCCAACTACAGCTTATTTGCATAACAGTGACACAGAAATAGAGTCACATTTAGCCTCATACAATATCGTAACTCATCTCAAAAATGGTGAAAACAACCTCAGTCAGATGTAAACTGTGATTATTCCTCAGTTTTAGTCACATGAATATGGCAATGTGGCTTGGTCTGTAATAAAATGCATGTGAATCATCTAATGAGCTTTTTCATTCTCGCTGAACGATAAAACGGGGTCAGATCAGCAGATCAACTCCTAACAAAACAGGTGTTTCGATTCCTAAGGTAGAGAAAATGCCGTATGTCCATAAATGGCTTTGGAAAGTTGAGCGTAATTATGGAATGACAGGAGCATCGGTACTGCTAGAGGACATCAGTGATGGAAGAACGGAAACGGAGCTTGTGTTCAGAGTTCCTGCTGGCACGTTATTATGAGTGGCTTATTAACTGGTTCTGAAATAATTTTTGAACTGGCCCCAGCGTTACTGGGAACAGGGAAACTATGGAGAACCATGTGTCACTGGTGCCCTTTTATGTTCTAACTCTACTGCAGTTTCTATAACCGGAGCTTTTCAGAGGGAGATGACTAACAGGTCGGGTCGTTAACATTCCTGAGCCGTCACAGAAGTATGGGCTTGTCTCATCCATGTTGTTCAAATGCATTCAAATCTCATAAACTGTGGCTCTCATTGGCAGCAAGGAGCCGATTTCCAAATGTAATCAGAGCTATGGCTGCACTCATATAGCTATAATCCTGTTCAACCTAGTATTCCACTATACTATCATCAAAATGTATAATTATTCTCGTTATAATAATTGTGTCTGGCATGAAATAAGAGCAGGCTCCATGCGTGACTGCTGACTTGTATTTTTTGTATGTAACAATCTGACTCGTCTTAAAGATTTCCAAAGTGTGAGTGGGGACAGAATCCTTGTCGAAGCATGTGAGGCATATTCACTACGATACAATTATCGACATTTAGCTATAATCGAGCTCAATGCAGCAGCCAGACAAGCGCAGTTTAAATGTAATAAAGATTGTAGCTCTTTATTACATTTCTGTATCCCTCCAGGCGTCTCTGTCACTGTCTGACAGCTCCATTGACATGGTTATTTGGATGCGTGGCAGTCGACTTCAGGGTATTCTGATTTGCATATGTAATCAGCGGCAAAGAAAGGGTTGCCCTAGGTACGCATGCAAGTGCATCAGAAAGGGAGTAATCAAAGCAACGCATGCAGTGACCCGTCTACGTCTGATTTTCTTTTATTTTTGTGTGCCACAAGTTTCAGGATTTTAATTTTTTATAATTTAAGCAATTGAGTGGATTCTTCAGAAATTGTGGATAAATATAGCTTAGTATCATCTGCATAACAGTGGCAATTAATCCCATGCTGTCTTATAATTTTACCAACTGGAAGCATTTATAGATAATAAAGAAAACTGGCTCAAGCACCGAACACTTTGGTCCTCCACAAGTAACCCTGGAGTTTGAAGAAGATTCATGATTTACATGAACAATCTGGAATCTGTCGGACAAATAAGATTTAAATCAGTTTAATGCTTTTCCCCTTAATCCCTACAGCACGCTCAAGTGTTTCTAGGAGCATAATGTGAACAATGGTATGAAATCATTATCAAGACTAAAGCACCAAGATTGGCCTATTAATGGATAGCTTGAACATAACTATCTAATTTCAGGACAAACAGCACTCAGAGATTTCATTAAGACCTGTACATGAGTACATGCATTTCGTTTTTCTGTGTTTAGCCATCTTTCTGTGGATCTCAGCTGTTTTAAAAACCATTATACACTTGATTATGGTAAATGGCTTGTACTTGTTTAGTGCTTTATCAAGTCGGCTTACCCTAAAGCGTCGTCCGACTTGATCGTCTGATTATCATTAGGTTTGTCTAATCACTGAGTTGTTTTTTGCTAAAACATACAATAGAATAGCACACTGTGTACTTCTAGCATTGCTGTGTTTTGTCTTGATATAACAATATTTGTTAAGGGATGGAAAGTGTAGAGTTTGAAGTTTAAACCAATTGTCGGACTGTTTCAAAGAAGACATTATTCTTTGAGCTAGTACATTAGATCTCGGGACCCGGAACGCATTCCCAAATCAGAGCCACATGCTGAGTTTAAACAATTATAGCAAGTCTAAATGCCTGAATAACGAAACCAAATGTGACGAGACAAACGTGCATGAAATAACAATCCTCCGTTGCACAAAAAAGTCAGCGTCAGCAGAATCTTTTTCCCTGTGGCATCCTCACCTCAGCAGTTTGAAGGTGACCAACCCACCATACACAACAAACGTTTATTTAGTTTTAATCGTCACTTTACATGAAATTATCAAAGGAGTAAGACACCGTTTCAATAAAGTAAGAGGAGATCGATCTTGTCTTTGTAAGTTTATTCTAAGGCAAACCACATTCATAGACACAGGTCATAATAGTGACAGTGCAGGCGGACAACTGAAGTGCGACAGATAACCAAGAACTGAGTGAAGAAAACAAATCCATATAGCAAGCAAATACAAGTTTGGCTATTAGGTAACACTTTAATATACACTTTGACATACAGATGCAGATATGAAACTGAAGTTGCACATACAAGCTCTAGCTAAAAAGGTTAAAAAAACAAAAAAAACAACTGGACTTCTACTGTATTCTGAAGCTGAAGCTGTTCCGCTTCCCATCCAGGAAGCTCTCTCAAAATGTCTGGAGTAGTGTGGAGATCCATGCTTTATAGACCTGCTGGCAGTACTCCTGAGTCCTCCTAAAGGAGGTGTGGTCGGAATTATACACAATAACTGGGTTCCTAGAGTTATTGAATAAGGAAACGGTGGAGTGATGAAGTTCCAGCACTTTAATTGAGAAACAGAGCAGAGGTCACATAGATAGAAAGTAATCACACCCCAGGGTCCCGCTGCAGTCTGCGTCTGCCTGTCTCTGCCCCTCCTCGCTTTCGGCTCTCCCTAATACTCCATAGTGGCCTTGGCATGAGACAAAACAAAGACCGTCTATCCTAGACAATCAACATCCCGCACAGTAGCTACGCAGCATTTGGCCTTGGCAATCAGCGGGCCCATGCTCACATGTCCGAGTGGCGCGAGGCCATAGTGACTTCAGAATAATTCTAAATATTTCCAATTGAATATATTATTTAGAATAATATTCCCATAACAGGAGGACACAGGTTTCAGCAACAGGTTTGATTCCTGCCAAGTTTCACCCCAATTCACACCTCCGCACATGTGACCACAACATTTCTCCTGGGAGCCAGGCAAACGACGAGCCTGACGACTCTCCATTGTTGGGGCGATCAGTTCCAGGTGGATCTACATGTGAATCTAAGCTCTAACGAGGCCTCGTCTGCAGGTCTACAAAGCTTGGAACCCCACACCACTCCAGACATTTTGAACTGAGAAAGCTTCATGAATGGGAAGCGAAACGTCTTCAGCTTCAGAATAGAAGTCCAGTTGTTTTATTTTTTAAACTTTTTTGGATTGATCATGACTTGGAGTACGAATCTTCACCAACATAAACTCAAGCTGAAATCTAACTAACCTTGCACTTCTGCTAAATGATAAAAAACATGTTATGCACAAGAACATTTTCCATTACAAGGTTTTAAGTAAAAGAAAGAAGAAAAATCAGATTACAATGAACAGAAAAATAACCCAATAACAACAGAGATGGTAATAAAAAAGTTTAGAGGATAAGAGAAAGTATAATGTGTTTCCCGTATGTCCTCCCTCAATGCATGTCTGTTTTACCTACTATGTTTTAGGCACGGTTATGGAAAGACATATAACGTTGTGCTGGGAGCCAACCAGGTGGTGCCAGGGATGGAGGATGGTCTGATGGACATGTGTGTTGGAGAGATAAGACGCCTCATCATTCCCCCTCACCTGGCTTATGGAGAGAGAGGAGTCAGTAAGTGTTGAGTAAAATCATCAAACTATTCTTCTACAATTCAATTCGATACAGCAAACTGGTGCCTTGCCATCAAAGATTTAATCAACCCCTTTAGAAATTGAACTTCTGTACACTATTATGCAAATCAGTCAACTCTCTTTTTTTGTTTCCATGCAACATTTTGCAATCTTCTGTCATGTATTTTTATTAATTGGTTATTCTAAATAATTATCTGTCCTCGAGAAAAAAAAGGCCACAGAATGCAAGAAGAAAGGTTTGTACTTTAACGTTTTGCATCTAACTTGCCTGTGCAAATTCTCAGTTATCAGGGTCAACGCAACAGCAAACGGAGGCAACCGGTCTTTCGTTCATTTCTTTCTGAAAACGTTTTGACACCTTTCCAGGAGTCTTTGTCAATTCTGGTGGCTCCCACTTGAGCGACCTGTAGACCTCAGAGGATGGGCCCCTGAGGCACATTTTATATCACATTTAAAATCACATATGTTAAAAGAGTTACATCTTTTATTTGAACTTCACAATCAGTTCCAATTTAGTGTAAATAAATTTGAGTTCGGCTTCTGCACAAAGCATGGACATGAACACACACAGGCACAAGCTGGCAGATAATTCCTCAAACTGGAGGAAGAAAGAGGAAAACGTAGGCAACTTATCTAACCTCAGATAAGTGCGTTGACTTATCCTTAGCCTGGCTTATCACAATGTTGCTACGGGTTAAAACAAAACGGTAATATCCCTGCTCTTTAGGTATTAACCAGGCGCAGGGGTAGAGTCCTTGATGCGGCTGTCTCCAGCTCGGGTCTCAACCTGGAGGCCGTTGCCGCATGTCATTCCCCTTCTCTATTCACCCATTTCCTGTCTGGCAACTGTCAAATAATATAGTAGAATAAGGAGTTTTCAAACCCCCGGAACCAGTGAAAGGAAAGGATGTGCCTGTTTACTTAAGCAGGAGTAAAGGCCCATTCATACCTCACGTAAAAGACGGATACGGATACGTGTGGAGTGTTTCATACGTTCTAACCGTCGATTTCGTCCGTACTTTGACACGAAAATTGGGATCTTACGCTTACGGACGCAACGGAGCAATACGGAGCAATACTACCGGAAATGGTGGGGGCGCTATTGAGTTTGTAGTACAAAATGTCAACAAAACCACGAAGAAGGTTGTAATTCTGGGTTTTAAACAATGGCGGGATTCGAGGAACAACTTGCGGAGCTTGTCCGCAACTACCCACACATATGATGTGTCGTGTCCGGGGCACAGGGACAAACAAAAAGTTTACTTAAGGAGCAAATACAACAAAATCACGTCTTGGACCGTCGCCATGTTTGATCAGTGACAAATCATTGGCGCCCAGCACTGCCACCTAGAGGACATATTGGTTATTGCGCACCTCAACGGATGGAGGTATGAAGGAGTCAACGGATAGAACGTACGGACAGAAATACGGACGTGTAGGCCAAACGTAGGGTATGAATGGGCCTTTAGGAGACATCTGGACTATGTTTTTGCCAAGACTTAAAGTGTAACTCACCCCCATGTAAAAGCATATTCGCGTCCTGTACGAGGCGATAAAGAGAGGCTGATATGGGGCTGCCACCCTCTGTCTGCTGGTGCCTCGCTGTCTGCGAGGAGCACAAATATCCAATATCCAACCCAAAACCAATTTCATTGCGGTCTCACACCAGCCCCTTCCTGGCTGCCTCAACGGCAGACAATTGGTTGCTTTCACCTGAATTCGCCATTAACACATAAAAAAGATTTGTTTCTAGTCACTTTTTTGAAGAAAAAAATTAACTAAAAGGTTTGAAAAGCACAACAGTACTCGCTATGGAGGCACAAGAAGGAGCTGTTGTTTTTTTTTTTTTTAAGACGGAACTGCTTCTATACCCACAGCGGCAGAGCTGCCTACGTCACTCTCTCCAAATTATGTCACAGCAACTGAAAGCAATACGGATTTGAGATTCAATGCAAGGCCACCGTTTAACCCTAGGAAGAACCACACTGATGATTTTAGACACAAAAGCAGGATTTCAACAAATATGCACAAATATTTCAAAATAATGACCAGGATATGTAGACAGTACTATGGGAACACCATGTTAACAGTTTATTGTCAAAAAAGGTTGAGTTGGGGGTGAGTTTACCTTTGACAGACAGAAGTGACAGAAATGACGATTACTGTTTAGTTTCCTGTTGTTCACAGTATAATGCTTGTATAAGCATTTTTCCAGGAATGATAGGAATTATCTGTTTGGCGTACACAGCCCACATACACTAACCTGACAAAAGCCAGCTGTATGTCGCTCCGCCTAGCTCCACTCACATACATCTGGGAAACCGCCATAGGAATTGCCTTTACAGAAGGCTGGGCCTTATCAAAAATTCTTGCATATGATTGGATAATCCACTTGTCTGTCATCTTTATTGACGTGCTATTTCAACCACTCACACCGAAGCTAACCCGTGACGCTGATGATAGCGACGCAGGAAAAAAAAAAAAATAATAATAATAATGTGTTTGCGGCTCTAGTGGCATGCGTTTTATTGACAGTGAGCTGACAGGAAGAGGGGGGAAGACAGGCGGCAAAGCGCCGCGGGTCGGAGTCGATCCCGGGCCGACCGCGTTGAGGACTAAAGGCCTCCTAACATAGTTAGCGCTCACCGCTAACCGCTCCGGGGCGCGTCCGCGTCTGCAGCCCCGGAAAACAAAACTTGCCAAATCCGGTCGGGAGAAGGGCGAAAACATGGTTTCCACCAACAAAAGCCTTCAGAGCCGTTCTCTGATGTTCTTTTAATGAAACAATATTAGGTAGATTGGACAACACGGAAGAAATAGCAGCATCAATGTTAACGCTTGCTTCCTCGACGAGCCGCCATTGCTATCAAAACAGTCTCACGTCATGGTCACGTCTCCACTACGTCACGTCTATGAAATGCCAGCCCTGCGTCCTGATTGGCCAGACCATAAATTTGGTTGGAGAAATCACTCTCTATGGGCGGTGTCCCAGATGTATGTGAGTGGAGCTAGGCGGAGCAACATACAGCTGGCTTTTGTCAGGTTACACATACACATCCATGTAATAACAAACTGTAAAAGACTGTGAAGGCTTATGTAGATGGGATTCTTTGATAAAGATGGGTTGACGTGCAGTTTGTGAATGTGCAAATGAAGGTCTGGTTGAGAAAAGAAGCAGCTTTGTCTCGTCACGATTTTTTTGTTTTTTTCTTAAGTCCTTGTCTCTGTTGAGGCCGTCTTGCTTCCCCGGGTCCGTTGAGTCGAGTGCAGGACTTAGTCTAAGAGTGCAATAAAACTCAGCCATGAAACAGAATTCGAGTTTCGCCTTTGCAAAGGGAGAGAAGTTGCACCAGCCAACCTGTTGGTAAGAGAATTTCATTTCTCTTACCAACAGGCGCGGTTTTGAAGCTTTCTGCCAGCTATCTTAAAAGCATATAAAAACATGTTAAACCTTCATAAAAGTGTAAGAAACAGATCAAAGTTAATACATTCCACATCTCCCACAATAAAAGCCCCTAGAGCCACAAAAAAACCCATAAGTTTCAAGTAAAAATATATATGAAGATGGATTTTTATTTTGTGCATCGTCCAATACGTTGATGTATCCCGACAACCCTGTTTTAAATGAGTTTTCCTTTGTTTGATAGCCTGAAGTTAATCACTTGTGTGTTTTCGATTAACTCTTAATGTTGTGTTTGCGCAGCCGACCAGGTTCCAGGGAGTGCAGTGATGCTGTTTGATGTTGAGTTGGTGGAGATAGAGGACGGACTTCCTGAGGGCTACATGTTTATCTGGAACGATGAGGTGCCTCCGGGTCTTTTTGCCGAGATAGATAAGAACAACAATGGGGAACTGGAGCCCTCTGAGGTATGCGATATTCTTAAAACTTTAAAGTATCTCCTCTTTTTGCCCCAGTTTATTTTAGCCCATCATTTTACCCTTTGCTATCTATTTTTCGTACTCGCAGTTCACAGACTACATCATGCAGCAGGTGAACGATGGCAAAGGCCGCCTGGCTCCCGGCTTCGATCCATACCGTATTATCGAGAACATGTTCTCTAATCAAGACCGCAACGGAGATGGAAAGGTCACAGAAGACGAGTTTAAACTCAAAGCAGACGAAGCACCCCATGATGAGCTATGATGGGACTGAGTGGAAAGTAGATCCAGTTGTTGGGTGAAGGGTCTGCAAATTGGGAGGGAGGGGAACTTTTAAGCCTGGGGGTTTGTAGGGTAGCATTGAGTAAAAAAAAAAAAACCTTGAGTAGGAGCTCTGTCTTCAGAGATTTAGATTTATTTTTATTTGAGGACTGACATGATGTTTAAACAAGAGGATTTAGCTATATACAAGATTAAGAACAAATGTGTTGAAAAGTTTGAATCAAGGGCTGAACGACTTTGTTACCTCCTTGTTTGTCAATCTATTTTTCTATTTTATTACACAGGGTATAAAATCATCCTGATGCTTTAATTCTCTTCGAACATTCGACACTCCTTAAATATTTTACACTTTGTTTTCGGTTGAGTGAAACTTTTATTCTCCATTAGTGTCATGGTTCTTTTGGAAGAAATTTGTTGGCCAAGACTCTCCATAATAGGGTAAAATATGTTCTGTTCTGTGGTTTACAGCTAACATTTTTATCATTTACAGTTTGTGTTTTCTGCTGTCGAAAATCCTCCTGATATTGGAAGGTCGGATGTCCTTGTTATTAGTTTGTTTTGGTCAAAGGTAGCTTCCGTTTTTCACCAAATGTCATTTTGAGTTTAGGTGTGTGTGTGTGTGTGTGTGTGTGTGTGTGTGTGTGTGTGTGTGTGTGTGTGTGTGTGTGTGTGTGAGTGCGTGTGTGTGTGTGTGTGTGTCTAGGTGTGCACGTCTGTGTGAGAAAAATGTGTGTGGGTTGTCTGTGTTTGAATAACAATATGTCTTGATGGCGTCTGTGTCAGCTCTGTTGAATAAACAATCTGACTTCAGTAGCTACATGCTCACAATGTGTCTCTTTTTTGTGCTTGAACATGTTATTGTGTGACTGCTGCAAAGCATCAGCAAACAGTAGCATTTTTGTTAATTATAGCTCGTAAACTAATGTTAGCATCCAGAATGGTAAAAAAAAAACGTGTTTTACTCATTGAAAGATTTGTTTTGTTTTTGCCATTTGTCACACTAAAAATATTCCCCCGCTGTGGATACCCCATTAGTCCAACTTTGCAAACAACTCCTTATCAAAGATATTAGATATCTTGTCTAATATCCCTTTTCTTACTCCTCCCCCCTTTAATCAGGTAGAACCCTCACTGAGCACAAACAAAAACATAAACCTCCCAGTGTAGTGGATTAATATCACACAATGAATATTGTGGTGGATCAATATCTTATAATAAATATATTCTTATCACAATTGATATAAGGTGTGCTGTAACATTCACCTAAGAAACATGTGTGTGTGTCACGCTACAAGCCCAGAATAAGAATTAGGGGGTCAATGGAATTTACCAGGGGAAATTGAAAAACCTCTGGGTCAAAAGGGCAAGCCATTTGCAATGTAAAGCAGAACATGAAAGACTGCAAAATGAACACAGAAAATGCATGGTCCAGGTCCGAAAAGGTAATGACGTGTAACCATATGGAAATGAGCAGTAAGTGAGGGGCCATGATTGGGAGGAGCTGTGATGTGTAACCATGTTTTTAAAAAAGCACGCCCCATGAAAGTTTCCACTGATAGGTAAAAAATTAACAAAGATATCAGTGGAAAAAGCAATGGAAATTATGTAAAAAAGAAGGGACTCAAAGGAGGAGTCCCAAGATCCAGAGAATGTATTTAAACTGACCGCTTTCTGTATATTGTCAGATGTTGTCCGGAGAACATCTCATGTGTGGTTGTCTTGTGTTGTTGCAATAAACCACCCTGGACTGAGACTCAGCTACCTTTGTTCACTTTTTGACTACTGTTTGATATTTTTAACTGCCTTACCAAGAACTTAGAATTTTTGAAGGACTTAGTGCAAATCATTACGTTGTGGGGAGGCCCATCCACAACATCAGCACCCCCACCACCTCAGCATTCATCCTGCCCCCATCCCCACTTAGGCATCAGAAGCTCCACCAGCAGCTAAAGTCTTCACACATTTTACTGCTACGGCCATGTGCTAATGCAAAATGGGTCCAGGCTCTAAACCCACCATCCCCCTCTGCACTGAGCACTTATGAGAGCCTGGCTATTTGGTAGCTTCATGTATTCAGGTATAAAAGGCATCAGAAAGGCAAGAGTTAATGGAAAAACAAGCCCATGCTGACTCCCACCAATCTCTGCTTCCTGGACAAAATATGCCTGCATACTAGCTGTCCACTCTCTTAGCACTGCTCAGCTGCAAGCACATCCAGGTGCAATCACTCAAGGCAACAGCTGCAAAACTGGTCTGTCCAATCCTTGTTTATCCTCCGTATGACGCTGGGCAACCTATTTTCTCCAGTGAGAATAAATCTTTGATAAAACAAGAATTCCTGATTGTTCTCAGATGGAGTCCAGAATGAGCTTGATTCTTGCAGCAACGCATACCCTTTCCAATACTTGCAGATGAAATCAATACAGATACCTTAACGCTAAATGGTAGCACTCTACCATTGTTACAGTGTTCCACTGGCAGTGTGCTCGGGCTATTACTTTAAATGTTTGCTCCTTGAAAGGTATAAAAGGAGGCTTTCTGTGGAGTTTCATAATTTTTATGTGTTTTTTTAACCCATAGTTGTACTATATTTTATCCTGTTATGCTATGCATCGTTTTTGCTTATTTTAAGTGTCAGAGCCTTAGAAGATATAAGGTCTAAAGCACTAATCCAGCTATGTGAAGGATTAGCACAGCTGCATTGAACAGATAAGGCTGAAAATGGGAAAGTTGCTTGCTCCCAACTTCCTTTCACAGAACAAGGAGTAGTTTGTCTCCTATTATTCATTTCAGTAGTCTGTTAGCAAGATAAGGGGGGTTTACTAGGGTGAGAAAGCTTGGGCCTTGAGGGTGTGAGGAGTCAGATAAAGAGTAAGAGATAGGTAGGATTTAGATTCTTTGCAAGGAGAAATACGTATTGGATGTGGGACCCTTGAAGAAGTTTGAGTCAGGGAGACTGTTAATGATTGACCTAAGTTTAAACCTTGGCTTCTACCTTCCTATTTCAACTGAACTCATTCTTTTTGTCTTCTCAAAAACGTGTAACCAAATAATCGCAACCTTTTCTGGGTGAAAGGGCGCAAACGTAGTACTGTTGAGTACTAAACAGAGAAAGTGTTTGTACAGGCTGATTTCTATATCCCAATAAATGGTAAGCTGAGAAATAGTTACTGTACTTGTCTGTCTTCACAGAAAAAAAACACACACGCTGACAACAGTAATTCAGCCCTGCAACTACAGAGTGCATCATAGCAGGCCTGTGATATATCCATGTTTGTCTAACACTCAGTCCTCCTCCTCCTCCTCCATCAGAGGTTTCTCAAAGTTCAGGCACAGTGTTCATCACAGCTGGTTTAATGTTGTCTGAGCTCATACATGGTTATGTACCGCCCCGTTCTCTCACGTCAGCTGACCTTTTTACTCTTGTCGGTACCAAGAACCAGGCTTAAGCTAAGAGGGGACAGTGCTCTCTCTGTACACGGCCCCAAACTTTGGAATGATTTACCGCTGTTTATCAGCCAGGCTTCTTCTTTGACCATTTTTAAATCTCTTTGAAAGTATCTTTTTTACCTCGGCTTTTAACACTCAAGAGAATGTGGGTGTTTGTTGATTTTATGCCAGTTTTTCTGTGTTTATTTTCCTATATTGTTTTTTTAATCAATATTACTGAATTAATTTTATGCTGTTTAGATTTGTGTTTTTTGTGCAGCACTTCGCTCTCTGTGAGTTTAAAGTGCTTTATAAATAAAGTTGGACTGGATTGTCTTTATATGGGTTGGCTCTCACAGACTAGCCAACAAAATGTCTCTGTGAAACCATGTTCTCTTTGTTTCCAGCAGGACGCCCTGGCAATAGGATGCACTTCATCATATTGCGATGTTTGTTGTTATCGTCTATTTTAATTTTTTATTATTTAATATTTGCCATTGCCAAGTATTTTTTACTCGTGTGTCGTGTTTTGGAGGAAGAAAATAAAAAACAAAAACGGGCGAGCTGCAAACAGTACGCAGGCGCAGCTTGTCGCTGCCATAGCAACCAGAGCCGAGCGTGGACGCTGTTAGCACCGGAGCAGATATTAGTGGTCAATATGGTAAGTCCGGTTACTTTCAGCGTATTTTACTCACTGTTTGGTTATTTATTCCGCCCTGAATGATACCAGAGAGGCGGACATGCAACATCTCCCACCACGACCCGCTGGTTTGGCTCTAAACACGTTTAATTGGAGAATTAGCTGATAGCTGGCTAACATCAGCTCAGTCTTGGTGGAGGTCTGTCCACATGTTCAGTTTACCAAACGACGTGAAATATAATTGTCTGTAGAGTGTAGCGATAATTAACCACCATCAGTAATGATCATGATGCAGTGTGTTTAATATCTGGGGGGTTTATCTAGCGTGTTTACATTGGGACGCTGCCAGCTGCCCTTGTTACCTTGCTGCTAGTGTGTCATCACAGTTTAACACCAGCCTCCCTTTTAATGTTTTGTTTCCAGGCCAAGACGGCTACTGTGAAAGAAGCTCTAAGCAAATGGGTGAGAGTACAGATGCTTAATAAAAGGAACAAGAAAAAGGTTGCTTGTTTTAGGTTGGGCTAGATGTTTGAATTGCTGCTTTTGAACGTTTTGTGCACGCAGGAAGAGAAGACCAAGGAGAAAGCAAGTGAGGCTAAAGAAATTAAACTGTACAGTCAGATTCCTCCTATAGAGAAGATGGACGCTTCTCTCGCCACATTGAGCTGCTGCGAGTAAGTCCTCTTTTTATGCGGTTTCTGATAAACACAACTAGACGAGGGCCGGTCAACCCGGAACAAAGGTATGCCAGGATTTTAAAGAGTTGCTGTTTTGAAGTGTATTTTGGGTCAAGTTCTTGTGGGAGAATCAAAAGAGGACCCGAAACAGTTTTCATATGGAATAAAAACAAAATAGACGAAGGAATTATCTCTTATAGCCAACGTTGGGGACTTTTATTACTAGTATGCCTGATTACAGCGTACTCAAATATAGTCAGACATCTCCATTGAAAATCCCACGATGACTTATCCAGCCACACAGATGATCCAGAACGCTGCTGCCTGCGTCCTCACTAAGGCTAAGAAAGTAGAGCACATCACCCCAGTTCTAAAATCCTTACACTGGCTCCCTGTATCTCAGAGAATAGACTTTAAAATAATTCTGTTAGTCTATAAATCCCTGAATGGCTTAGCACCTAAATACATCACAGACTTGTTATCAGTGTATCAACCATCCAGACCACTAAGGTCCTCTGGCTCCAGCCTACTCCGCATACCTAGAACCAGAGCCAAACACGGAGAAGCAGCATTTAGTTCCTATTCTCCACTTATCTGGAACAAACTGCAAAAAGTGTAAAAGTGCTGAAAGCCTGAGTTCCTTTAAATCAAGATTGAAAACACATTTGTTCAGGACTGCCTTCGACTGTTCTAGTTAAACTGTTCTACTGAAACATCATTAGTTCAACTTTGTAGTCCAACTGTTTTTATTATTTGCTTTTAGGTTCTGTTTTCCCATGTTTTATTTTGTTTCGACATTTTATTCCAACTTGCTTTTATTCTGTTTTACTTTCCTATGTTTTAATCATGTAAAGCACTTTGTGTTGTTTTTGTACTGAAATGTGCTATATAAATAAATTTGCCTTGCCTTGCCTCACGCAACCTCCTTTAAAATCATCTTAGCAGTCATCAGGTTCGGCTTGGCTCGCTGCGTATGTTACCTCCATATTTGGAACTTGCATCAGAGTAGCACAGTTTAAACAGCACACATTAACACATGAACTCTGGCCATTCTTTGGACTTTTTCTCCAGACTGTTCCCAGTTTGCTGAACTTACAATTCCACCATAGTCACAGCATTGCAGCACATCTCCAAAGGACACGCCGTCGACACATGTTTAACATATTATTTCAGTCTGGCCTGTATGGAAATCCCAGATCTACGCCTTGATCCTGGAGAAGTCTTGTCCAACATAGAACTCCTAAAAAGCTATGCTTACAGTCACACTATTTGTACTTAAAGACATCACACACCCACAATGATATGGGCTTTCGAGCCGGCCTCTTCCATCTGGTTTTCAGAAGAGAGCTCTGACATGTGAAGGTCATACCCAACCTCGTTCCCAGGAATTAAATTACTTCAAAGAAGACAGAGGGACATATCTCTCCCAGGCACAGCACCTGCAGCTGCAGCTGGCTTTTGCCTAGGCATAAACTACATATCCCCTAATTAGGTTGAACTTAGAATGAACTGTAATAGGGAGTATGGACCCAATAAGTCATATATGTAGACCTCAGAGACCACAGTTTCAAAACCAAAAAGCATTCTTTCTTAATGTTCCTATGGTCCTTTTTGAATGAGATGCCACAGAACATGTCTGAGCGACCCAATTTTTAGATGGCTGTATAGAGCATAGAGTAATCCTGCGCTCCTCTCTCCCACACCTATTGCTGCACACTGCCTGACAGCCAGCAGAACATGTTTGGATATATTTCAGGTTGTGAAAAACACTGGCAGCATTTCTTCTGGGAATTGAAGGTCACTTTATTTTGAAACTATAGTTGGGAACCAGCCAACCGCAGGCTGGCTGTCTGAGCAGAAAGCACGAGTAATTAAATGGTGAAATTCGGCTTGTCATACTCGTTTTTCTTTCTAGATTAAAATATATTATTGTTGTCATTGTTTTAAATGTTTATACAAATACGTGACACAGTGAAATTGTTGTGCTTTTACTCAAGGTTATCATGAAAGTGTGAAATTCACAACTGTCCACGCCTGTACAGGGCTGTATCATTTGATTAGATGTATTCACTCACTCAGGACTAAAAATATTGTGTAAATAAATTTTGACTTTCAGAGGAATACTTTTTTTTAAATGATTGCAGTTAACAGTTCAATAGATTTTCTTTCATACAGCCTCTATATGGGAGCAGCCATTTAATTCAACATACTACGATATTAATCCCAGAAAGGGAAATTGTCATCATATGATACTATGACATGGGAAACAATTTCAATTTATTATTTATATAGCGCCAATTCACAACATATGTCATCTCAAGGCGCTTTACAAAGTCAAATTCAAACATATTATCCAGACAGATTAGTCAAAAAGTTTCCTATGTTAGGAAATCCAGTAGATTGCATAAAGTCTTGACAAGCAGCATTCACTCCTGGAGAAGTGTAGAGCCACAGGGAGAGTCGTCTGCATTGTCCATGGCTTTGCAGCAATCTCTCATACTGAGCAAGCATGAAGCGACAGTGGAGAGGAAAACTCCCCCTTAACGAGAAGGTAAAACCTCCAGCAGAACCAGGCTTAGTGTGAACGGTCATCTGCCTCGACCGACTGGGGGTTAAAGAACACAGAGCAGAGACACAAAAAAGCACAAAAGCACACATTGATCCAGTAATCTGTTCTATATTAGATGGTAATAGCGATGATCTGTCTTCCCTGGATGTTGTCACGGCTAACAGAACGCCAAACCAGGTGTACCTACTATGAAGAAGAAAAAAAATGACAGAGAACTGAACAAAAAGTTAAAAGTTGAAATAACAACAAACAATGCAAATTGGAGAACAGTAGGAGAACTCAGCAGAGTGAGAGAAATAGAACCTGATGTCCTCCGGCAGCCTAAGCCTATAGCAGCACAGAGATAGGTCAGGATAAACAAAGCCGCCCTAAACAAAATGATCTTTAACAGTTTTTAATCAAATGTTGAGTTCATCCTTCAAATACCTTAAATGTTTTTTGTCCCATGTTCTCCTCAGGAAGCTGTCCCTGTCCACCAACTGCATTGAAAAAATAACCAATCTCAATGGCCTCAGTGAGTGTGAACTACCTTATAGATGCACTTCCTCCCAGAGGCGTTTCTCTGCTTAACAGATGGAGATTTATTGATTTAATTAACTGTTTGTGTCCTTTTAGAGAACTTGAAGATACTTTCATTAAGCAGAAATAATATAAAGACTCTCACAGGGTTGGTAAGTTTAATTTCCTGGCTTCATTAAGTTTTCTGTTTTTTTATTTCCCTCCAAAGACTATTTTTTGATTACACAAGCAATTGAACCTGCTTAGTTCATTCTCTGATTGCCTCTTTTTGTCTGAGTTTGTTGCTTGTGTGTTCGCAGGAGGCCGTCGGAGACACTTTAGTGGAGTTGTGGATTTCATATAATTTGATAGACAAATTGAAAGGCGTCGGCTCCATGCAAAAACTGAAAGTCCTCTATATGTCCAACAACCTCGTTAAAGATTGGGGTACGCTACACTCATTAACACAATCAGCCGGTTTAGTTTAAAACAGAAATTGCGTTACATTCTAAAAGCTTTCTGTGTTGGTGTTTTTAGGTAATTGATTTTTTGCACCATAATTTATGTTATTGAAATCGTTAAATCCACAATATAGATTCGGTGTTAAGTGCATCGTTTTTTTTCTGTTATGCAGCAGAGTTTGTGAGGCTCGCTGACCTACCCTGCTTGCTGGAACTGGTTTTTGTTGGAAATCCGCTGCAGGAGAAGCAATCCACAGATGGAAACTGGATGGATGAAGCCTCCAAAAGGCTTCCTAATCTAAAGAAACTAGATTGTGAGCACATTAAGCGGACATGTTTCTAAAACTCTAAAGCCTGACTCCTAGGGGTGCAGTCGTCTCTCTGCTTTCATCCTGATCTTTTTAGCTCTGCAACATAAATTTCATCACAAAGTTTTGTAACATTGCTGCAGTAACTGAACACTACTGATTGCGAAGTGTTAAACAAAACACACAAGACAACTTGTGACCAGCTTTTGTTCATCATGATGTCTACAAACGCTTCATTCAATACTTGTCACAATGATTACATGATAAAATGCTTCTACTGTTCAATATCGGGAGAATAGAACGTAAGGTAAATGTGAGAAGCAACACAGACACAGCCTGATATATGTGAGCACTTCCCCTTCGTTACTTTTAATATTTTACTCAAGCCATTTTAACACTTTTTTTCAGCATTGGAATATGGAAACATCTCACCCTATTTTGACAGTCCCTCCTGCAGCAAAACACGGAGGCATGATGCTGCCACCCCTGTAGCTTTGCAGTCGGGATCATGTTTCCAGGCTTGCAAACCTCGCCCTCTTTCTTCTGAATGTAACAATGGACTATGATGATTAAACACTTCAGTTTTAGTTTCATCAGATGTTTCCAAAAGTTAAGGTTTTTGTTCTCGAGTGCCTTAACAAATTGAGATCTGGCTTTATATGTTTTTTGGGTTTTTTTTAATACAAATGGCTTCTTTCTTGCCGAGGGGCCATTCAGCCTAGCCTCGTGAGACCATCCTGATCTCGCGAGCTTATAAGGTTTCACTCGCAGATCAGTCTGGCTACTTTCCGTTAAAGAAAATTTGGAGCCGTTCACCAAACGAACGTCCAATCAGCGTTGGCTTTGAGGCGGGTTGAGGTGTGACGCAACGAGAAGCGCGTCTAATGAACATGGCGGCTTCAGCCGATGAAACTAGCGTTAGCGTGCAGTGTTTCCCGCAAGAATTTGTTTAGGCGAGGCGGGGTGTTGAAGAAGACAAGTTTTGCGCGGACGACTCGCGGACCGGGGGTGGGGGGAGGCGTATCCATGTATTTTCGCCTGTTTCTTCCCTGCCAATCACTGTATGCACGCGCGAAAGCAACAACAAACAACCGCGTCAAATAAACATGCAAGCATATCGAGTTTTTTTTTTATGTTAGCGAGGCGGTATCGCTGCGGGAAACACTGGCGTGGCTATCGAGCAAGTTTTATCAGAATTACAGAGTATTTCTTCACTGAAAGAAGAGCAAAACACTGCTCTGGAGACTTTTCTCAGAGGAAAGGATGTTTTTGCTCTTCTCCCGACTGGTTTCGGCAAGAGCTTGTGGTTGTGTTTTTGTCGTCGCTGTTAGTACGTAATATGCTTCGTTGATCTGATTGGTTTATTTGGCCCGTCTATCACCAACATAGGCCAATCAGCTAATCAGTATTTTCGCCCCTTCCCAAAATTACTTCAACGGAAGGTTTCCAGATGGATATGCAGAGCAAATCCATCTGGCGGAGTCAGGTTACATTCAGCCCATATTGGTCCAGGAATCATTTCACCATGGACAAGGAAACCCCCTAACCAGCCTAAGCCTGCATTTTTACAATTTTTTCTTCTCCATTTTTGTGGAGTAGATGTGCACATTATGCAACAAAAACACCTTCATGGACGAAGAATCCTTTCTTGAGTTGTGTGATGATGTTTGTGCTTTCATCTAATTGCTTGAAAAGATGAACATGATACCTCAGGCATATAAAATAAATTGTACGCGGGGTTAAGCTAGTCTTGTGTAGGCCCACGATTCTGATATCGTGGAATATTAATGTTTGATATTCCCATGATATCACACAGGGATGCATTGGGTTGGAGGTGTTGCTTTAATATGCATCCACAGCTGAGGATGTTACAGTGAAAAAAATGTTATAGGTCTTTTTGTGAAATGTATGAAAAACTGTGGTTTTAACTGAAGGTGTTGATAATCACTTCCTCTTTTCATTCCAGGGATCCCCATCATTAAGGAGCCGGTGGATGAATGAGATGGAACATGCAAAATGAGATGCCAAAAACACTGTCTTTCTTAAGATCTTCCTGTTTTTTTAGGTAGTGTATTTTTTATAATAGTCCTCTCATCTGTTTATAAAAAAAATATTTAACAAAGTTTGTGGCTGTAGATCAACAAGCACAAAATAAATAAATCCTGACCTGCTGACTTTTGACCAAGAGTCAGGTGATTTATGATGACTTGTGTGTATGTCTACATGGAGAGCATGTCGTAATGTGATTTAAAGGATTGATTTTTTTAATTTTATTTCCTATCACCTTGTTGACAAAACTGATGCTTTATGTTTGAAAATCAGTTTGGTGGAACAGTACTGTTTATGTGGCCAACGCAGCATCTAAGGTTTCTCACATGAAATAGGAGAATTATTTCCTGGGTTCAAATGTTTCTTAAGGAAAAATAACTGATTAATGAAGCACAATTGAAATGTACTTCATTGCATTCTGCCATTGGTTTGCGAGCAGCACACGGTTTCTACAGTTTCATGAAATAGGGGTTTATTCACAAAGACAGTAAGAAGTGAAACAGAAAATAATTTAGTTTTTAAAAAACTATTAACGGAACAGGACTGAAACATATTTTGGAGAAATGTGGAGCCAAATGAGCTTTAATACTGTCGTGGATGTCCTTCAAACGACGTATGATTTGTTCTAAGTTCTTCAAAAATTCTAAGTTCTTGGTAAGGCAGTTAAAAATATCCAATAGTGGTCAAAAAGTGAGCAAAAGTAGCTGAATTTCGGTCCAGAGTGGTTTATTGCAACAATACAAGTCAATCACACATGAGATGCTCTCCGGACAACATCTGACAACATACAGAAAGTAGTCTGCTTATATACATTCCCTGGGCCTTGGGGGCTCCTCCCCGAGCCCCTCCTCTTTATTACGTATTTTCAATTACTTTTCCACAGATATCTTTGTTATTTTATTACATATCAGTGGAAACTTCCCGAGGGTGCATATTTTTTAAAAACATGGTTACAAGTCACTACTTATTCCAAACATGGTCACACATCTCCATCCATTTCCGATATGGGTACACATCATTTTCCTTTTCCAAACATGGACCATACGCTTTCTGTTTACATTGCAGCCTTTTGTACCATACATGTTCCGTTTACATTGCACATGGCTTGCTCTTTGGTCCAGATGTCTTGCCTTCGTTTGTTTGATGTCCCCTATCTCTTATCTTTACCTCAGGAGTGACACACACACATTCTTTCTTAGGAATAGTTACAGCACACCTTTAATCATTGTGACAAGAATATATTAATTGTGAGATATGTTAGCACACCCTTCAATTATTGTGACAAAAATACATGCATTGTGAGATATGAATCACCCATATTGATATTAATCCAATACGACCAAATTAAACAGCTTTCTTGTGTTGTTTGAAATCTTTCCGTCTTTTATGAGGAAGAACATTTAACCGCTGCATGTTTAACACTTTAAAAGTTGAATATATTAATTCATATATTGTTAATATATTACTGTATTGTCTCAGTTGAAACTAATTTTGTTCTATTAAACTTGCTTTGTAAACCTCATTATGCTTTACAAAAATATTTATTTCTGATTTTCATAATCTACAATGATCATGTGCAAGGCATAATGCTCAAGAGCAAAGGAGTAAATTACTGATAGGTAAAGTATGTGAAAAAGAGACAAAGTTCTTAATTTTTTTTTTTTTAATTACTTAACTTGTATCTATAATTAT
Organism: Fundulus diaphanus; assembly: GCA_037039145.1. Taxonomy (NCBI): domain Eukaryota; kingdom Metazoa; phylum Chordata; class Actinopteri; order Cyprinodontiformes; family Fundulidae; genus Fundulus; species Fundulus diaphanus. The sequence continues at coordinate 30,558,589 of CM073135.1, forward strand.
TTTGCGATTGTGTGCTTAAGGCCTCCCTGAATCTAGTTTTGTTTCCGCTATGTGTTTTATTTTTGAGATGTACTGTCACCTTTATTGGTGTTTGCCATATCTTCTCCACTCGAGTAACATAACAAAATATGATAAATCTTCATAATTCATTCTAGCCGCTACTGCAATTTAAAAACACTACTTTTTTTTTATTTCTTACACTTAGTTGTCTCTATAATGCCAACACAATCTTTTACTAACTTCTGAACTGTCTTTCCAAACACTGAAATGAATTGTCCTTACTGATTTTATTATGGTTCTAATTCATATTTTTATTTTAAGCCATAACGTATCAATTACATGGGACAGTATCGGAAAGCTTATCATCACAAGTCACATCAGTATTGTAAAGATTAGTATTTTCTGAAGAGGAGAACTTCAGAAAGATGAGACACCTGGTTTGGTAAAGGACTCTTCTTTAATCAGGAGCTACGGTTTAACTACATGGCAATAATTAATTTGTTGTAGCTTAAGCTGTAGCTTACAGCGTAAAATCCGACTTTAGAAAGCAGTTTTCCTCTTGTTTTCAAGAATAAACCTCTCCATACATCTTGCATCGGCACTGTGAGGACAGAGAACAAATGGCAGCAAATGAAATAGACATTGAAGAGATGTACACAAAGGCATGAAAGCAAAGAAATTACATCATTGATTGCATACAATTAATCCTAAAATTAATTATAGTCTATAAATGAGACAGGCATCTCTCAAAACACAATAAAACTGTTTAAAATTAGCATCAAATACAAAAAATCTATTGGTCCAATATATGTACAATTTATCAAAAATGGCAAGGAGAAAAAGTTTTATATATTTCTCAGTCAGTGGAGTAATCTTTACTGGCATCAAAGCAGTCAAAGTTGCTGACCAGGTTTTTGAATCTTTTTAGTGTTATAGTTTCTTTTTAGGAAAATTTCCAATACACAACAATTCAAGACATACCACAATGAAACATAAAAAGTCTCATAGATACAGAATTAGTTCTCAGGGACAAAAGGAATAAATGTGTGATGGGGTAGAGCCGCGGTGTCGGAATGGATAGATTTAATAAGGAAAACTGAGAACTTCCAATACAAAAATACAGGGGAGGCAAAGTGCAAACACAGCAGCAAGGAAGGAATGCAGGAACAACAGAATGATAACCCTGTCAAGGCCTCAAGATTTACTGTGGCTAAGGCAAAAGGTTAGTTTGGGCTAGTCTCACAAAAAATGATATGAGAGATAAAAATGTTATTCATATAAACAGCAGACACCACACAAAAACTTCTTCAAGAAAACTGAAAATGGTATTTGTTCCAACAGAAGAAAGTCAATAGGATGGTAACAGTTCTTAGTGTCTGATGTCTGAGGGGAAAAAAAGAGTTCAGGCAGAATCAGATTCAGTAAAGAAAGGACCCAGATCCAATGGGGCTTCCCAGGAAGAACAGAGTTTCAGTCTGATACAGCTTGAGCTGCATGACTTCAGTAAAACATATAATTGTGACAATATTGCTGAATATTGTGATAACTATCCGAGTCATCCCAATAGTAAAGTAAAGTAGTCTTTTGACATTTATTGCTTGGTTTAGCCTCTTTTGGACTTTATTTTTGATTACATCATCTCCAGAATGTGGACTACAGTAAAGACGTTGCAAATAATTACACTTGTCACACTGGCAAACTGCTCTTATTCAAAAATAAGAGCAGTTCATGTTTTAGATTCTCTCTTAATCATACAACTCCAAGATCTACACTGGCAAGAAAAACAGTATCTTGATTTAAAGGTAAAAAAAAATAGAGTTCTGTTGGAGAATTTGCAACAGCTGAGATTGAGGAGAACTCTGGGAGAGTATAATAATAATAAATAATAATAATAATAATAATAACAATAATAAAAATCAAAGGCCTTTACAAGAATCAAGTAAAATTACAAAAAGGACAGTCAAGTACATTGAACGATATAAAAGAATAAGACAATGTTATCATGTTATCTGCCAGTCTTAAATTAATGCTACTTGACATGGACTGACTCTTATGTGTCGATGTCTAAGTTTCTATTGTTCAGTTGTATTAGGTTCTATTTTTTAAGTCTTAGTAGCCCACTTTTTTGCTTCTGTCGGTGCTTTGTGAAACAATTCGAGTCAATTGGGATTTGTTTCCCTGCTGTTTTGCCTGTCTGGCTTCTTTGACTTATTTTGTTTCTTACCCCTTACCAAATGACTCCAGCTATCTCTCAACATAGTTATTTAGACAGAATTTAGACAGTACATGCCTTCGCCATAATAACTTTTGATGAGCTAATTGGGAGATGAAAACACGTCGGTCCAACATCTGTATATAAACTCCAGATGCTACAGTAGCCTACTTGAAATAAAAGGGATTTTTTTTGTGTGTTTTTGTTTCTTGTGAAAATATTAAAGTAATATGTAATTAAGCACCTCTACTCACTTCTGTGGGAGAAAATATATGCTTCCCTGCACTCTCAGTGGTGCTTGTCAATCTGATGTAATCTGATATCAAACCTGCTTAGTAGGACAATTTAAAAGAGGAAGTAACAAAAAAAAAACCATCCTCGTTTTTCCCACTGGGATGGAAGGAAATTGTGCACATGTGACACTAAAGCCTGTTTGTGCTCTCACAATCAATTACATTATTTGTTGTTGCAGACATGCCATAATTCATCACTATTTCAATGACAATGTGTCATGGTCTTGTGGAGGAAATAAGAAAGCCCTCTCCTGTTTTATCACATCAAAATAAACTTTTTTTTTTATTCTCTATACTTGCACCACGTTTTTTTTTAAACACCGGTTGGACAATCCCTAGTTTCACGAGGCCGCATTTATTTTGCGAGCTGGCACCGATGAGGCTCCATAAAGGGGGGCGGGGGCAGAAGGAGGAGGAGTCAGAAGTCTGACTCCTAAACTCTGGGGTTTTGCGCTCAAACAGACTCGCACCGACCAAGAAGAGGTGAAAACACTTCTGCGGGAGGATGTAGCCTGGCGGAGACCCTTCTCAGCTGCCGCTAATGCATGAACACATCCGGACAAAACTAATTCTGCAAAGAGAGCAACGAGTTTAAGCTTGCTTGTTCCGACCATGGAGTGCAAGATTAATTGCCAGGTGGGTGACTTCTTTCGCGCCCGCAAACGTCAAACGTGAGTGAGCCACAACAAGTTCGCAAGAGAGGCCATGCGGTCAGTAGCCACGGCCATTTCGGGGTTAGTTTGTTTGTCAACCTCCTGCCACAGTTAAGCAGGAGTCGACACGCTAAGAGCGCGGGCATTCTTGCACGAGCCACTTTTGCGTCATGGGTCAAAATACGCCGACGGCGCGCGCTAAAGGTGTAATTTGGTTAAATTAAAATCAGATAGTTGGAGTTTACCGTATTGGTTAATTTCAAACATAATGGAGGAGTTAAAACTAGAAAACTATATCAAGTCGAGATGTCGCACTGTTCACGGCGTAACAGCTCAATGTTATGTTCGAAGTGAGTGAAAGGAAGCGGTGAAATCATTGTTATTGGGCTGGAAACGTAGCCCGCTTACATAATGTGTGTTTTCTAGTTATAATGAGCCTAAACAGTGGTTTCTTCGCTTTTAGTTTCACGCCTGAAAACAACGAGGGCAACTATCTGAGTCTAAGTCGCTGAGGGAAACGGAAAACTAATGTTAAAAAAACGGAGCCGCGGGTGGAGCGATGTTATGGCAAGAGGCGCGTTTCAGTCAGCATGTCTCTATCTGCTGCAGGAAGTAACTTCTGCTTTGTGGGTGGCGGTGGCGTACCGTGCTGCTGCAGGGGATGTTCCTTTGTGTTTTTGGTTTTCGCCTCACTGGATTGGTTTGTGGCGACGAAGCTCTGTAAACATTTCCCGTTGCCCCTCTGCATGACTGCACAGACGCAACAAAGGAGCAAAACCTTTGAATCCAAACGATTTGCCGTTTCTAAACAATAAAGTGGCTCACCACTATGTTGTAGAACCGGGCGCTTGCGTCTTGGAGAGGCCCCAAAAGTCCGCGGTTCGAATCTCCGTCTGTCACTCTGCCTCCCTGAAGAAACCACAGAAGAGACAAGTTTCCCTTCTGTGGGACTATAAATGGTAATATTTAATACTATATATTAAAGTATGTAATTTTAAATGAAATAAAATTCATCTGGACACCTCTAAGTAAAGTTTCAGACTGGCATATTTAACATTGAACCACAGTGAGGCCGAGTTTATTTTTTTTTTTTGGTGGGATTCAAAAACAATGAAGGCTTTTTTTATGGGGAGCCTGGGATGGTCTAACCTGACTCCGCTAGATGTATTTCGCTCCTCCTAGCTTCACTCACATACATCTGGGACACCGCCATAGTGTAGTGGACTAATATCTCACAATGAATGTATTCTTGTCACAACGATTAAAAAAGTGTGCTCTAACATGTATCTAAGAAAAATGTGTGTGTGTGTCAGTCCAGAGGTCAAGATAGGAGTTAGAGGGTTAATACACACAAACCCTGGCAGTGGAGAAATACAGGATGCACCATAGAAACATCTGAACCAAAGATCAAGTTATACTGTAATGTAAACAAAATGTGTATGATGATGGTCCGGAAGGGGAGATGATGTGTAGCCGTCCAGAATGGCCAAATGTGTAGCCAAAAAAAACATTTTTTTTATGTGTTTGCGGCTCTAGTGGCACGCGTTTTATTGACAGTGAGCTGACAGGAAGAGGAGGGAAGACAGGCGGCAAAGCGCCGCGGGTCGGAGTCGATCCCGGGCCGACCGCGTTGAGGACTAAAGGCCAACTAACATGGTTCCCGCTAACCGCTCGGACGCGGACGCGCCCCGGAAAACAAAACTTGCCAAATCCGGTCGGGAGAAGGGCGAAAACATCGTTTCCACCAACAAAAGCCTTCAGAGGTGTTCTCTGATGTTCTTTTAATGAAACAATATTAGGTAGATTGGACAACACGGAAGAAATAGCAGCATCAATGTTAACACTTGCTTCCTCGACTAGCCGCCATTGCTATCAAAACAGTCTCACGTCATGGTCGCGTCTCCACTACGTCACATCTATGAAACTCCAGCCCTGCGTCCTGATTGGCCAGACCATAAAATTGGTTGGAGAAATCACTCTCTATGGGCGATGTCCCAGATGTATGTGAGTGAAGCTAGGCGGAGCAAAATACATCTGGCGGAGTCAGGTTAGGGATGGTCTTCCTTAACATGTAAATAGATCTCTCTGTTGCTTGCTTTGAGCCGCATTATTAACATCTCTGCATGTGTCCAGAGTGACAATCTATTCACTGCTGTGAATGTAAATGAACTCAAAAGCCTTCATCACACCTTCAGTGAGAAGCAAATGGTCTGCTGCTGTGTCTTCTTATAAATATTTACCAATTTTGTTGGTATAAATTGATTCCTAAACAGTTTCCCCCAAATTGTTTTTGAGTCATATTACCATCTTTAGGTAAATATAACCACAGCTTATGATAAAGATTTGAATAAGAAATTTAGAAGTCTTAGGATAATTGGTGTTGAATATCAAAAGTCTGGAAAACTACTGAGTTACATTAGGATTTCCCAGGGGTGGAGTGGTATGGAAAATGGAACTAGTGTCGAGGAAGAAAATTTATTTCCGGACTATATCCTATTATCCAAAAGTCTTAACTGTATGTCCATCTGGGGTTTTGTTTGTTTTTTATGTGAAATTGTGTGTGTAAAATTAGAGTAGAACTCGCTAAATCTGCAGATAGGTTATTAAATACAGCAGCAGTCTGTATGGAAAGCTGAAGTATCCTTTATCTTTTGTTTTGTTTTGTTCAGGCATGGTTTATGTTTTGTAAATAGTAAAGTGTATACTTCGGTTTGACCCACTCCATTCATGGTGGTTGTTAATATTGTCGTCACTCTTCAGTTTCTTTTCCATGCACTTCCTTGAAGACAGTTAAATGGGAATTTGCCAGTTATGAGAATAATGTCAATAGATTTATAGGCAACAGTGTCTGTAATGTATAGTTTATGCAATATTGACACTAACATATAGTACAGAATGAAAGTGCCCTAAGTTGTTCTGTCTGTATGCAAGTTTATATTGTTTTTGTTCACGCCTGATATGTGTGTACAATTTAAAAATTTTTGTGTTGAGCTTGATAAAATTTTACACTATTGGTGTACTTCAAGACTAAGAATGACAAGAAAGGGGGAGGAAAACTGCATTTTGTTCATGATGTTATGTGAATGGAGATTTGTTCTCATCCAAATGTCTGACTGCAAAGTGAATCCGAAGACCTCTGAGTCTAACACTGAGATGCATCAAACATGATGAATATGAATCATTTAAATTTTTCTCTGTGGGTATTTGCTTAAATATTCATAGGCCTATAGAAATGTCACTTGTGCATAGTGTTGTTCATCTTAATATCAACACCAAAGCAGCAGATATTGGCAGTTCTCCCTGACGACCATTTGGGATTATGTCTGACCATGAAATTATGCTCTATGATGCAATGAACATCAAATGGGATTAAAGAATAATGCAAATATATGGGTAATGTGTTTAGAATTAACATAGAGAAGGGGCATTTGTGTTTGAAAGGCAAGTGTATAGTAGTGCTCTAATATCTGTAAGGCAAGTAGTCTTCATGTTACACATTGTCTAGATTTCTTATCCAGTCAATGATGATTAACTACCCACTCACCAGCCACATTAGACTACTTGATTTATGTTCTCCAGAATTCATGCCTCAAAAAGAGAATCTCCTATGTTGAGGCAGGAATGTTGCAGAGAACCTTTTTTTGTTGTTGCAGAAGCTGCTGTAAGATAGGCTCTTTTGAAGATCAGTAAAAACCCTAACCCCATTTCTGTTGTTCACCTAAGCAGCATTAAACTCATTGATTGGTTGGAAATGTTGGGAGAGCAAGTGGAAAAGCAGAATTACATTGTATTCTGAGCTTTTCTTTTTCAAATTCTTGAATTAGAGCTGCTGTTCGTTAATATTAAAATGGTGGTCTGGATATCTGACTAGAGTCCCTCCTGTTAAACTCCCTCTAAGTTTTTTGGAGGGGGGGGGGGGGTACATCTTAAAGCCAGGAGAGGCTAACCTGACAACAGCCAGCTGTATGTCGCTCCGCCTAGCTCCACTCACATACATCTGGGACACCGCCGATAGAGAATGATTTCTCCAACCAATTTTATGGTCTGGCCAATCAGGACGCAGGGCTGGAGTTTCATATATGTGACGTAGTGGAGACGCGACCATGACGTGAGACTGTTTTGATAGCAATGGCGGCTCGTCGAGGAAGCAAGCGTTAGCATTAATGCTGCTATTTCTTCCGTGTTGTCCAATCTACCTAATATTGTTTCATTAAAAGAACATCAGAGAACGCCTCTGAAGGCTTTTGTTGGTGGAAACGATGTTTTCGCCCTTCTCCCGACCGGATTTGGCAAGTTTTGTTTTCCGGGGCCAGCGGACGTGCAGACGCGGACGCGCCCCGGAGCGGTTAGCGCTAACTATGTTAGGAGGCCTTTAGTCCTCAACGCGGTCGGCCCGGAATCGACTCCGACCCGCGGCGCTTTGCCGCCTGTCTTCCCCCCTCTTCCTGTCAGCTCACTGTCAATAAAACGCGTGCCACTAGAGCCGCAAACACATTATTATTATTATTTTTTTTTTTTTCCTGCATCGCTATCATTAGCGTCACGGGTTAGCTTCGGTGTGAGTGGTTGAAATAGCACGTCAATAAAGATGACAGACAAGTGGCTTATCCAATCATATGCAAGAATTTTTGATAAGGCCCAGCCTTCTGTAAATGCAATTCCTATGGCGGAGTCCCAGATGTATGTGAGTGGAGCTAGGCGGAGCGACATACAGCTGGCTGTTGTCAGGTTAAGGAGAGGCTGGATAAGATTTAATTTACCATTACCCTGGCCTCTCACCCTTTGGACTTTATATTTGAACCGCTTATACCTAACGGTTCTAAAAGAGAATTGGATAACAACTAAACATTGGCTTTTCTCCTTGCACTCAAAAAAATTCTTGTAAATGGCGGTTGGGTAAAGCTCGACACAACTGACAGTATTTTTTTTTGTTGGAACACCTGGATATGAAAGTTGATCTTTTATTGAACTTGCTGTTGACACAAGTTTTGGCTGATGGATATTCTTGGAACATATTTAGTGCAACAATTTCCTAATTGAGACCCCAGACCACAATGCACATCCACAACTGTGGGGTGTTGAGGTCCTCATGAGAAATCAAAATAACTTGCAAAACTGAGTAATGAAAGAATATGCATCATGCAAATGTTATAAGGGATAAAAAGTACCTTTTTAAATATAATATTATATTAGAGTCCTGTTTGTGTTCCTACCAGAACACAAACAGGATTGTCTTGTTTTTTTGTGTAATGTTTGTAATCTGAACATATAGATCTATCCTGGGTCATAAGTCTCCCACTATTTTTGTGGAAAAGATTGAAGTTCAAGAACATTTTTGAAGTGTAACATTCAAACTCTTTTTCTGTATTTGCTCTTTGGTCACGAATTACACAAATTATCTGTAATTTTGAGTCTACCTTTTTTAAGGGACACGCCAGCAAATTGCTAGTAGCCTACACTTTTATTGGCAAAAGTGCATCAGAAAACAGAATTAAAGAACTGTCTTGGGGAAATGCTAAATTGTACAGATATGAAAATGTTAATCTTTTGACAAATGTTCATAAGACCAACACACTTTCATCAGTTTAGCATCTGTTGGTGACGTGTCTCTTGAATTATTTCTTTTTGTTCTCTTATATTGAACTGATCTTGCTAACCCATACAGACCAGCAAAATTTGTCTTTCAGAACTTGATGCTGTGCAAAAATCATACAAAAATTTTGACTGAAGTTAGTTGTTGGCGACCTACTAACAGCTCGATTTGTGACCAGGTTTAACTTGCCACTTTATTTGCCAGCCTGTGAATGAACCTTCCCCCTCGCCATTTTCCTTCTTTAAATGCACTATATGTGTGAAAGAGACATCCTTTAGTGATATCTTTAGTAATAAATTTATAAGAGACTTGTATAGGTGACAGTCATTACTGTAGTTTATTGCTGTTTTTTAGAGAAAATATTAGTGATTTAATTTCTAAATATTTCAATAAAAGCACAGTCAAATCAATTAAACTGAATAAGAACTGGACACTGGACGTCTTCAATTTAAATGGGGTTTGTTTAGAAGGGGGAAAGATCTACAGAATGCTTGGGTTATGGTTCTGTAGAACAGTGGTTCCCAACCCTGGTTCTCCGGGACCCCTGCCCTGTATGTTTTGGATGTCCTTTTTTGACAAGGGTTGTGAGCTGCAAATAAAGAAGATATTTGTTTTTTACCCTTTAAAATTTTTCTGGTGTGAATGGGTTAAGCAAAATATCTCTTCTCCACTTCTCTTTGGCACCATGTCGAAGTATGAAGAACCCCCACCCTGACATCTTTCATCAAATGTTGATCTACAGATCTCCTGGTAATGTGAAGTTTCTACAACAGGAAGTCAAGTATGCAATACAGACATTGTTCTCGCTGCCTGAACTATAAGTAACAAGAGGGAGGTCAATGAAGGGAACACAGTTTACTAAAGGACTACTCATTTGACTGAAAGCTTTTTACTACCATCAACGGGATTGCAACTGAGTTCAAAGACCATATCACCTTCAACTTGTTTTGACTGCTAAAACCAGCGTGCTTTATCCAAGGTTTTATGGGTTGACATTTATAGTAATTAAATCACTTTTGGCATATTTTTTTGTCTTTTCAGCATTTTGTTTAATATGCAATACATTCTGTAATTGGTGTCTATATTTGGATATGGACAGAACTTTAAAAAAAGGCTTTGGGGCAATTGTGGCTGTTGGGGCAACAGTGGCTGAGTAGCTACAGTAGTTGTCTTGTAATTGGAAGGTTTAGGGTTTGATACCAGATATTAACATGCTGTTAGAAATGGTTTTGTGATTCAGTGGAAATAATTGTTTAAAGTGCCATGACCTATGTACAGTCAAGATGATGGCAAAATGAACAGGTGGAAGATACAAGATGCTGCTCCAATGCTAATCTGATTTCTTAGTCTGTTTTTGAACTGATCAGTGTTACAGAGGGAAACTAGGAAGAACCGTGCATCACCGATGCTGCACAATTAATTGCATTTGCAATATAATTAATTGCATTTGCAATATAATTGCAGGGTAGTTTATATCGGTAAAATAGATTTTTATATGCCCGTAATTTGGTAGGGTTGTTTTGCTTTGAAACCTATGTCAGTGTAGAATTTATTGAGGAAATGTAAGATGAGTACTTTTTTTTAACCCCTTAAACAAACATAGACATGGTATTAAACATTTAAATTTTAAATTAATACTAATTTTACATTTTAGAGACATAAAAAGACAACAAATAAGCATTAAAGTACGGTTTATGTGTTGGGTTCTGCAATGTTATGAGTATAAAACTCATCGTTAGAACCAATCTCTGCTCAAAATAGTGATCTGCACCGCCTAATCTACTTTCAGCAGTTATCAGTTATTGCAACCGTAAACTGCTGAAAATACGGGCAGAGCTGCTCCTGAGTTTACTCTACTCCTGTTAGGATGAGCGCATTATGAGGCGGAGGGATATTTCGGCGTCACTTAATTTAGACCCCAAACAATCGACTTCACTTTCTGAAACAAGCCCAAAAAAAACCTGCAACCCACAACTCATGAAAGTTACAAGTGACTTTAGAAAAAATAAGACCAAAGTTGCATAAAATAAGTGGGCTTCACAACAGTGAGCATATTTTCTAAGTGTGTCGTATCCCTCCGCCCCTCTGGTTGGAGGGAACAGCCCATGGTGGATGATGAATCGGAAAGGTGAAAAAACTGTTTTTTTCCACTTTTACCCGATGTATTGTTACATCCAACTGCTATGCACGTGAGCATTGTTGCTTTAACAATAGCTCTCGTGAATTTCAATGGTGAAGTCCTCTGGAAATCCAAAATAATTGTTTCTGTTCGCAGCTGTGTACAACAGCTCCTATTGAGTTTGCTTGTAAAGCGCGGCGAACTGCCGTCGGCTCTCCGCAATGTTACGTCACAGGATGTGGTGTCAGGCGGCCATTACTGTAATGGCCGCACCCATACACAGTGATCAGTGATCCAGATGACAATTTATGCTTTTTTTTCTTATTGATTAACGCTAAGTTCATTAAATAACCACGAACGTATTAGTTTTCACGCCCACTGTGAGAACTGCTGGGTCTCTCCACGGCTGAAGAGCCGCTGCAAATGCCTGTGTTACTCTAACCCTGCGGAACAAATGATGGCGGGGCAGAGTCGCAGTGACGCGACCCACCATCCCTCATCAGGAGCCCCAGATGGACAACAGAAATCACAGATGCCATTAGGCCGAGGGGCCGCAGTCAGTCTGAATGAAACCATTTTTTCCAACTGAAAACCGCGTCATGCACTGATTGATGAATGAAAGGATTCTCCCCCCGATAGGATGACATGATAAGAAAGGGAGTTTATTCTGAGACCCAAATACTCCATACATTGCACGGGAACCAGGCAACTTTTTGCTTGGTTTATTCTGAACTCGAGGTTGAGTCGGGAGTCGTGACTAACCGGTCGCTTGATCGAGAGCAAATGAGATAGTTGTCTATGTACAAAAATATTCTGATTCCGCTCGTCCTCAGAGGGGAAAGCACCGCCACCACATTGCTGAACACCCTCAGGGCTAATGACAGCCCGAATGGGATGGTTTGAAACTTGTAGGCTGCACCTTGATAAGCAAACCTGAGAAATGTTCAGTGAGGGTAATGGAGATGTGAAAATATGCGTCCGAGAGGTCAATGGTTACAAACCAATCCCCCGGACGGATGGAGCAGCACAGTGCTTTGTGTGTTAGCATCCTGAATGTATACCTGCGTAAATGTCTGTTTAACACACGCAGGTTTAGTATGGGGAGTAGTGATACGTCGTCTTTCTTTGGAATGAGAAAATAGCACGGGTAGAAGTCCTGACGAACCTCCTTGTTCGTTACTACTCCGATTGCTTTTTTTGTCTAACAGGAATGCGATTTCGTCCTTCAGGACGTGAGCCAAATCTCAGGTGGCAACTGAAGAGACCACTCTGTTGAATCTTGGAGGTCTCACGGCAAACTGCAGTCTGTACCCCTTGGAAATCGTAGTCAAAACCCATGGAGAGACTGCGCATGCGCGCCGCTGATGCCCGAGCAGAGAGAAGGCCCGCGCCGCTGCTGAGTGACGTCACCCCTTCTGCACTGCTGCACTTGGCTCTCTTGTAAAGAGTACAAGCTCCCTCTGCTGGGTGCAGAGGAGAGTGGTAGAAAGCTATTTTGTGTGAATTTTCCCTTTTTTTGTGGGGGGCTTTCTACCCTTGGCAACATGCCTGGCTGCAGAAAAGCTTTTTTTTTTTTTTTTTTTTTTTTCTCTGATTCCCCCGCAAACAAATATTGCGCCATGGGGCACAGCTGTGCCCTGCGACAGACTGGCGACCTGTCCAGGGTGTACACCGCCTCTCGCCCATTGAATGCTGGACCAGCAAGGATTGATGGATGGGGCACAGATGAGTGCTTGGTGACATTGTGTCATCTGCCCCATAATGTCTTAACATGACTCCTGGTGAACTGGGAACTACAGGAGCATCTGATCCCTGGACAGAGGATTTGCTCTGGTGCCTGAAAACCTATCTGAGCGGAGGTTGTCAACAGAGGGGTTAGGTGGCCCACTTCTTCTTGCCCTCCCTGGAGTGGGATAGATGATTTTGTTTTTTTTTGCAGCAGTCGCTGCAAGAGTGCTTCCCCCTTGGTCTTGGGTCCTGGTTGTGTGGCAGGTCCTGGCTCCACTAGGCTGCTCTCTCACTGCTGCAACAGCAAAACCAGGTCTGGGTCCCTGTGGGGGAGTTTGGCTAGGCTTGCAAAGCAAACTGAAGTTAAATGCCTCTCCCTCCTGTTTTCTGAGGGTACTTGTCTCCCTTATCTTCTCCGAGGAGGAGCCAAAGAGACTTTTTGTCGGGTCATAAGTAGCATCCATAATCTCAGCTTTCTGGGAGTCACTCAGGCCTGACAGGTTTAACCATAGGCCTCTTTCCCCTGAGACAGCTAGACCCATGACACGACCGCAACCATGAACTGCACCTCTAGAGGAGTGTGGGATGAAATTATTCACAACACAAATCCCGTAGACTGGGGTTAGTTATCCCCGATTGACATTGACGCCCCATCTCTGCCAGGATTTCACCTTGGTATGCTGACAAAAGTGTAACAGCATTAAGCAAGCACACTGACTGACCAGCAAATTAGCACATCCTTTAGTAAATGGAAGCGGTGAGGTAATCCATTTTACTTGGGCGCGAGATGTTTGAAGGTGCTGAAACCGATCTGCGGTTAGGATGAAGGGGGTAAGCCACTGCAGGCTCCACTTCTGGGGGTTCGGCCAGCCCCAACTCACCCATGCCCTGTATCTCTAGCTTAGAGAAGCCCTTGGTGGGAAGCTTGCTCTTAAATGGGCTGGACCAGAAACGGCTCATTTCTCTCATGGAAGTTGAAACGGCTGGTAGAAGCTACTTTGCTAATGTTAAAACAGGTGGAAGACTTTTACCATTATTCAAGTCCCGTTCTGCTCCTCCTGAATCTTGAGCTGCTGGCCAGGGGACGTTCAGCTTTGAAGCCACCCGTCTGCACACATTGTACAGGTCATTGTCCCCTGGGGAGGTGACTTCTGCCCTGCTTGGTGGCCTAGAGTGTTGACTTGGATGTTATTGAAGCTTCCGTAGTTGGTCACGCCAAGGCGATTCCCATAGTGAAACACCAAGCGAAGGTAGAAAAAGAACTTGAATTTCCACTCCTGCATGTAATTTGTAACATCCAATTTTACTATTACGAAAGTGATTGGTGCTCAACTCAAGATTATTTATTATCTTTGACTTATATCTGCTGAAATTTAAATGACCAACATTGATCAGTAAAGTAGGGGGCCTACCAATAGGATATACACAGACTCAGACTTTCATGCTAGGCTTCTGACCTTTCCTAAGTGTCAGACCTATTTGCATAAACTCAATGTTTGGCATAGCTTTGCATTGCGATCTTCATGCAAAAAATGTACCTGCTGCAGTACACCTGATTTCAATTGATGGCTGAATAATAAGCTTTTTCTGAACTGCAATCATCTAAATTAGGTGTGTTAAAGGTGTTAAAGTAGGGAAACATCTATAACATGCAGTGCACCTTGAGGACCGGGGTTGAAAAACACTGCTCCGCTTTATACAAGATTCATTTTTAAAAGAGCATAGTGCAAATTAGGGCTACAACTAAAGATTATTTTAATAATCGATTAATCGGTCGATTATCCGATGAATTAGATGAGAAAAACATTTGGAACGAAAGAGCAAATAAGCGCACAAAACACAAGTTGCTGCTTAGGTGGTCTGTTACAGTAATATTGGGTAAATGTGGGAGATTATTTAACTATTGAACCTTAAAAAAGAAAGAAGACAAGGGGAAACAAGGTCTCTTGCCAATGAGAACTCATTTATTCCATTCAACTTCGTATGTAATAACGGGTGTGAAGCAAGAGTTCTAAAAAAACAATACAGTGAACAGGCCTTTTTATAACTCACAGATGTGTGTGCGTTACAATAAGAATCTGTGTGTCTCCATTGGTGTGTATTGCAAGCTAGTGACATCCAGCTTCTTGGCAGGCTGGACCTCAATTCTGGTAAACGTTTTAGCTCAAAGAACAAAAACAGACCGATTAATTCCGCTACTTGACATATCTTTGGAACACTACAGTTAAACAATGTTATCGCTCTCAGTCCAGATGATTCCTTTCTTCTAGCTTGTACTCCCCTTGCTGGGAGCCAGGTCAGTTTGACCTCATAGATGTTTATCAAACTCCTGCAGTAATAAATAATTTTGCTTCTAATAAAGAAGTTTATGTTGACTAGATTTTTAGTCAATCATTTAATAGTCAAAGTTGTCTATATGAACAGTGATTTAACACAACAAAATTGGAGCTGTAAAACTGGGGTGTCAATACAGTTTGGTTGAACCTCACCCTTGGACTAATGCCTCTTGGGAAATAATTCGGCATAACAATACAACCAGAGCAAAAACACCACTTCTGACAATGAAATAAACCACCAGCCGATTTCATAGGCTGTTTCAGCACAAGCTGCATTTTATGTAAATACTACATTTCTACATATTTGTCTGCCATATTTTTATTTCAAATACTTTTTTTATTTCTTCTGAGGGTTTTACATTTTTTCAGGGTGTCCTTTGGGGATGTTTATGTCTCGTTTTTCTGTCTGTCTCTTATCATTCTCACCAGTGTCTCACCAAAATTTCATTATGGTTACATAACAATAAAGAATCTTGCCCTGCTTCTCTCTCCCATACAGTACCTTCACTCAGATTTTGTCAGCAAATTAAAGTTTAATCAACAAATTATTACCACCAGAATAAAATTGTATTCTGATCTACAGGGTTGGTTTATGATCCATAATCCGATCAGCCTCCATCCAAACAATTGTTCAGATTAACTCATGAATTTACAGCACATGCGTGTGGAGGATGGGGCCGCAGCGCTGTGCAGCACAGAACATTTTGGGAGGCTCATAATTTCCTCCTCTCAACAGCAACAGCATGAGTTCTCCACCATATCTCAGAATCTGTTGCTGGTCCATTCTGTGGACTCGCACCAGAACAAACGCACCTTTGCGCTTGTTGCTTTTTTCCACACAAAGTACAAAACGTCTGCAGTTTTGTTATGGAAATGCATCAGCTCTGCTAATGTCAGAGAGTTTCTATATTGCATAAAGCTTGGTGCGAGTAAACGCACTTCATGGTCAGCTCATTTGATTCTCAGCCCATATAAACGGTCCATTTGGAATACTTTTAATCTGAACACATTTTAATCACATCTGGGAAAGTTACCTCGCCTCTCTGTGTTTGTAGCCAGTCGGCTAGCATTTCTTTTTCTTGAGTTTATTGGCGGTTAGCCAACAGCTGTTCAGTGTGCAGTATCGCCACCAACTGGTGAGGAGTGTGCGTCAGCTAGCATTGACGACGGCCTGCATGAGTTAAACGGCCCCGCGACATGGCAAGTGACACATTAATTGCCTGACACAACGAATCGATAACAAATTTCCTTGCCAGCACTTTTAATTGTCGAATTTTATCAATTTGTGGTTACAGCCCTAGTGCAAATACCAGCATTTTTGCTGGTATTTGCACTAGAGATTTGTCTCCTCTGGTGACAAGTTGTAATGACAACAGTGTTGTGCATGGGAGAAGAGGAAAGGCCTCTGCTGCTGCAACTGCACAGGTCTTTTGGTTAGAGGTGTAATGTCTTTTGGGGCAAGAAAGTTATAAACATTGAAGTTGGGCCGTGTTTGCTCGCTAATTGGTCAATGGTGGTGGAGATTTAACAAAGTAGCTAGGTGAACAAGAGCGCACAGCGTGTCACACGCACGCCCAGAGAATACAACCCAAATCACTCTGTTATGAACTGAGTAAAGGCCAGTTTATTTATTTATTTATTTTTATTTATTTTATTTTTTTTCTGTGTGTGTGGTGAGTGAAGGCCAGTTTATGCTCGACGCACATACGATCAGCGCAGAAATGAGACGTGCGGACACAACGCAGCATTTGTTCTCCATGTGGGTTTTCCTCTTAAGTAGTGATATTCTCCTACACTCTGGAGGGCAATGTTTTGCTCCAGAGCATACTACACCCCACTACACACAAAAGTAGAAAACAGTCGTTTCAAACATTTTAAAGCCCCTTCCTTTCTTCCAAGAGGGACTGCCATTTCTGTCCAGGAATTGTTAACAATTTGTTGATCACGTTGATCTTTATGGTCCAAATCATAAAGATTTCTATATTTACAAACCTCTGCCAGAAGCTCTTACTCGTCTGCCATGTTTTTACACACTGGACTGCCTGCTTGGTTGGGAATTTTCATAGGTGAGCAAAGTGGAAACTTTTGGCCATGCGGAGGGGTGTAGTAGCCATAATTGACATATGTCCTTGCGGATGCGTCAAACATGAACCAAGCTTAATGGATCCTACAGAGACAACTGCGGTAATTGGTAAACTCATTTCATATGTCGGGCAATTGAAAGGGCATGTATGGAAAGAAAAAAAAATAACTTTAAACTTGCGCAATGCTCTTTTAAAGGTATATAGCCACTTTATACGCATGTTAAAAAAAGGTCAAAAACTGTTTGATAAAGGTAAAATAAGGTTATGTACACCAAGCGTCCGTCCTGATAGTGTTTTGATTGTCCTTTTTTGAAGCTAAATAGAGCCCTGCATCAGGCGCAATGAGTAGATATAAACAGACGTGGCGCCATCTACCGGAACTATCAGAATGTCAGGTGGCTTAATTGATAAATCACTTGTAAATAATGCCGGACCGAGCCTGACCCTCTGCAATGCCTCACAGTAAAGCGGCATCTCGGCGTGATCGAAGACCAACCGTTATTAATTAAATACACTGATCTACAGCAATTTTAAGAGCCTCATATCAGAACATTTACTTATTTACGTCAATCAACTCTGCGGCCACATCTGAGTGATCGGCAGCTTTAGCTTCCGCTTCTGTGAACACCATCGTTCAAACTGTATTCACAGCGACATTCCAGTCTATTCCCTCTTGAAATCATATTTTTTGTGTATGTCACATGCAACAGTTGCACATTCTAAATCTTGTTTTGTGAGCAAATGGGAGGTCATGCACTTTTCTACCCATGTTTCCTTGAACGTTTTTTATTGTATTGTGAAATATCCCAATAGAAAAGGTTGTGGGAAACCACAAATTTGAAATAACTTTGTTTTTTATTTTGCGAAAAAGAGTTAATGCGCAAAACATGAGACGATAACGCAATTGCTGAACAAGTTCTGAAGTTTACCTCACATGACTCATCAGCTGTCTCCTGTCAGTGTCCTCCCGACTATTTCTATAACACACATAATTGTATTTCTTTCTCAGCATCTCCAGGCTTTACGTAACATCGCCAGTACTAGTTGATGTGACAGTATTGCAATTACAACTTGCCCGATAGCAACAAATTGCTGAAACAAAGTGCACATAACAAAGTAAGAGGCATCATGAGGAAAGATCATTATGGAGAAATACAGGTAAAAGCCAGTAAATTAGAATATTTTGAAAAACTTGATTTATTTCAGTAATTGCATTCAAAAGGTGTAGCTTGTACATTATATTTATTCATTGCACACAGACTGATTCATTCAAATGTTTATTTCATTTAATTTTGATGATTTGAAGTGGCAACAAATGAAAATCCAAAATTCCGTGTGTCACAAAATTAGAATATTGTGTAAGGGTTAAATTTTGAAGACACCTGGTTAACTCAAAACACCTGCAAATGGCTTTAAATGGTCTCTCAGTCCAGTTCTGAAGCCTACACAAACATGGGGAAGACTTCAGATTTGACAGCTGTCCAAAAGGCGACCATCGACACATTGCACAAGGAGGGAAAGACACAAAAGGTTATTGCTGAAGAGGCTGGCTGTTCTCAGAGCTCTGTGTCCAAACACATTAATAGAGAGGCAAAGGGAAGGAAAAACTGTGGTCAGAAAAAGTGTACAAGCGATAGGGATCACCCCGCCCTAGTCAAGATTGTGAAAAAAAAACATTCAAAAATGTGGGGGAGATTCACAAGGAGTGGACAGCTGCTGGAGTCAGAGCTTCAAGATCCACCACCAAGAGACGCTTGAAAGACATGGGTTTCAACTGCCGCATACCTCGTGTCAAGCCACTGTTGACCAAGAAACAGCGCGAAAAGCGTCTCACCTGGGCTAAGGAAAAAAAGAGCTGGACTGCTGCTGAGTGGTCCAAAGTCATGTTTTCTGACGAAAGCAAATTTTGCATTTCCTTTGGAAATCGAGGTCCCAGAGTCTGGAGGAAGACAGGAGAGGCACAGGATCCACGTTGCCTGAAGTCTAGTGTAAAGTTTCCACCATCAGTGATGGTTTGGGGTGCCATGTCATCTGCTGGTGTCGGTCCACTCTGTTTCCTGAGATCCAGGGTCAACGCAGCCGTCTACCAGCAAATTTTAGAGCACTTCATGCTTCCTGCTGCTGACCTGCTCTATGGAGATGGAGATTTCAGGTTCCAACAGGACTTAGCGCCTGCACACAGCGCAAAATCTACCCGTGCCTGGTTTACGGACCATGGTATTTCTGTTCTAAATTGGCCAGCCAACTCCCCTGACCTTAGCCCCATAGAAAATCTGTGGGGTATTGTGAAAAGGAAGATGCAGAATGCCAGACCCAACAACGCAGAAGAGTTGAAGGCCACTATCAGAGCAACCTGGGCTCTCATAACACCTGAGCAGTGCCAGAAACTCATCGACTCCATGCCACGCCGCATTAATGCAGTAATTGAGGCAAAAGGAGCTCCAACCAAGTATTGAGTATTGTACATGCTCATATTTTTCATTTTCATACTTTTCAGTTGGCCAACATTTCTAAAAAATCCCTTTTTTGTATTAGCCTTAAGTAATATTCTAATTTTGTGACACACGGAATTTTGGATTTTCATTTGTTGCCACTTCAAATCATCAAAATTAAATGAAATAAACATTTGAATGCATCAGTCTGTGTGCAATGAATAAATATAATGTACAAGTTACACCTTTTGAATGCAATTACTGAAATAAATCAAGTTTTTCAAAATATTCTAATTTACTGGCTTTTACCTGTATTAAAACCTCATCTCAAGAAAGCATTCAGGATGTTATTGCGCTTTTTGGATAGCCTGAGACTGCAAAAAGAGGCTAACCTTTGAGGCCATATCATGCATTGTTTTCTGAAACTGGTAACAAGGGTTCTGTAAGTATTGTAATGGTACCTGATATGATGGTTTACTTTTATTAATGATTTGATGAGTCACTTTCTACAGTCATATGACCAATATCTGTATTGTGTAGATCATTTCCCCTTTTTATCCTTTTTATTTATTTATTTTTTTAGATCTGCAGCTATGAACTTGGGAAGGCGCGTCGTTTTAAGCATCATATGCTTATTGATAAACATCAGCAGGTGAGAGTTTCAGTTCATCTTCCTTTAACAAGTGCCGTCTGTGTGTAACATTTAAATTTTCTGAGACGCTGAATATTGCCACAATATGGCCTACACAGTAATAGGGAAGACTGATGACTTGCCAGATGCCCAGGAGACAATATTGACACCCTCTATATCGAGGGTAAACAAAAAAAGGCGTTAATAAAGCTGGCTGTTTATACCATATGTTGGGGTTTACCCCGGTGAGCAAGAGGGTGGCCTCCCTCCACATACGTGTGGGGGGACAGCATCTGACTGTTTGTGCTTATGCGCCAAGCAGCAGCTCAGATTACCCACCCTTTTTGGAGTCCTTGGAGGGGGTACTGGAGAGTACCCCTCCTGGGGATTCCCTTGTTCTGCTGGGGGACTTCAATGTTCACGTAGGTAATGACAGTGAGACCTGGAGGGGCGAGGTTGGGAGGAACGGTCCGCCTGGTTTGAACCCGAGTGGTCTTCTGTTGTTGGACTTCTGTGCTCATGTCATTGATTGTCCATAACAAACACCATGTTCAAGCATAAGGGTGTCCATATGCGCTCTTGGCACCAGGACACCCTAGGCCAGGGGTGGGCAATCCTGGTCCTCAAGGGCCGGTGTCCTGCATGTTTTAGTTCTCTCCCTGGTTTAACACACCTGAATAAAATGATGGCTCGTTAGAAGCCCCAAGAAGAACACTGACATGCTGAAAAGGTTGTTGGTACTACCAGGGAGAGAACTAAAACGTGCAGGATGCCGGCCCTCGAGGACCAGGATTGCCCACCCCTGCCCTAGGCCATAGTTCAATGATCAACTTTGTTGTTTCATCTGACCTGCGGCCGCATGTCTTAGAGACTCGGGTGAAGAGAGGGGCGGAGCTTTCCACTGACCACTACCTGGGGGTGTGTTGGCTCCGATGTTGGGGGAGGAAGCCGGTCAGACCTGGAAAACGTATTGTGAGGGTTTGCTGGGAACATCTGGCAGAGTCCCCTATGAGACGGAGCTTTACCTCCCACCTCCGGGAGATCTTTGAACAAGTTCCGAGGGAGGTGGGAGACATTGGGTCTGAGTGGGCCATGTTTCATGCCTCTATTGTCGAGGCAGCTAGTCAGAGCTGTGGCCGCAAGGTGGTCTGTGCATGTCCCGGTGGCAACCCTCAAATGCACTGGTGACACCAGTGGTGAGGGAAGCTGTCAAGCTGAAGGAGGAGTCCTATCAGGCTTTATTGGCCTGTGGGACTCCGGAAGCAGCTGATGGGTACCGGCAGTCCAAGCGGCAGGCGGCTTGGCTGGTCGCTGAGGCAAAAACTCGGGCGTGGGAAGAGTTTGGAGAGGCCATGGAGAAAGACTTCTGTACAGCTTTGAGGCGATTCTGGTCCACCATCTGGCATCTCAGGAGGGGGAATCAGTGCAGTACCAACACTGTTTATAGTGGGGGTGGTGTGCTGCTGACCTTGACTTGGGACGTCGTGTGTTGGTGGGCAGAATACTTGAAGACTTCCTGTGTTGTTTAATGCAACTCTGCATCGGGGGCAGTTCCCCTGGATTGGCAGACTGGGGTGGTGGTCCCCCTATTTAAAAAGGGGAAACGGAGGGTGTGTTCCAACTACAGAGGAATCACACTCTTAAGCCTCCCTGGTAAGGTCTATTCCGGGGTTCTGGAGGGGAGGGTCCGTCGGCAAGTCAAACCTCGGATTCAGGAAGAGTAGTGTGGAACACTGGATCAGCGCTACACCCTCAGCAGGATCCTGGAGGGGGCATGGGAGTTTGCCCAACCAGTCTACATGTGCTTTGTGGATCTGGAGAAGGCATTCGACCGTGTCCCTCGGGGGGTCCTGTGGGGGGTACTCCGGGAGTAAGGAGTACCGGGCCCTTTAATAAGGGCTGTTAGGTCTCTGTATGACCGGTGTCAGAGGTTGGTCCACATTGCCGGCAGTAAGTCGGACTCGTTTCCGGTGAGAGTTGGACTCCGCCAAGGTTGCCCTTTGTCACCGATTCTGTTCATAACTTTTATGGACAGAATTTCTAGGTGCAGCCAAGGTGTTGAGGGGATCCGTTTTGATGGCCTTAGGATTGCATCTCTGCTTTTTATGGATGACGTGGTCCTGTTTGATTAATCAGGGCGTGATCTACAGCTCTCACTGGAGCGGTTCGCAGCCGAGTGCGAAGCAGCCGAGATGAGAATCAGTGTCTCCAAATCCGAGACCATGGTCTTGAGCTGGAAAAGGGTAGAGTGCCTTCTCTGGATTGGGGAGGATATGATACCTCTGGTTGAGCTTAAGTATCTTGGAGTCTTGTTCACGAAGGAGGGAAAGATGGAGCAGGAGATCGACAGGCGGATTGGTGCAGCGTCTGCTGTGAAGTGGGCGCTGTACCCGTCTGTTGTGGTGAAGAGAGAGCTGAGCCAAAAGGCAAAGCTCTCGATTTCTATGGTCATGAGCTTTGGGTCGTGACCGAAAGAACGAGATCCCGGATACAAGCGGCCGAAATAAGTTTTCTCCGTAGTGTGTCTGGGCTCTCCCTTAGAGATAGGGTGAGGAGCTCAGTCATCCGGGGAGGACTCAGAGTAGAGCCACTGCTCCTCCACATCGAGAGGAGCCAGTTGAGGTGGCTCGGGCATCTGGCTAGGATGCCTCCTGGAGGCCCCCTTGGTGAGGTGTTCCGGGCACGTCCCACCGGGAGGAGGCTCAGGGGAAGACCCAGGACAGGCTGGAGGGACTATAGCCCCATTTACACTACCCTTGTTAAACCGATCCAGGCCGAGACCAGTCCGAGCTTGGACCAGTTAACCAGGCCGAGCCTCGTTTCTGACGACCGTTTACACACAACGCTATCTCGGTTCTTTGGTTGCCCCTCGCCTCCTAGGGGATTGAAGGCGGGACCGAGCAAATCAAAACGGCGGCGCCCGTAACATTCAGGAAGTTAAGCTTGGACAGACTCGGCTTTTGGGACGTGGATAAGACACACGAACGTCTAATAAGGATTTACAGACGCAGGAAACAACGACAGACGCTGAGGTTCATCACACTGCTAAGCAGAATCATCTCTGGAAACCTTGTGGCACGGTGAGGAAGCTAGTATTTTTATGAATGTCTGAAATTTGTCTGAATGGAGTGTGAATCGGGACGTGCAGCCAGACTGCCGAAAAAAAACGCGGACAGTCAGCTGACTGTAAGGGGATGACGCGGTCTGCTCATGCACTCTTTATCAGATAACCGGGCCAGAAAAAAAAACAGGCCGAGACTTACTCAGGAGCTGGTCTGCATTTAGCGTGGTCCGGTTATGTTTAGCGCGGTCCGGTTCAGTCTGCTGACCGTTTACACACAAGAGTTATCTCGGTTACCGAGCTCGGACTGGTCTCGGCTCGGTTAAAAAAGTGTAGTGTAAACGGGGCTTATGTTTCTCGACTGGCCTGGGAACGCCTTGGGATTCCCCCGGAGGAGCTGGACCACGTTGCTCAGAAAAGGGAAGTCTGGGCCTCCCTGCTGAAGCTGCTACTCCCGCAACCCGACCCCAGATAAGCTGAAGATGGATGGATGGATGTTTATACCTTGCTCAATCCAAAAATATTCATAGAAAGTTGACTTGAAGGAAACATGCGGTATGGAAAGGTGTACCACCAACAGGAAAAATCACAAGCTTAAGGGGATTGTCAAGCAAAATCTATTCAAGAGTTTAGGGTAGCTTTACAAGGAGTGGACGGAGGCTGGAGTCGGTTTATCAAAAGCTACAAATTATGGATGTATCCTGCAAATAGGCGAAAAATTTTACATTCCTTGTGTCAAGCCACTCTTAAACCAGAAAAAATGTCCTAAGTGTCTTACCTGAGGTAAGTACAAAATAACTGGACTGTTGCTCAATCTTTTCAGACGAAAGTAGCATTTGTGTTTCATTTGGAAATAAATGTCCCAGAGTCTGGATTGAAAACAAAGCATGTTTCTATATTAAAATTGTATATTGTGTTACACTGAACCCAAAATATGTTCATTAAAAATTAAGATGCCGCAGACATTATAGTATTCTGATGTTGGTTATTTATTAACATTTGATCGTGCTTTAAAATCTTTAACTCTTGACAAAGAAGGCTTTTTCATTAAGATATCTTTACTGTTTTCCAGATTGTTCAAGATATTTTCCCAAAAGGTAACATTCACTCTGATTAGCTTCCTTATGTCTGTTTCACAACATGCTTTATGCACACTTTATGAATACTCTGTCCATTAAAACTGTTTCTAAAATATTTCTCTTTTATTAGAGACGATACACTTCCATGGTAAGAACATTTTCTGTCTGTTTATTAACTCCTTATACACTCTTATGTGTTTATCATTAGACGTGAAGCGTGCAGCAAATGTAACTAGGGAAATGTCTGTGACATTTATTTTTGGGCAGATAAACTGCAAGGATCTGGGGGTTAATTTGAGGTTAACTAAGCGGAACATGAATCCATTAAAAGAGGAACTGAGCTCTAATCTGTGTTAGACAAGAAACCATGTGCTTGCATGACAGGATACTGAAGTTCAGAGGGTCAGCATGTTGCCATGCTTTGAAACATGTCTGGGTTGCAGAAGGGGGTTGTGGAACTTGTTTATAAAGAGGTTAGGAGGAGACTGGATATTCAGAGTACTATTTTGAAGCCTGGCTGGGTGTGATAAATACTTGATTTTCTAATAGCTAACAGACAGTCTCACTGATTCATCACTGCCCAATAGTTTTGTAGTTTTTAGTGTGTTCATCTTTAGGGTCTTGAAATATGTAATAAAACATGGTTTTCTGATTCACATCACATTTTCAAATATTGCCTTCTAACACTGCATGCTACAACAGCTGCCTTCTGATTATCTTGTGCTTTTAAAGGGCCATTTTGAACAAATAAATGCAGATTTTGTTGTCGTACAAAAATACAGTGTATAATTACATCATTCTTACTTTTGAGAAAAAGAAAATGTTTGATCTGTTTTCCAAACAATAATTTGTAATATTTGTATCTTTAAAAAGGTCCCATACCGAGCATTGCTTTTTTGGATCCAGACACGCAACATGAGTTAAATCAACCAATTGTTGGTGAGTATGTTGGTGTTGTGCTATTTCCTGCTGTAAATATTTACAGAAACCGATAACATTACACTAGGCATGAGCTGCTTGGAGCAGTGCAGCATTATTGCCTTTAAAAAGTAATTCAGCAATATCGGGTCACTAAAATGAAAATGCAGAACAAAAATACAGCATGATTAAATTGCTTTTCTTTAAAAAAAAAAAAAAAAAAAAAAGCAAGAACAACTTATATTGCTGCTAAATAATGGTTAGAAAAATGTCACTCATACTATGTTTATATTTTGAGAAACTGAGCTACGATATTTTAGATAAATGTAGTACTAGTTTTCAAGTTATTATCCTGCAAAATATGTTCCTTTCTGTAGTTCCACTCATTGTAAGGTAATGTGAGTTCAGCATTTGGATATTAGCTGGATCATTTGTCTACCTATTTGCTTGGAAAGGCAACCTAAAGTTAGCTGCTTAACAAGCATGATACTCATAGCTGGCCAGCTATAGTCTTAAAGCAGCATTATCTTCATAAGTATGGTTATGGTTGGTGCTCCATTAGTTTCTATGTCATGAGCAAAATAATTTCGAAGCACCAGATTTGTCTTTCTTGCATTTAAGGTAAAGGTATGGGAACAACCTTTAAATAGACTCACTGGCATTGCATATCAGCGGATAGGGGAGGGGCCGTGCTAAGCTACTCTGTAGTACATGCACCCAACTCTAGGCACTTTGGTGCTTTCTCTTTGGTCTCCTTTGTAAACACTGATCTGTCATAAAAGTGGGATGGGAAATATTATTAGTATTGAAACTGTTTTACAGGTTTGTTCGTTTACATATTTTTTGTTTCTGCTTGTTAGCCACACCTACGTCTTTCAGATCATCAATCTAATTTACATGTCAGACAAAGATAGCCTGAGGGGATGAGTCTACATGTCTGAGGAGTTTGGTCCACTCTGTAGAATCTTCATTATTTAACCACCTTGTTGGGATTTAAAGCATGAATTGGGTGTTTTATTTCACACCCCAGCATTCTTTGAGTCTTTTGGATTCGCTTCAGATTGCTTTATCCTGCTGCATAACTGAAGAGCTTTTGTCCTTCGGGTTACAAACTGATGGCTCGGCATCCTCCTTTTTAGCATTTGTAGCTAGATAGCAGAATTCCTGGTTCCATCAGGAAGTTTAGAAGCAGCAACAGAAAGTAAGCGCCTGCAGGATGTTTTGCTGACGCAGGAAATAAAGGAAGGGGCTGGATGATGATTTTGCCAAGACTTAGTGAGAGAGAAAATGATTGGTTTTGTTATTTTCAATGATTCCCTGTATAATGATTGTATAATCATTCTTCCCAGGAATAACAGGAAAACACTTGGCTTCCAGCTCCACGTTTTGAGAAATCAAATCACCTCCAGGCCATCACACAATACCCACCATGTTTGACTTTTAGTATCAGACTATTTTTCTCAAATGTTATTTTTAAATCGGATGCAAGAGGCTGCACATCTTCCAAAAGGTTCTGCTACTGCCTCATCAGTCCACAAAACGTTTTCTCAAGTCATGAATGTCATGGTTTTGAGGTGTTTAACCCACTTGCAGAATACACTCAAGAGGCGCAGAGCAGTTTAAGATGTTTATTTTACACAAGGTTGCACGGAGGGAATTGTGGTTAACCCACGATAAGCAGAGCCGGGGACGCGAGGCCAGGCTGGAGCGATCTGCGGATGAGAGGCAGAGCGTTAGGTCTCTTTACAGTGAGTGGGGAAATGAGATTAATGGTAGTAAGGTTTACCGCCGAGCACCGCGACCTAGCCGAGTGGAGTGGAGAAACGGACCCAGTCTGAGATCCTGCGTGATGGTAGCAGGTGGTAGAGCAGAGGGCGGGCGGGCAGGAGGAATCCGTGAGGGGCCCGAGCAGCAGCGGCGTCAGTGGGAGGTACGGAGACAGCTGGAGGAACCAGGGCAAACTGGTGGGAGTCCTCAGCCCGGCTTGGTAACACCAAGTGAGTCATCCGGTGTTACCAACCGGAAAGTTGAGCACGGGGAAACGCCTGGAACAGAGTCCAGCCAGGTGCGAGCCGGTCAACTCGTCTTAAGCGTCAGAGCACAGGGGAGCGCTTGGAACAAGTTCCAGAGCGAGAGGTGACCTGAGAGACAGGAGACAAGGATTAGCGCTGGGAAAAGGTAAACTGACACGAGACAGGGGGCCACTGAGGCATACCAAACAGGTTTAACACTCTGGCATCCAGAGCTACGCGCTGCCGAACGAGCCGCAGGTGTGTACCACGCCCACCCGTCAACTCCAGCCACCTGCAGAGAAGGCAGGGCCGGCAGAAAACTGCACGGCGCTGCCTGCTGAGTCCTGACAATGAAGATGTTTGTTTTTTTTCTTCTTTTTTTTGCAAATGCAAGATGGGCTTCTGTGAGACAGTAATAAGAAACATTAATAAATATATTAAGAGTCTTAAAACAGTAAATAAGAATATGTCATATCATTATTATTTTACCTACAATTACCTATGCTGTAGGTATTATAAGTTTACCTGCAGCAAATTTAGTCAGTTTTGCTGTTTTGAACCCAACTTTTTAAAGTATGAATATTTTGGGGGACATTTTGTAAATGAGTATCAATGATGCAGGTTTCCCTAGGAACTCCATTTATTGGTAATGGCTCACTGTTGTTCAGACAGACAGACTTAGAAATTGCATTCTAAACCTTTTTCTTAACCTTTCTAAACGACACGTATATTGAATTACTCTTGGTTACTGAGCATTTTTACTCTGCTTCATCTTATTAAACCGGTTCTATTTGAATGGTTTCTTCATTTTACATGCCTGCCACCATTCCACAATTCCTGAGTGTGGATTTGGAATTTGAACAAAAAGTAGGTTGTGGTTAATGAGTTAAATCATGAATAAGGGGTAAGAGGATACTTTTTCGCATAAAGCCAGGTTGGTTTGAATAGGTTAATATATAAACCCATGATTTGAAAAGTGCTTTTTGCATTTACGTTCTTTCTTTGTCTGATATTAAAGAGTTTAATGATCTGAAATATTTAGGTGTTTCAAAGAAGGCAAAAACAGAACTTAAAAAGGGTCTGAATGCCTTTTCACAGTAACCTGTCTTGCTTTGGATTTTTCTTCTTAATACTACTTCTAATAATGAAGCCCCAAGCGAGCATTTAATCTTGCAGGAGACAGAGTAACGCAGCGTTTCTCATAAGTTACATTAGTAGCATTTGTTCATGAACTGGTCATAGCCTTCTGCTTCCTGACTCCAGAGCTCGCTTTGGTCTAATCTACTCTCTCACAAACACAAGAAATGCAATGCAAATAAGTTTATTTTTGTTGTTTTCTGTTTGCATCCTATGCATGAAGGATGTGGCCACTTCTTACTACAAGTTTCAGTTCAGTTGGAGATAATTGTTTTATTTGTACTTTTTTTTTCCAGGCCTGTTTCTAACCACTCTATGCTTCAGTCCAGCTACGACTTCAAGTTTTTACCTCTGTCATGTTTGTGAGTCAAAGTGCCTAATATACAATATTTTGGGCCACATCTTTTCACAAGAGCATTTCTTCAACTACTTTGTAAGTGTTGACCAACTTTAAATAATTCCTCTTTTGAAAATTCTGAGAAAGCTCTGAATCATATTGATGTTTTTAAGGTCTACACAAACCCAGATGACGTGAGTTTCTCCTGGAAACCTAACCTGGACATAAAGAGCATTCTGTGGTGGAAGCTCAAAAGGGAAAGTAGAAAAACTGAGCTTCGACATTTGCAGGTTGGTATTCTGATGCTGTGCATTGTCAAAAAATAAATAAATCGCATGGTCAAAGAATGTTGTTGAACTATCAAAGAGTGGTTTTAAATCTACTCCATAGATAAAATTGGTTATGCCCTCTACAGCGATGCTTTATGTTTTACTAATCTGGTTTAATGATATGGTGTGTGGAGTCATGCAGCTCGAAGGAGGGGCGCAGCGGGAACGTCTAGTGCATCTCCCACTAGGACACCCAATTCAGTTGGAGTCTCTGAATAGTTGATGCCCCGCATCCAGCTGCAAAATTTCAGATTTTCCAATTCTTGCTTTGGCCGCTCTTGTTGAGCTTAATATGCATTAAATCAAATTTACAGCACGAAATGCTGTAAGAGAGAATATTATATCCCTTTTTTTTATATTACTGACTTTATTTAATTAGTGCATGTTTTGGCATGAAAATTCAGAAAAGGTGCAAAGGGTTGAAAATAAAATTTAAACCCTTAAAAATTTATCAGAGGTCCTTCCTTATGTAAGTGCATGTGCATTTGTGTTTTTGTGTGCATCTACCGTATTTACACAAGTTTTAAAATAACCTTGCACATGCACATCTGAGCTGAACAAATTAAACTGTTTCCAGTCTTGAATTAATGCTTAATGCTGCAGCTGTCATGTCTGAAAATGGTTTTACATTTGATGCACCCTTGTTGAGATAACCAGGTAGACTAACTGCAATTAAGCAGCTTTTGAGGCTGATGTTCCCAAGAATTGAGAATAAAGGGATGGATTTGTCGGACTCTAATGAGGGCTACATCATGACCTTAAAATAACACATTATAAACCTAACTTTACATCTGAAACTGATGCAAGCTTGTTCCTCTGTTGTAATTAAAGGATTAACGGATAAAAGATCTTACAGTAGAGGGTGAGGGGATGAAACAGAAACGCTACAGAGGTTGTGTTCGTGTGTGTAGACTCTCTTTAGATACTATACTACAGCTTTAAAATACAGCCACAAACAGTGAAAGAATGACACAAGAAAACACTGACGGGATGGAGCTGGTTGGCAATAGGGGGTTTTCAGCTGACGTCACGCTCACGTGACTACTCTGCGCGTCCGCCATATTGGGTGTCTGTCGTTTCGCACCGTTGACCCGCATTGTATTACGCCTTAGGCAGTATTGGAAGTGAACAATGGTGAAAACGTGTTTAATGGTTGGTTGCACGGCCCGTGGAGGTGGAGAACAACGCTCTTTCTATCGTCTACCAGCCGTGATAGTGAATCAGTGTGAAAAAACAAAACAGCTCTCTGAACAACGCCGTCACCTATGGCTGACACGGATATCCAGGTCCGATTTGGACGGTGTTAAGCTGGAATACGCCAGAGTCTGCGGTGCTCACTTTGTCACAGGTAATTAACTGTTAAGTATTTAAAACATGTAAACCGTTGCTGTATTGTGGGCTGTAACAGCGCAACACATGATCGCCATGGGAAAAACATAGAAACGGGTTAATTTTCCACCGCTTTCCTGCCTGGAGGCGCAACCACGGAGAACAACTGTTATAGATAACAAAGAGTCGTCGGCTCGCTTGGATCGCGGCTGTAAGATGACTGAACATAACTTTCCACAGTATCCCGATGTCAATGAGAGTGTGTTCTAAACGTTTGAAACACATAGCAGCTTGTTAAAAGTACATTACATGCGTGAGTGGTTGTTAGCACTAACAGTTAGCAGGTACT
The DNA here is from genome assembly GCA_037039145.1 of Fundulus diaphanus. Lineage (NCBI taxonomy): Eukaryota > Metazoa > Chordata > Actinopteri > Cyprinodontiformes > Fundulidae > Fundulus > Fundulus diaphanus. The sequence continues at coordinate 30,589,221 of CM073135.1, forward strand.
AACTTAGCATGTGCCAGAGCCCGTCTGAGCGCAGCTTACCTTTGAACGAGTTACTGTGTTCCCACTGTTTGCTGGCTTTATGATCTGCCGCTCCTGAACCCATCCATTCGTAAACTGCACATGAGACTCCAAGGACTTGTAGCTTCAGAACTATTCTGAAGTATAGGCGCTCACACCACAAACAAGGTAGCCGAAGACGTCCGATATGGACAGTGACGTCCGCGCTACTTCCGGGTTATGCCGGTAGGCTTTTGCCGGCGTAAATACGGTAAATACAACTTAATTTTGCACTGGTCATTGTTCTGCTTAAATAATTAAAGCCGCGAGCGGCGTCGAGCGGCCCTGCAGCCAAGCGCCTTCGCGCACCGCTGGCAGTCAGCCACCGCAGAAGCATGCGACGCATTTGCGTCGGATTGTTTACATTTTTACCATCTTATTAAAACTCACCCGTCCACGTATGATGGCGATTTCCTTGATGTACATAACTTCGACATCTCGTACCCAACCAGGTGTGAACTGGTTGTGAGCCTCTAGACCCTTGTAAGCTCTCATTTCCTCAAGAGTGTGCAGAGGGTTTTCACCGAACACCAGGTAATGCACGATGTCGCCGTGCTCTACATTTGGCCAATCATCTGGATTACGGCTAAACAAGGCACCGTGGAGGGCATAGGGGTCCATATGGTTGATCACGGAACATTTCCTCAGATAGACGTCCTTATCTGGTCGCTCTAGCGTGCTGGCGTACTTATCCATTCTCGATACGAAAATACGTGTAGGACAACTAGAGATAAGGAAGTGTGACACCCAATATGGCGGACCGGAAGTTGGCCAGTGACGTCAGTGAAAACCCCCTATTGTAAAGTTAAATGTTGGGAACATTTAAGGCAATTTGTTTTTTATTTACTCATTGATATAGGCCATTTTCTCAGTTTCAGAGATACAACCCATTGATCATTTGAAAGGTTTTGTTACTTTTAACCCAGTGAGCCCGAAAGATGTAAAATTGCAAAATAAAATTGCAAGAATGTCCTCAACCTGAATCTTGCTTTAACCATCGAGAATATCATGTTCTCAACCTGTTTTCTCTTTGCAGGCATTGCATTTACCCCCTGCGCTCCTTGAGAAGCTGAAGTCATTGAATTACACAGAAGGTATAATATTCTATGACTTATTTAAAAAAAAAAAAAAAGTTTGGTTAGTTTCTGAAAATGTATATTAATGTAAATACTCTCCCTAGTGATGCAAGTGTTGGGTGAAAATGAGAAGCTTATTGAGAAGTTTAAAGGTGAGTGTGCATTTTTCTAATTTATTATTCAGAACCCTGTTTATCCACTAAGACTGCACCATAAAATATCAGCCAGAGCATTTCTCTTCATAAGTGAAATTAATCTCTGGCCTAACGTTTGCTGATGAAGATGAGGAGCACGAAGAGAAGCTAGTTGGAGAAAGCACAGGCAGTGACTCATAGTGTTTATATTCTGGTTTGATAAATGACGAGTTACCTTTCCCTTACATGTGGTGCATCCATCTATTTATTAGTTGGGGTGCTGCCGCGGTTTAGACTTTTCACTGGAACTGGTCCGGGTGCAGTCATCTGCTCTTGTTAATGTCAGCTTGTGCTAAATGACGAATTATGTTCATGTTGAACACCAGTGCAACACACACAAAAAAAGACATCAAGTACTTGCGTCTCCGTCATTTACAGCCTTGCAATGAACAGTAGGGACAGAACTTTCCTTCAGTCGAAGTCTTTAGGCAAATCCTGCCATGTGCGAATCTTCGTGTGCTAGACTTTAGTTGCTAAGTGAGGGGCGGCGCCCTTTTGAAAAGGTTCGTCTTCCACATTTATTTATTGCCATAAAATGGCTCGATAGTTTTTTTTTTCAGTGCCTGGACTGTCTCTGGAAGCGGTAGACACTCAAATGGAAGTACAAAAATGTTAAACTGAATTTTGCATAACCGTTCTCTGTTAAACCAAAGCGTCAGGTTCAGGAGTCTGGACCCTAAGATTGAGAGCTGGATTGGGTGACCTTAGCACAGGTGGGGGTGATTGGACTTACTGAGTAGTGTGTTTCAATAAAAAAAATGACTTTTGTAATAGAAATAGTTTCAACAGTCACTTAGTTTTAATGGCCTTGTTATTTCCCGCCAGCGTGTAGACCTTTCTGGTTCTGTGTTTGATGGATAACATTCTTCCGTTTGTGTCACGCTGTTTAATGGGTTCTGGGAAACATCTGGTGCCAGTAAAAACAACTACTCGAGCCAAGGATTGTCAGGAGATACAGACTGGTCTATGTTTGGTCAAAATGTACCACATACAGACACCAATGATATGAATTTGTATATAAGCCCCTGTTCTGTAATACTACGTCAGGAACTTTTGGATTGCTTAAGCAGAGTGTGGATGTGCTCTGAATAAAAGTTTCCCACGTCAGCTTGTGGATGGGAAACTCATGTCTGCCTTCTTATTCACTTAAGGCCGGTTCACACAGAAGAATAATTTGCTTAATATTTGCCCCGATCTTCCCCTTCCGTGTGGCCGCGACTATCGGGTTGTCTCTTAAGATAATCTTAAGAGACATTCCTGCTGTGTGTTAGGTTTTATCTGGTTGGCTAGGTAGAATGTCAGGACCGCTCCGACCTCAAATCGGGGATATTCAACATGTTGGGTTGTCTAGGCCTGATATCCTAGCATGTGGGGAGTTCCCCAAGGACAAACGCAGCCTGTTGAATGTGACGTGTAGCCAATCAGAAAGCGAGGTGAGGTAAACCCAGAGAAAGGAAAACCCACAACTTGCCTCTATATCATGGTGTAGCAAACGCAGAGCCCCTGTTTGCACTGTCTCCACTCCTTTATCGAATTAATGAATGCATTTTCTATGTTAAAATCAGTCCACAAACTATCACCATTATTCTTTGTTGTCGTCCATTTATTTACTCTAAACACTCGTTTAGTCTTGAGAGTTTTGGTGAGATTTCCCATCCGACATCTGAATGTTGTGCTTGCCCCCTGACCGGACACCACACACTGTATGAGCAAGCCTGTTATACCAACGTTTCTTTATCGTTATGCGTGGCGTCTCTCAGGCTTTTAAAATCGCCCAATATTTTAAAAAAATCTTGCCATATGAACCAACGTCTCCGTTACCTTTTGGGTGTTTCAGCAACCAATTGTCTTTGGCCTCCATAATTTACTGAATCATCTCGGTGACTATACTATATTTGTCACTGTTATTTACTTTTAAAACAATAAGCACTACTATGGACCTCTGAGATAGTTATTCAATATTTTTCCCGATTGCTCAATGGGTGTTGTACGCTTCCAGATGTCAGTTTTCCTGGTTTGGGGGCTAAACAATTTTAACTGCAACACCAAAGCTTGCACTGTTATCCGGTCAAACCGTTGTTCTAAAAGTGGATCAAGGAGTGTGGTGTTACTGGATGGATAAGCTTTTATACAGCAATGCACCTGTTTTTTGCTTGACCGTCCACAAAAACAGATCGACTCTTGGAGAGTAACGCTTCTTGTGGTCTTGTTTTGATCTCTTTAATTTGTTTTCCTTCTATAGCTATGCTCCAAAAGAGGATGACTCTACAACGTTACCAGAGCAACAACAGCAGAAAGCATCCTCTCCTTGGTTTGTAAAAACAGAACAACATTCAATGTGTTTAAACATGTCATTTTAAATGACAGGTTATGTCTCACTGGTTTCACTTTACACTTCGTAATAAATTAAATCAAGCCAAAAGTAAACATGCTGTAATTTTTCAAGCATGACATGCTTGTTTTGAAATTAAAATGCTTTATTGTCAGTCTGTCACTAATATTTAGTGAAGCTATAATTTCTGCTTTTTCTTGTTTCTTGTAGGACTGCAGCACATTGTTGAATGTGTTTGTGTTCAACCAGGAGAGAAGACATACTACCTTTGCACATTGTGCAGCCTTGTGCTTTCCAACCACATGATCATCAAACACGTACTGAGCTTTGACCACATACACTGTTATTTTGTAAGTTGGCCTGGCCTTTTTTTTCCCCACAGATGTGTGTGCGTTACAATAAGAATCTGTGTGTATGGCGTGTGTTGCATCCTAATAGTGTCCACGTGCTTCCAGCCTTTTTTGCCAGACATGGTCTTATTTCTGGGAACAGTTTCACAAACATTGAAAAACAGATAACTTTATCTTAATAGTTGACATGACCGGGACATGAGTTAATGTCATTGCTCCCTTTACCTCGCTGCCAAGGTCAAACAGACCTCAGATGTTTTCCCAACTTCTGCACTGATATTTCCTAATCTCTGCAGCATTAAAGAGAATATTGCTTGTAAAGTATGTCACCCAGCCCTGATTAACATTGTCAACAAAAAGTCATGTAATAGTGCTATGAAAAAATATTTGCCCTCTTACAAATTTCTTTTGCTTTTGATGTTTTCTCACACGTTAACGTTTCATTAAAGCAAACAAATTTTATAATAAAAGATAATCTGAGTTAATACAAAATGCAGTTTTCCAAATGACCAATTAATGTATTAAGAGGAAAAACAATTGGCTAAACCAACCTTTTCAGGTGTGAAAAACTGTCAGTCCCCTTTTTAGTTAAATTTCATTAGCAGCACCTGACCTGCAGAATCAAGAACTAACATAAAAACAAAGAGAATCTTGAGCATTTGGGCTACAAAGCCATGTACCTTTAGCATGTTTCCTAAAACCACCCTAGTGCTGACTGTTGCCTGGTCTCTACTTTGTTGTTTTTGCAACATATGGAATAACTGATTTTGTTTTATTATTTCCACAATGTCTTTAGCGTATAAAAGTCCAAATTATTGAGCAGAAATACATAAATCACCTTAATATTTCAGGAAAGCGGTGGCATCATAACTGATTACGTGATTACTGTGGCTCAGTGGGTAGAGGAGTTGTCTTGCAATCAGAAAGTTGTGGGTCTGATTCCAGCTTCCCTTGCCAGGCACTCAACCCCCAGTTGCCTTCTTAACTACTTAGCCATTCTTAACCAGTTGCCTGCTTAAGAATGTGTGAAATTGGTTGAATTTGGCTAAAGTGTAAAGTGCTTTGAGTGGTCAGTATGACTCAAAAACCACTATATAAATTCAGTCTCACTGCAGAAAATGTGAATAATTCAATGGCCAAAGTGAAGAATCAGTTTATCACTCATCATAATTCATTAAACTTTTTTTTTACCTGTGCAGAAAGCAAGGCACCCCTCCACACTGATGTCAAAGGAGTCCTACAAGGATTACAACTCCTTTGTCCATGTTGTGCTCAATTTGGCACAGCAGGCGGAGAAAATCAATGGCGCTGGAAACGTTTCTGTGAAGGTAGGTGTTCATGAAAAATAATGGTGTGAAGGTATGACTGCATCTTTCTTGACATACAACTATATCATTCACAGCAAGTGACCCTGCAGCCCGGTGACTTCAAGTCAGTGAATTTCAAGTCCTATCCACAAGGTTGGTGTTTGATTTTCACCCTTTGGTTCTCTGAGTTTACTTTATTAGGGGCCCCAAGCCTGCTGAGGCAAGGGAGTAACAATAACGGTGCATTTCTGCATCCAGCAGGGTAAGGTCTCATTTTCTCAGAGCATTCCTTAAAGCTCAGTGTATCCGTTTGTGACAAGGTGACTGTGAACCAAACATTTTCTCTGTTTGTGAGGGTGCGACCTCTGTACAGAGAACCAAGGTTATTTGGTTTTGTGTTTTTGCAACTCAGACGTTTGAGGAAAAAATGGACAGCTACCACATCCCGGTTTGCGTTGAATATAAAAAGAAGACTGTGTGGCTGTGTTTTGAGAGAAATACTCAGATGAACTTTTTTCTCCTCATGGGAGATATTAAACACTGATGAATTTACTCACAGTTAGGACTGGCTTCATTGAAGGGATTTTTTTTCACATCAAAACTTAAATTTGTATTTCTTAAAATTATTTTGACAATACCCTTTCTGTCTCACCAACCTAAAAACACCTTAAGACTCCCTTTGCAACCTCAGTGCTATTCAGACACTAATTCATTAATAATTACTGTACATTGATATTTCTCTTCTATTTTTTTAACCCATTATCATTGTAAATTCACCCCGCTGCACAGCGAGGTTGCTCAATCCAGCTCTCCGTACCGGAGGTCCAGACTCCCAAGTCTAATGAGTCTCCTCCAAACAGAGCTGATATACAGTATTTATGGTGGTGATTAGAGGCACTCGTCTAGCCTCTCGCTGCCTTCATCTAACTTTTGAGATGTACCTGTAAGCACCCAGACTTTTGACAGCTATCAAAAACCTGAACCAATGTGAAAGTCAATGATTCAAAGTCCACAACTTCTACAATGTTTGATTGCTCTTAATCAAACATTGGGGATTTGATTGGGGAGTGGTGGCCTAGTGGTTAGAGCACAGAGCTTAGGTCCCAGAGGTTCTGAGTTCAACTCTCACAAGCTGCACTCTGGGTCCCTGAGCAAGACCCTTAACCCCCGATTGCCCCCCAGGCGTAACACAGTGGCAGCCCACTGCTCCCCAAGGGGATGGGTTAAGATGCAGAAGTGAATTTCTCCATTGTGAGATCAATAAAGTTCAATTATTATTATTATTATTATTATTATTATTATTATTATTATTATTATTATTATTAAATACGATGCTTAACACACACATGTTAATTTACTAACTCAGAAAGAGTAGATGACATGTTTTTGTACTTTTACACAATTTTTTTTAAATTGTGGATAAATTATGCCATTCTGTTTATAACGGCATAGGTGTCCTCAGTGGAGATCTTCACCCAGTTGGGCTTGAAAGCTTTTTCTACAATTTTACAATTTCCTTAGTTTTTATGTGTGTCCTGTCTGGCAATGTGGCATTAAGAATTGCTGTCTTAATGCCAAAAAGAGCCCAACAGTTTTTAATTTCACAAGTGGAGTCTTATTGCTTTTGCCGTAGTGCTCCGGTTGATTTATGTATGCAAAAAGCTTTATTAGATTTTATGCTGGGACTATTTCATATTCAATGGACACTAAAACGGGAATGTGAAAGAGGAAAAAAAGGAGAGAAACAGATGAGACAAAATGCAAAAAGGGAGAAAAGGGGAAAGGGAGAGAGCAACATAACATCCTCTGAGTCTGCTTCTACACCTGCAAAGAGGGGTATAAAAAGAACAGCAAAACCAACCTAATATTTTATGAGGGCTTGGACCTCAAACATAACTGCTTGCCATTTTACTTGCATATTACATGCTTTTAAAAATTATGTTGTGTGTTTTAGCTTTGAAGAGCCTGGAATCCATAACAAAGAGCATCTTAACGATCAGCGTTAAACCAGAGAGCAAGCTTGGTACGTATGGCGACAAATCTTTATAGTTCATATTTGTGTGAAATTGGCCTTTTTTATAACAGTTAGTGTAAACGTTTGTCCTTTTTTATTGCAAACAATTGTTTAAAAGTCTGAAATCACTCAGTTGATTTAATCCAAGTAGGATGCTTGTTTAAATAAATGTCTTGATTTCCTGTTTGACATTGAAAGCATTAAAATTATACATTTGAATGTATTTTTTCTCTTTTTAGAGCATTTTCCTTCCTCTGCTAATTTAACAGAGACGGTCACATGCTCGCTACGCTGCCAGGTGAAAAATGATGATACAATCTGGACCTCATTACTTTACCTTTAAATACTTGATGTATTTCAGTAATCCAGATTGAAACAGACATTTGCCCTCCCTAATCCTTGTTGTTGTACTTTTTCTTCCATTAAAAAGAACTGTAGCTATGATTTCAACAACATCTTCAAGTATATGAAACACATGTCATCAAGTAAACACATCATGGTAAATAATTTAATTTTACCTCAAATTGTCAATAAACCAGAGTTGTTGTTGAACCCCTAAAAATTGTCATCCTCCACAGATGATGCAGAAAGCTACCTCTGACGGTAAAGATCATTTTTATCAATTATGAAACACTTTATTAAATGTATCACCTTAATTTATTGAAATTTTTCTCTATAGTTTGGAGAGGATGTTTCGGTGGCCAACGAGGTACTGTTACACTCAAAATGTCGATGTTAAACTGATATTTAATATGAAAAAGCTAATTTTGCCTTTAAAAACTTTTTTAAATTGTTGGCACTGTAACTTAAAAATCATGCAATCAGAAATGGTTATATGGTCAGAGCACTGATGAAAAGAGTTGAAAGGAGCATTAAGGTTTAGGTCACTATGCACTAAGGTTGTAAAGGCTGTTCATATATTAGTCCTGTTGTATTTAACCAGATAACGCATTTCTCACTTTGGGTTTATCCCTGACATGTCTCTCCAGACTCATCAGAGCACTTTGCTGACTTCTGTCGCTGTATAGGAACCGTTCCCTTATCTGCAAACTTGTTGTGGAGGCATCACCCCTAGACTTTAGTGATCCTCCCCGAGTCCGTTCATGAGTAAGAACAAAACGAATCAGTCAGGGGATGCAAATTTACCGAACATTTATTACAACCATGCAAAGCTATATCATTGGAGATCAAGACTTACAGCAATACAGCATCAGGACGCAGCCCAGTGAGATCTGAGGATTTACAATCAAACTTCTACTTTTATGCTTAAACACCTTACCCTCTTTGCGTAAGGTGCAGGAAACACCTAGATGCTTCCCTCCTTACCACCCGTAAGAACAACTCCCTTTCTTCTCAGGGTCGTTATCTTGTTCTTAACAAGGAGTTGTTTATCAGAAAGGATCATGCAGACCATCTCCCTGCAGCTGCACCAAGAACAGAGCAGGATGCTCTGTTTCAAGGAGATACTTACTCCCTTCACCTCAAGCTTTCTCACACAGCACCTGGTTATAGTTCATAAATTCAGTTACAAAGATTATATAGTTTACTTCAGTTGTAATCACATTGGATTAACTGAGATTATATAGTTCAATTAAACATTATTTTACTTCTGATTAAAATGTATGATTCCACAAGATGCTGTCTGTAATGCAGCTTGCACAAGACAATTAATCAATAATAACACAGATAATGTAGCTATTGCAATAATGCAATCAGCAATTACGTTACAGTCCTTTTATTTTAGTTGTGTCCTTTTCTGGCCCACCGTCCTGCATTTTTATTCAACCTGGCTAAATGACCTCGACAGGCCTTCACCAAGTTCTGCAGAGGTTGTCCATCTGGAAAAAGGGAAATATGTAAACCATGCAGAGCATTGGCTACTGGTAAATACACTGGAAAATGGGATAAAAAAAATCAGAGGGTGAACTTTAAACAGAAATTTTAAAAGACAACTGGGAGGAAGTTTGTAAAAATGCTCAGTTAGTAACAATAAATATATGGAGGGAAGCTATGAATAAAAAATATCCCTAAGAAATTCGGACCTCTGCTGGAGAAATTGTAGTCCCCGAAACAGGTCTTATGCACACATGTTCTGGTCAAGTCCAAAATTAGCTGCATATTGGAACAACAGCTTTGTAGTTCTACCTAAGATATTTCGTCAGGGTGTTGCTCGGGATTCTAAGGGGCCGCTGATTGGATTAATTTCCGATGGACTTGCGGAAGGAGGGGGGCAGGCGTGAAATATCCGGTGCCGCTATTATTAACTACAGCAGTTAAACACATTACAGTCAAGTGGTTGAAATCACTTTAAAATAACAACACCTTATTTAGCATTAACTTTTTATGAATAAGTAATTAAATAATTACTTAAGGCTGACCCATACTTAATAATGTGTTACTCACAAAGACTACTTAATAAATTATGAAGAAAATATTGTAAATAATCTGTACCTTACTGATTTATTTGCTTTTTTTGTGTGTGTAAGTGACTAAGTCATCCATTTATTTGCTTATTTTATTGTATTTTCTCCTCTTCCCTGTGGGCTGTTGTGCCAATTTATTGTCTTTTGGTTATGCTTGTATATAAAAAAAGACACCTGTCAGTAGTATATGTCTAAGTAAATCATTGCAATAAATATTGGTGTCAATAAAATATTGTCGTGGATGTCCTCCGGATGACGCAGTAATTTGTGCTAAGTATTACAAAAATTCTAAGTTCTTGATAAGGCAGTTGAAAAATCTCCAACAGTGGTCAAAAATAAGCAGAGGCTGCTGGTTCTCGGTCCAGTATGGTTTATTGCAACAATACAAGTCAACCACACATGAGATGTTAACCGGTCAACATCTGACAAAGCAAAGAAAGTGGTCTGCTTATATACATTCCCTGGGTCTTGGGGCTCCTCCCCGAGCCCCTCCTATTTATTACGTATTTTCAGGTACTTTTCCACGGATATCTGCGTTATCCTATTATGTACCGGTGGAAATTTCCCTAGGGTGCGTGTTTTTAAAAACATGGTTACACATCACTGCTCATTCCAAACATGGTCACACATCACTACCCATTTCTGACATGGACCATGCACTTTCTGTGTACATTGCAGCCCTTTGGACCATACATGTTCTGTTTACATTGCAAACGGCTTGCTCTTTGGTCCAGATGTCTTGTCCACTGCCTCGGTTTGTTTGCATTGACCCTCTACCTCTTGTCTTGACTTCTGGAGTGACACACACACATTCTTTCTTAGGTATATGTTACAGCACACCCTTTAACCATTGTGATAAGAATATATTCATTGTAAGATATTACTCCACTACAATATCTTATTACTAAATAAGTGTGATTAAAATCTTGACTAAACAAAAAGAGTGAGGTTTACATGCTGCAACTTCAGATATCTGCTGTCTTATATTTTTTTCCTCTCTCTCCCTCAATTCCTGATAGTAAAATTTCACCTGGGCCTATACACATACGTCTCGAACAGTTTGAAGTCAAATCAGCCACCTGTTGGTGAGGTCTTTTACACATTTACACATGTGGTACTAAAAAATATCAAAATGTAATTTTTTTTAATTCTTTTTGCATTTTTGTTTTGTTATAGGAACATCACTGGTTGTGACGTGCATCGCCTCGGATGCTAACGCAACCCCATTTTATCTGTGCTTTGCTTGTCAGGAGTCGTTTTCTCAGAGCGCCCTCGTGGACCATTTTCAGTCACGAAAACACCTCATAAAAACTCAGGTTAATTGTTATTGTAATTAAGTGCTGTGAGTTTTTTTTATTTAAGTGATTATCAATTATTTTTGGAATTAGATATTCAGTTTGAAGACCTTAACTTAAAATGTCATGACTCCATTGTATTTACCCAAAATACCTAAAATGTAATAATGATCTAATTTTAATGTAAAATTAAACGCAACACTTACTTGTATATCGCATATCTCATATACTGCAAAAATTAATCAATCTTTATTTGTCAACTACAATTTGCATTGTAGTCGGAATTTCAGTTCCAGTACAACATAGACAAACATTTTGGGGGAACGATTGACTGAGGCCTTGCGTTGCCAAGGAACACAGCCAGTCAGCCGCTGCCACTTCGGCGCAGCTGTTAGGCGCATTCCTCCAAACTGCCCCGGATCCCGCCTTAAACGGTGCCCATAGGGGCGCTGCCCTTGAATGTGTGGAAGGATAGATTTTCACAATGGGGGGAGGGGAGGAAAAGAAAAAAAAAGACCGATGTATCACACTGTATCCTCTCACGGTACAGTGTGAGATATCCGACAAAAAACCTCATTGCACAAGAAGCACAAATATAAACGAGAAACATTTAAGCAGAGGAGCATAACATTGGAGATTAGTCGCGTGTAAGTTCATGAGATAAGCAAGGCAAGGGAAATTTATTTATATAGCACAATTCAGTACAGAGACAATGCAAAGTGCTTTACATGATTAAAATATAGGAATAAAAGCAAGTAGGGATAGAATGTAGAAACAAAAAAAGAACATTTAAAAACAGTAAAACAGTTTAACTTGAACATTCAAAGGCAATTTTAAACAAATGTGTTTTTAATCTCGATTTGAAGGAACTCAGGCTTTCCGCACTTTTACACTTTTCTGGAAGTTTGTTCCAGATGAGAGACAGTCATGATGCTCCTTTGTGGATGCAGCAGTCATGAGCCACCTCCTCTCCCCAAGGGTCGAATGTGCACATTTTATCTCCACACAAACATGTTCACAAGCGGAGAACAACAAGACTATAAGTATATAAAATGGTAAAGGATTAATACCATTCACAACTCCCTACCCAAAAACTGACCAACAGTTTTCTGATGTTGCATTCTCAGCCCGCTTGGAACCCCTGCCGGGTACCATAGCATCGTTACTAATGGAAAACCCTAATAACCGAGTAGAGCCGAGTCTAACCCGCCGACATGCTACTAACTAATGGAATAGACAGTTGTGATGCATTATAATCCATTCCTGGTGCCCTTTGCTTAGTTGAACTTTAAAGTGAGAAGTACTGTGCAATTAAGTCTGGAATTAGTGGACAAAGAGAACTGTCTCTTTGAAATGTCTCAAAGTTTTTCAAGGCTTAAACAGGATTTCTGGAGAAGTCAAACACCAGATCCTAATTAATGTTATGTCTTCAGATAGAAGTAATAATAATAAGTGATAATATGTTTTCAGATAGAATACTGCAAACGATAGACGTAATAGTTTAGGTGAAGGTTGTTCCCAGCCAGTTTAGGAAAGGAGCTTGTATGAAGCTTTGTATTGTTAGGATGACATTTCCTTGAGATGTGGTTCAGAAGGACTTCTAGCAGAAATCTAATTAAATGTACAGTCAAAACATAAATCTAGTTTTTAAGGCTGATGTAAAAAAAAAACTGAATCCCTAGTTTGTCTCCAGGTTCATACTCCAATCCAATCAAACTTTATTTGTAAAGCACTTTTAAAATTTCCCAAGGACCAAAGTGCTGTACAGTAAATGGGGTAAAAAAAAAAACAAATACACACACTCAAAGACATAAATCAGATGGTACAATAAAAGCAAACATCTACACATAAAATATGAGTCTAATAAAACCTAACTTAACCTCACAGGCTAAAATCAGCATCTCACATAGTGTCAAAAGCCAAGGCAATAAGATGACTTTTAAGAAGTGTTTTAAAATCAGACAGAGAAGTAGCCTCTTTAATGCACAATGGAAGGTTGTTCCACATTTTTGAAGCTGTCACAGAAAAAGCACAATCCCCCCTAAACTTACCTGTAGTTTTGGGCTCATCAAGGAGCAACTGGTCAGCTGACCTGAGAGAACGGGAGGGTCCACGAAGAGATTTAAAAACAAATAAAATAACTTTAAAATGAATCCTAAATGTACAGGAAGCCAGTGGAGTGACGCTAGGGGTAATGTGCTCATATTTGTGAGTGCCAGACAATATGTGCGACAGCATTTTGCACTCTCTGGAGTTGGGCAATGCAGGACCCACTAACACTCACATAAAGTGCATTACAGTAATCCAGCCGAGTAGTGATAAAAGCATGCATTACTGTCTCTAGATGTTCTTTGGAAAGACTGCTTTATTTTTGCCAACTGCCTTAAATGAAAAAATTTGTCTTTACAACTGCTCTAATCTGGCTGTCAAATTTAAGATCAGCATCCGCTTTAACACCAAGGTCTGTGATGGTGGACTTCTTGTACTGTGCCAGGTAACCTAGCTCAATGAGGCGAGTCTCAGCTGTCCCGTTAAAAACCACAACCTCAGTCTTGCTCTCATTGAACTTTAAGAAATTGAGGGCCATCCAAGCCTTTAAGTCTTTAAGACATTTTAGCAACAGATTTCCCATCTTTCTTCTTTAGTGGAACTGCGTATTGTTGGATGCAGCAGCTGATTGGTTCAGTAAAACATTGATGTTTTATGACAGAGTTGTGGTTTAATTCCCAGTTGTACCAGGATCCCTGGCGGCTGCCCTTTGGTTGGGATGGTGGTCTGGACGACATGGCACTGAGGGCAGCAGCATGGATGTCAGGGGAAGAACAAAGAGACAATCAGATCACTCTGAAGGTAAACCCTAAATTTCTTGGAGTATCTTTATATCTGCAACTTGAAATTCATTCGATAATGTGCATGTTTTTTCCTTGATATTCTATTTTCTTTGTAACTGTAGATTTTTGATGTTCCAAACTCAATATTTTTGAGCCTCAACCCTTCAGATTACACACAAGGTAAAAACGAATCACATTTAAAACGTGCTTAATTGTAGCAGATACATACTTATCTGATGTTTACAATTCCCTGTTCTTGTTTTGACTTCAGTGTTGTACAGCCTTCAGCTGCATCACACTACCTTGATTCGTAAAGGTTTGTAGATTACAATAATCAAGTACTCGGAGTGATTGACCTCTTTTCATTTATTGTCCTGATCATTTTGTTTTTTTTGTTTTTTTTTTAAACACCATTTCAGTTCCAAAATGTAAAAAATACAGCAAACTTCATCAGAACGAAAAGTTTCCTCTGCTCGGTGAGTAGCCTAATCGACAACACTCGGGAAACGTGTTGGTCTGGGGGGAAAACCCAAGACAACACAGTACCTGATTTTTTCATTTTATACAGTTTATCAATTGTCTGCAAGTCACAATGGTGAACTATTTACTGTTGTATTTATAATAAACACAACACCCTCCACAATTATTGTCCCCTGTCTTTAAAAACAAACCTTGCAGGATACCACAATGAAGTTCTGCAGTTCAGGTGTTTTTGCTTCCCTGTTAGTCTGTTTGATATAAAACAAAAAGAAACATTTATTAACAACACAAACAAAACATATTAAGAATGGATTGCAAACAATGTAGCACATTTAAATATATAACAATAAAAGCAAACGTATCACTTAAATGTTTGTGCACTTTATGTTGCAGCATGAGGTCTTTGTAGTGCAAATGACCTTCCTTAGAATATTTGTAAACAGCAATACAGCAAAAAACAAATGTGAACAATATGAACCTGAATGCACTAACGGATCGACATACGCAAGAAAAAAAACACAAATATCGGGCAATGTATCCGACTCTATATTTAACTACTGATTAAATTCTCCTAGACTCTCTAATGAACCCTTTTAAGAGTAAAGTTTATTTTACCAAATGCTCCATTAATTTGCTGCAATACTGTTAAATAAAAGTGTTTTCATTAAAAGTAGGATTAAAAATAAAAATTTGTGTAGTCTTTGCTAGTGCAATGAAAGGTTAATTTTATTTAACAATTTAGGGCAATAAGTGTGATGCGGACTTTTGCACTACAAAAATAGAACTAAAAATAAGAAAATTTGTTTTGAAATGAGAGTATTTTTCCTTGATTTGAGCAGGTAAAGAAGATTATCTGCCAATGGAATAAGAGTTTTGCACTTAAAATAGGAACAATTCATCTCCATCTTATTTCAAGTGCAGTGTAGCTAATTATCTTATTTTAGGGGTAAAAAATACTCATTCCATTGGCAAATAATCTGATTTACCTGCTCACATCAAGGGCAAATACATTCATTTCAAAAAAATTTTTAGTATTAGTTCTCTTTTTGCAGTGTGAGGCCAAGTTGTCTTTTACTAGAGATCTTAAATAAAACATCAAAATATAAAGCTGGAACGTACCTCATTTAAAATCTATTGGGGGATTTTGGAGCTAGATGCACAAAATGTCACAATACAAATTAATTGATTATCGCTGCATTTATGTTGACGTGTTTTTGCAGGCCAACAGTTCCTCGTGGCACACGACGTGGTTGTCAGACCAAACAGGCTGATGGTGGGATGTGTGTGCTTCCTCTGTGAAAAGCGCCTGCTCAAGGAGGAAACTGAAGCCCACGTCTTCAGTCAGGAACACGTCACAACGTTTCTGGTCAGTGATCTTTATTTTATTGCATAATTTGTTTACCTGAAGTAATTTTGTGAAACTGGAAAATTAAAAAAGGGAGCGAGACAAATGTAAGACTTGACGGGAGCGTCAAATGTAGAGAAACGTTAGAAGAGTCCCCTCCATTGAATGAATTTGATATTATTACTTTAACAATTACCAGATTATGAAAACCTATTTGTTTTATTATTTATTTCCTCTTAATGCGTACATATTTTTCTGTTCTTCACCTGGTTACTTGCTAGCTTATTTATGTATTATCTGCTTATTAATTATTTAACTACTCTTTTGATCCCTCATTTACCTTTTTATTCCTTTTTATATATGTACTTTTTTATTTCTGCTTACCTCCACACTTATTTACCTACATATACTTACTTGTTGCTTTCTTTCTTGTTTAGTATTTTACCTGGGTATTTGTTTACCCGATAAGTAATTTAGCTACTCATTTACAATTTACAAAAAGATATTAAATTGCATATTTATTTTCTTTATTTTCCTACCATGTTCTATAACTTAATGAGCCTGTTAATTGGCTTTAGCGATTTCACACTGAATCAGGATAGCAGCAGTTTTTAAGACTGTCGTTCAAGTCTTTAGAGCTATAGACATTAGGGCTGGACGATGTAGAAAAAAGCTTATCGATAAAAAAATGCATATTGATCGATATCGATAATTATTGAAAATATTTAAAACCATATTTTATGTGCAGCTCTGCCTGAATATTTTATGATATTGCTAAATGATTTAATTTTAATAAAGAACACAAACACAGAATTCCAATTAAATCTTTATTTAACCAACTTTTTTAACCATAACAGAATTTTTAAAAGAAAAATAACTTAAGAGACCTGAGTTATGTTATTAAATAATGACAAAGAATAAACTAAAGTGACCAGTAAAATGACCAAAATAAATATATCAAATAAATAAATAAAATATCCTATTTAGGTGGGAATAGTACACTAGTTACTTCTCAGGTTTCATAATTGAGAGTCTGATGCAGGGCTGAGGTCCGAGGTTGTGGCGTGAGAAGACACAGATTGCAGCTCATTTTGCACTGATTCCCTGCATTAGTTGCACAATTTAGGGAGCGCTGTTAGAGAAAAACTTGCGTCCCGAAACTTTATATCGCGGATCAAGAGTGGCAGGTAGTGGTTTGAAGCCAGGTTTTTCAACTGCAGACAACAGCAGCATGTCCATCACTATGAAGCATGTTACTGCATGCGTGATGTCCTTATGCCGTTTGGACGCTTTGTCATTTTATCACAAAGAAGGGAGCCCAGTTTATCTGCTATACCTGCTTTGTTTTGGAAGAAGCTCCAGAAGATTCCTACGAAGACGCGCAGCAGCGCGGGGCTGACACAGCTGGCGCTGCTGCGGGTGTGAGCGGCTTACGTGATGAAACAAGTTGGTTACGTTACCAGACTTTGTTTTTACCGGTTCCTTGCAAGTTTTGCAAATCACTGTGGTTTATTTCTGTCAGACTGGCGAACTAGTAAAACCCCGTTTTGGGACAATTTCCTCCGCCTCTCCTTGCTGCGACATATTCACGTGCTCTGTGTTGTGGTTTGAGAGGGCGGCGCTTTGTGACGGCGTGCCTGGGTCCGCGATTACGATTGGTCGAGAGGAAGTAGTGACTGTAGCATCAACGAATATGATGGGCTGAAAGGAAGGAAGGAAAACTCTCTATCGAACTTTTATCGACCCTATTTTTTCCTATCGCGCCACACGTCTATCGATCGATATATATTGTTATTGAATTATCGTCCAGCCCTAATAGACATTTTTGTAATCTCAAGAGTTCCTGGATTTTTTGCACATTGTCTACAGTTTAATAGTTTCATGTGTTTTTATTATCTCTTTTGGTCTACTTAAAATTTTGAAATTACCTTTTATGGTAATTATTAAAATGGTTACAATAATGTCAGAAGTAAGCAGACGTCAACAAAAGACTGAAGGTAAATGCCTCTTCTAGTCTCCGGAGTGACAGAGCTGTGTTTGAATTTTTAATTCATTTGGTTTCTGCACTTTGTGTGGCTATAAAGTTGTGACATATTACTTGGTTATGACAAAAACAAAATAAACGTTGTATAGCCCGTGTTTTAATGTTTGTGTTTTTGTGCAGGATCGTTTTCACCCGGGCTCACTGGATTCCTCCACTGTCGACACAGAGACACTTCTGGACCTGGCAAAGCAGGCAGGCCAGACTCACTCTGTGTCAAACAGGCAGGTATGTCGTAATAAAAACTTTTTTTCCCATTGTCAATTATGTTTTAACTATGTTAATTGATATTGATGTCACCTATTCTCTAAGGAAATTTACTTGGAAGAACCAATCCGGGATCCATGCACCTACATCAAAGGTGAGCCTTTGGCTTTTAATAGATGTTCCACTTGGCATCTGTGACTAGACTGTTCTCTGAACTAATTTTCTTGTGATTTTTTTTTTTCTTTCTTTTATCTCCAGTAAAACAAATCTTGTCAGATGCAAAGCAGAGGAAAGGAAGTGAAATGCTTGTTCCCAAAATAATACCAAAGTGGAAACTGAGTAAGCAAAAAAAACTTTGGAGAACTACACAAAACAAAGTTGTGCAACACTGTTTACTCTATAGATTGTCAACCAGATGTAGTTAACGGGCTGTGGTGGATATTAATAACTATCAATTAAGCGTGCACTCATTTTTAATCAAGAGAAAAAAAATGCATCTTTGACCTGAAGCGTTTGAATGTCTCTGACCCCCAATGCAGTCAGGAAACAGAGCGAGAGGAAAAGGGCACACTAAACCTTTATACATCCTGGGTTAACATAGAAAGTGGGAGTAATCTTCAGAGGAATGCAGCCGCTGGTACGATCCACTTCCTATCTAACACAACTCCTCTCTGTGTCCTTGGATGTGGAAACACAATAGTAACTCTGTAACCATGAGAGCTTCTTTCCCATGGGAAAGTTATGCAGGTGCATCCAGACAAGATATGATCAGAGTTACATACATCAATAAAATTTTCCACAACAGGGCCAAATAATACATTGAAAATACTGGGGCACCACTATAAGCAATGATCTGTCAAAACCAGTGCAACCTCTCTGGTTGACCCCCAACCATGGAGTGAAGTGAACAAACTGAGAATATTGTCATAAATAATACTACCATTTGGAGGCCATTTTCAACTAATATGATGATGGCATAATAACGGCAGTACACCCTCACTCGACATAGCGGCTCAGATGACAGCGGTTGGCCGCCGTTTTTTGGCTTACATCCAAAAAACTCCCACACTGCAGCAATCATGCTCGGCTTTGACACCAATTCCGTTTTCTTTTAAAACTAGCATTTCTGTGGCTCTCTCACACGAGTCTCTCCTGCTAAACTTTAAGCTTGTTTCTACCTGACAAAAGATTTATCTCCTCCTACGCTGAGAAAATGAGAAGGCGGTGGTGAGTAGACAACGAGGCACCGTACTGAAACCTTTTGTTATCCAGTCTCTCAGAGATAAGAGGGAAACATAAGGGGGAAACAAGCACGCATGCATACACAAATTATCGACCCTGAAATGCAAGAGCTTGGTGACTGCTATGTGTAGGCATGGTCCAATATTGGGGAAATATTTTGAGCTGTATCAATTGGGTCAAACATTTTGGGTGTCTCCACCTGCTGGTAACACGGTGTCTAAACACTTCTTGCACTGCTGTTTATGCTGATCATGGATAAGCTGGTTGGTAAAGCAAGATGTTAACAAACACAGCTTGTTGTTTAAAACAACATCCATAAATTAACACGGTGATGTTAGACAATTTTTGTGCAATACGTTGATTTGTGTGTTTAAAAGCTTTCCAACTAGTGGGATCTTCCATTTAAAAAAGGCATCTTTCTTAGCAGTCATAAGTTTCGGCTCGGCTCGCTACACTTGTTACTTTATGAACTTGCAATTCCACCATAGATCGCCCTTAGATGTGGGTGTGTGCGTCCATGGTTGTCTGTCTCTGTGTTGCCCAATTACCACTGGAGATGGGCACCAGTAACTCTGCGCAGATAAGCGGTTCTAGACAATGGGTAGATGGATGGACGGATGTATTTTGCCAAGGTTAATGTTTACTATGAAATAAAAATGAAAGCAAACAACATTAATAAATGATTAATACATTGCATTTTTACTGGCCTTTTTTAAATGTAAGATTTTGAATTTTCAGCTAATTTTAAATCTAAATGAAAACAAAATATAAAGTGTCCAATCATGTCAAGTTGGCCCAATGTGTAACATTTTTAAAACGCGATCAAAGGGCCAGACAAAATAATTCAAAGGGCCACAGATGCCCCCAGGCCAAGCTTTGGACATCCCTGCTCTGGAGAATCTATACACCACCATTAATCTAGTTTTTTTTTTTTAGAGCAGTAGGTTTTTAGCCATCTGCTTTGTTTTATAAAAAGTGAATAATTAAAATAAACTGTTTTATATTTGGTAGAAAAGCCCCTCAAAGCAAGAGTACACATGCAAAGGATGGGGGGGGGGCATTGAGAGGGAGAAACATCTTGATGTTGCATCATTTGTATTCATTTTCTCAGTTGAAATCCCCTGATTTGCATCCATTTATCATTTTCCTATATTTTACCTTCAAACTTTGTTACTTTAATTTTGCTGCCACAATGACTAGATCACATTGTATTGGTCAAAATGTAAATTAAATGTATGTTTTCGATTTTCTGCATGTGTCAGCTTCCAGGATCCCTCCAAAAGACACCAACAAAACGCATCAGAGCGGTGCAAAGGAAGGGTGCCCTGTCACTGACTTGAAAGACAATGGGCAGAATAATACAGAAAAACAGGGTCGTGACAAGGCGACAGTGTCAGGAGAAACCAAAGACGCTGCAGAAAAAGAAAGATCTCAAAAAATGTGTCCAAAGGATTTAAAAAATGAAGCTGAAACAGACGTGCTTGTGGAGTTGAAAACAGAGGAACCTGTGCCTGTAAAAGCAGAGAAGATTGAAGAGAGCTGCAAAAATACCGTAAAGAATAATGATGCACCAACTGAGTTAGAAGGGAGCTCAAGTATAAAACAGGAAACAATTCAGCTGAGGGTCTGTCAACAAAAAAGTGAGAGAGAAAAGCCAAATACACCTGAAAAATCATCGAATGAAGCAAGGCAAAATGAGCACAAACTGAGCACACAAAGACAGCAGCTCACCTCCAAAGATGACTCCTGTGTCGAACAACTCACAGAAATAGCCCATATCTGCACCAAAGTGGAAAACGCAGAAACAGATGATGGGGCAGAGAATCAGAAGGAGCTTACGGATAAAGGTCTGTGTTGAATCAACCTGGCTAATTTTTATCTAAGCCTGTTTTAAGTTGAGAGCTCAATAATGGTCTCAATTTTCTTGACATCCTTATTCCTTTTAGCAACATCATCACCAGTAGTTGCTTCTAATTTCTTTATCCGTATGTGTTTCAGCTTTAAAAATATGTATTGAATTGTGCTGCGGCGATCAGGAGCCGATCTACCTCTGTGGGCACTGCTTGCTGAAGATCCCCAAAAAGGACATCCGCAGTCACGTGGAGTTACCTGACCACCCAAAGATGGGTCGACTGGTGAGGAGATGTTACTGCAAAGGGTTTAGCTCAGTGTTGTCAAACCCTCAAGCACCGATGTCCTGCAGCTTTTAGATGTCACTTGCCCTGCACAACTCAGTCAAATTGCTAAACTGCCCCACTAGCATGTGGTAGAGCTCTGCTAATGAGCTGATATTTGAGTCCTGAATCAGAGATGCATCTAAAAGCTGCAGGACTTGCTTACCAAGCCTGCGAGGACAGGAGTTTAAGACGTCTAGATTTCCACGTCATCAACGCCCAAACTGGTTGATAATTGTATCAAAACAGATTTTTCACTCCTCTGCAATTGCAAGTTCATAGCCAGCTTTTTATTTCAATTGGAGATTGTGGGTTTGTGACTTTTTTTTACTTTTTGTGGTTCCAACGTAGCAGGGGGTTGTTAGGGCATAGCTGTTGAAAAATAGAAATTTTATATTTTCTACCTGGTCGGTATGACCTGAGTAATAACTTGGTTTGATTGTATCAATGTACTTGCTTAAAGTTGCATAATGCGAGTTTTGATGTTAAATATTATTTATTCTCTTTCCAATACATGCCCTTTCAATTGCCTGGCGTGTAAAATTAGTTATCCTCTTTTTACCAAAGTTGCCTCTTCTGTATAGGCAGTTCATGAGAGACGGATTTGGGCTGAATTCTCTGGGCGCTGCACGCTCTTCTTCACCTGGCTACTTTGTTGAGTCTCCGCTGAAATCGAGGCATTAGCGAGAGAACAAAGGCTAACTTCAGTATTTATAACTTTTACTTCATAAAACATTCCGTCTCTAAACAAAAGACCTGTGCAGTCACAGCGGCAGATGCCAGCAAAAATCCTGGAACTTGGGCTGTGCTCTTTTTAAAAACGTAAAACAAAAAATCTGTAACATGATCATACGACTTTCATTTAAATACAGAAAGAAACTATTATTATTATTATTATTATTATTATTTCTGCTTAAAAACACTGTCATTTTGGTTTTGATTTACAAATTGTATAATTTAATAGCTGTCTTCATGACAGTATAGCCTCTTTTTGCCATTTTGATGATACATTCAGCTAGAGAAGACTGATCAAAAACTTTCTTAGGGATCTAATGTTAGTATTTCCTTTAAACTGGTAATTTCTTAAATCTTTGATCGTTCTTTTTATACTGGTTACTGTGGTATAGATACTGCAAAGAAAAAGGTACGTGCCCGGTGCCTCCATCTGAGAAATGCATTTCCAGATGAGATGGATAGAAACTTGGATCCCTTGAGTAGTTTTCAATCGGGAAATATAGACTCTAGCAGAATGACAGCACCCCAAAAAAATAAAAAATACAACAGCACACATGCATAGTGTGCATGTATACATGCATGTGCACTTACATAAAGACAGACAACCAGAAGCAGGTTATTTCACAATAATCCCATATGGCACAGTTATGTTAGGCTGCAGTGTAACTGTAATCTTTTATAATTAATCCTTAAATCATTTAGTAGCATAGGATATATTATGAAATGTGTAACTGTATAAAAGAGAAACTATATAGTTGGCTCCTTAGCTTAAGTAAGGTAATATGGGGAATCAGAAATTGTGAAGTATTGAGACAAAAATTGTTAATAACTCAAAGAGAATAATGCTTGTTATTAATTGTTGTTGTTTTGACTTCAGTTGGTTCATCTGGGGGAAAAAATGTACGATCAAATCTCAAAACAAACCTTCCAGTCAGGTGGGACATCATCCATCTTTAACTTCTTAACATCTCTTTTATTTTTATTATTTTATTAGGAAGTTTTCATGTCACTTTAAGCTAATCTTCACTTCTCTGACTTTTCAGCATCTCTTCAGGAGTTCTTCCACAACGTGATAAAGAAGAGGGCGAGATCAAATCATTGTTTCAACAGTGGGTCGACTCCAACCTCTCAAACCTCTGATCAGGCCAGCGTTACATCTAACAGTGTTTCAGCAGAACTTCACAACCAACAGCAAGTCAAAGAAAAGGTTAGTCGGTTTTTATCCTGTTGACACTAGAAATATTATGAGAAATGTACATTAAATCTTTGTAGTTTCGAAAACAGCGTTGTGGCTTTTTCACCGGTCCAGCAGCCAGGTATGTTTTCCTTCTGTTTTTTTTTTTTTTTCCCCATCTTCTTTTGAAAGAGCTCAGGTCCAAACGATCTAAAGAGGAGTACAGTAAACCTATATTGCAAAAGTTTTTTTTTTTTTACAAAAATCTTCCAAATTAAGCTTCTTACTGTGTTTGTAAATTGACTTGGGTTACAAATTTATGGAGCAAACATTTATGGCGTTGAATGCGCCATTTTGTTCGTTGTCTAAAGGGTTTAAATGTATATTGTTCCCACATGGCCTTTTCATTTTGCACCTTAGGATGACATGTGATAACATAGTAAATGGACTTTGCGTTTCTCAAAGAGACACTTTCCCAAACATTTTACAGTGGGTTTGTGTCAGGTTTACGCACCTAAAACACTCATTAAACAACACAAGGAAGAAAGACAACAGATGTTAGTTTCTTTTTATTTGCAAGAAGAACAGCAGAGATGTGCTCAGTTACAAATCTCCTACTGCTCTGAAGCACATTCCACCGTTTCCTTTCTTTTTATTCTGTTTAGGGAGGTCCCTAGTTACAAAAACCCATTATTACGCTAAGGGCAAGCTGCAATGTGACCTTCGAGATAATACAAAGCAGTTCACACAGTTCAGTTCAGTTCTTGGAAAAAGAGTCATATCTCTGCAGGCCTTCTGCAATGATAAGAGAGACAGTTGAAACGCATAATATAAGGTAAGATAAAGCATGGTATATGTTCCAGTAAATAAATGATAATACTAATAAACACAAACACAATAATAAGCTAAATATCTCCAACAGTTTGTGAAACAGATTTAGGACAAACAGCAGAAAGACTGCAGCATTTTGATGAATTTCTGTTTACTTCCCAAAGTAAACAGTTTCCTAAGGAGCAAATTGGTTTGGTAAAAATATTTTAGCTTATCTCAACTAATTGCTTGATCCTCAACATATTGTTAACTTGACAAGCTGATAATTGTTTCCATCTGGACAGATGAGTCCATGCTTGTGTATGTGAATATTGATGTTTGGGTATGGAGGAAGGTCATGTACACTAAAAAAGATTTGTTGTCCCTGAATCTGATTATTTTTTTTATTATCATTCGTTCTGAGGAGGCTGAACCTAGTTTCTTTCTTAAAATAACTTCCCTAAAAGCTGAGAATTTCTCATGTCCTGTGTCGGTGTCAGTTAAATATAATTCGCAAACATGTGGAAATGTCTTTATGAAACAGTCTTTCACATACATTCACGTGTTTTACAATGTTATCAGTATTTGCTGTGTTTATAAAGGCTGACTTGGACACTAGGCAGAAGTTTTCTCTGTTAAGGTTGGCCAGAGGGTACTGATCTGGAAAAAGAGAGGCTTAGATAAATCTTATCTTGAGGTTAATTCTATTATGTTTTAATTTTTATGTAATGCTAAAGACTCAATTTCTAGTCAAAATTGTGTGAGATCTTCCATATTACCATGCAGAATTAACTACTACCTCATTTAAAATCTATCGGGGGGGATTTTGGAAAGAAATAGCAAAGTAACAGTGGGGTTAGATGGAAATACCTATTAGAAAACAGGAACTATCAACAGATGGCTCCTTGTTTTGGGACTGACAAACTGCAAAAAGGAGAAGTACGACACTGCTGATAGGAGGTGTACAGCAAAAAATTTTAATATCTTGACTCTCGGGAATTCAAGGCTAAACTCATTCAACTGTTGAACAGAATCTGCCGAGATGTTAAAGCTGACCAACAAACACCTACAGCGAGAAAAAGCGCTATATAACAGGCAGGGTAGAGGAACTGTTTTGTTGTTCCCTTGCAGAAGACTTCAAGTCCAGTCCTGAGATGGACTAGAACAATGAGGAGACACAGACGAGCTGAAGTCCGTTTTTCAGTGGTGCTCAATTCAGGAGCCTTAAGGATGAATACTGAATACTCCTTTTTTATTTATTTCATCATATGAGGGGTGGCTGTTTAATTTTCACATAAAAAATACCCTAAAATATCTAAATCTGCCCATAGTATGAAGATTTTTGGGCTTCTATCTGTTTTTATCTTGGAAAGTTATAATAAATAAAGTTCAAGAAAAAAGAAGCGTGCACTGCTTCCAACGATGGAATAATTGGCCGCCAACTTGGTGACTTGAGTAATTTGTACTTTTACAAAGGAAAACGGAACATTCTGCTAATTTTGATCCTTTTCTTTTTTTAAAGGTGGTGTATATTTCAGAAGAGTGTGGCACAGCTCCAGACACGTCTGAAACAACAGTAGCCACATGCAACACGGATCAAGGGAAGTCCTCCAACTCCGAGAACCCCCTAACATGTTCACCTGTTCACCGAAGTGGCAAAGAGCTCATAAAAGGGAAAACCGATGCTGGGTCAAGACCTCAAAGCACAAAAAATAAATGCAAAGCAGATGTTTATCCAAATAAAACGAAATCATTAAAAAATGAAACTGCTATTAAAACAGAAGAACCAGGAGCCACACTGACAGAAAACACTTCACAAACATCCACACCACAGTTTCCAAGAAGGTCCATTTCACCAAAAAGTAAAAACGAAACAGCATCTAAAGTAATATGTAACGCTGCGTCGTCATCTGACACAGGATCCGAAGGGATGCATAAACCTAAACATCCTCCCAAATGTGCTAAAACTGAATCTAAAACTTCAACAGCACCTAAGACCAAGAAAACGACTACAAAAACAACTGAACAGGAAGTCAAAAGCATAAATACTGAATCATCTGCGAAGACATTGACAGGAGGAAATCCAGACCCTCTTCCAGCTGCTCATAAGAGGAAACTGCCTGCTGTTCCTCACCAGATCCCAGAAGAAATCAAGAAGCCAAGGAAAGACCCAGCTCATGTTTCTCCAAAGAAGAAAATACCGAGTGGAAACCTTCCTAAAATTGGTAAGTATGATTTAATTAAATGAGGGATTACCTCTGCGTGTATTGGACTCATTTCAGACTTCTGCATCTTGTTCCTGGACAGGATTCAATCAGCTGATTTTGGTGTCCTGTGAAAGAAAGCAGCAGGTCTACTGTCTGCTGTGTTCAGTCAAACTGAATTTATCCAGTCAGTATCATCTGACCAGCTATGCACACCAGTACAGCTATGTGGTAAGTGAACATTAAATCAGGATCTGTGTATAGCTGCTGCTTTAAAACAGGGCATCAATACAAAAAATTAATGATTTGTTTTTTTTTCCCCACTAGAAAATGAAATATCCTGAATGGTCTGCAAATGAGCTAAATAAAAAGTTAAACCACACCATCACTCTGTTGGCAGAAGTGGAGAGAAACTTGCCTCACACTCGGAGTCCTCAGGTATGCTGATTGTCACTTTAAGTTAAAATCGGCTTTATGATACCTTTTAGAAAATGATGCTTACGGTGGCATTCAATTGCCACCTTAATAAAGTGGAGCGTTTGTAGCCCGACTCCAGGGGCTGTGTTGTCCAGAGCTTTAGCTCCTGGTTAGGTCTCCCATGGCTTTGGAGGAGGGGTCGGACTACGAGCGATTAAAAGTTTCCAATGATATAGCTGACCAAATAATAGGTGAACATCACCTGGATTAGGGAGACCAGAGCACCCTCCTGGAGACAGGCCTGTGGCGTTAGTTCGGCGGCGAGCGCCTTGTGGCGAAGCTTGGTTCCTGGGACTCAGCCTGAAAAAGCTACAGGGTACCTCCTGTACCAGCATTGTTGTCTACTCTTGGGTACTGGAACCTAGCTTTTGGAGAGGGACTGGACTCTCCTGCTTCAGAGTCGCTCAAGGTGAGCGGGGATACCCACAAGCCCCTGGCTGAGTGCCTTGATTGTGGCCTTGAGGAACTTCTGGAAAATCTTTTAGCAATTTAGAAAATGGAAACTGGGAATATGGGTTACCTGGACGGCTTTTAAGGGCCGCTCAGTCCTTGTATTCCCAAAGCAACAGCTATGCCTGCATTCTCGGCACGAAGTCGGGCCAGTTCCCAGCGCGCATTGCATTCTGCCAGGGCTGGCCCTGGTCACCAGTCCTGTTTGTGGTGTTCATGGACAGGATTTCATGGTGCAGTCGTGGAGAGGAGGCTATCTGGTTAGGGAACCTAAGAATCGCATCTTTGCGTTTTCCAGATGACATGGTTCTGTTGGCGTCTTCGGAACATGATCTTCAGTGTGCAGTGGAGCAGTTCATTGCTCAGTACAAAGCACATGAGATCAGAGTCAGCTCCTCTGAATCTGAGGCCATGGTCCTCGACCGGGAAAAAGATGGAAATTCTCATCTAGGGGTCAGTCTCTGCCTCAAGTGGAGGACTTGAAGTAGCTTGGTGTCCTGTCCTTGAGTGATTGTAGGATGGAAAGAGAGACAAACGGATGGATTTCCTGCATCTGGAGTAATGCAGGCGCCTCTCTGGTCTGTTGTGGTAAAGAAAGAGCTGAGCCAAAAAGCAAAGCTCTCGATTTACCGGCCCATCTATGTTCTGACCCTCATGAGGTACGGATCATGACTGAAAGGAGATCATGGTAAGAAGAGAGCGACATGAGCTTCTTCCATTGGGTGACTGCGCTCAGCCTTAGAGATGGGGTGAGGAGCTATGTTATCCAGGGGAGAGCTTAAAGTAGAACTGCTGCTTCTCCGCATTGAAAGAAGCTAGTTGAGGTGGTTTCAATGAAGATTTTATTAAATCTCCTATAATGCCTAATAACTAAAATGAGATCATAAGATAAGGGATAAGAACTTCCTTTTATTTTCGCACAATGGGGAAGTTTGGCAATAAGATAAAGAGCCACTGTCACAAGCTGCTGGTTCTCAAATCACTCTTCCTCATGACTCCATACCACCAAGACTCCTTATCAGAGCAATTAGTAGTAGCAGTAGATGATGTAGTAGATAGCAGATTACTTTAAGTCATTTACTGTTGAAATATTCATGAAGAGACTTTAAAGATCTGGGAGAAAAAAAACGCATGCTATAAACAAAGTTTCTGTGACGAACAATTACTACCAAAACTGTAAATTTGCAACGTGAAGACCCAAGAAACTACCGTAGTGCCCAGATTTCGAGGAGCAAATGTGCATTGGTCTATTTAGTTTGCTTTTCTTCTCCCTTGTAGGCATCCCCTCTCTCCATCACTTGAAATCGAATTGTTGTTTCCATTTTAATGTTGTTAATATTGACACTGTTTCTTTATCAAATGTAATTTTATATTCTTTTGTCTTTTTTTTTTTTTACACCAAATAGCTATTTTCACCCTATGTTTTTTTGCTCAAAAATTTTTAAGTTATTCTTGGGTGTATTGTGTGCACACAAAACCAATATGATTAAAGGTTTTATGGAAAACTTATGGTGTTTTTATGGATGCTTGTCTTTCCTAGAAATTGGAGGTGAAGAAGGATGAGTACCAAAAACTGGGAAATCTTCCAGACAACTTGGGTAAAGAGATTTTTCCACAGTATAAAATTTCATTCTGCATTTACTAAAGCCGTATTATATTTCTTATTCTTTGTCGTGCTTTGTTGTGTTAAAATAAATTCATTTTAAGATGTAAATTAAACATATTTTTTGAAGGTAGTTCTTTTGTAGAACAGAATACCCTACCTGGGAAGATGTTTTGCTGAAAAACATGTTAATCGCATAGAATCTTACTTATTTTTCTTCATTCTTGTGTCGCTACGTTTGCTTTTGTGTCTTTTGATGCTCAGCTATAGAAAGAGTGAAAGCACTGGTGAGAGAACGGGACCTACAGGCCTCATCATCCCCCACAGTCGACAGCACGGGGCATCCTTGCCATGACATTTCCAGTCCATGTGACGTTTCAAGCTCAGGTGATTGTAAATTTCATTGTTAGCTCCTGATGTCATCCTCTCCTTTGAGTGTAGAGCAATACACTCTCACTGTTTAATGGGACAATTTCACTATCCGTGAGATCCGTTCATATTTTGGATGTTTTTGTATGTGTAACGTGTGATTGGCTCATTGAACAATGAGAAATAATCAGCGAACCAAATGCTTTAAATGTTGCCTTTCAGGGATCCCAGCGTGTCATGATGAGATGTCAGACACTACAGATAGTAACCAACCAGAACAGGAGAACAAACATCAACAGCAGGCAAGCCTGCACCAAACGGCAGGTGAGATATCAAACGAGTGTGATGCTTCGGTTTATTGGAAGAAATCTGTGCAGGTTTAAGTCTTTTTTTTTTTTTTTTTTATGTCTTTATCTCAGAAATGGTGAATCTCCTTGAAGATGACCAAACTGTGACTGCAGGTCAGTTATTTAGAGGCAAGAGCTCGGATGAGGAAGACATGCAAGTGGATGTTGAGATTCATGATGACCCCGAGACTTCCATGCAAACTGATCCACAACAAAGTTTAGCTCAAATGACACAAGATGAAGGCATGGCAGGTTTGTAAAGTCCTTTAATCCACCAGAGATATACAGTCTGGGACAAATAGAAAAGTGTGGAATTTGGTGTAAATAGTTTCTATATCTGGATATGTATGAAAACGAGCGGGAAAAGGAGCATATACGAAGTCATTGTTTGTATTTAGATCTGTTTTCGCAGTTTTTGCTCAATGATGGTGCCCATCCAGCTTTCCCTCAGTTTGCCTATATGTGCAGCATAGGTAATCTGGGGGACTCGTGAGCTACACAGCACCGCCAAGAATTTAAAATTATGAAAATTAATTTTGCATTTATGGATATAGAGATAAGCCTTGCCAAAATCGTTTTACATTCAAAACAACGATTTTCTAGATTTTGATTTATTATAAGAAAAATCTGTCCAGATTTAACAAATCTTAGTACTCTAGATGTTTAAATAGATCTAAGGTGGTCCAGATACCAAAAAACCCAAACAGTTGTATAGTTTTCACACTGCCCAGTCGGAAGCCATCTTGTTCTATTGTTAGTGGAAAATGCAAATTTAAAAAAGCACAAATAGGAAAATGTTTTGTGCAAAAATGTGCAGATGATTATAAAAACTTGTGGAAATTTTCTTTCAGCTTGGAATAGTATGGAATTTGGTTATTTATTTGTAGGAACCCATGACCTGAAATGTATACCAAACAGTCGTATTTATACAGAAAAGGCCCAACATGGACTGAACTCTGGAAATTTGAACATGGAAACAAGAATATTCATAAGAACGGTTACTAAACCTTTATTATGAAGCAGTAGGTTATATATAAATATCTTTAATTTAAGAATAAGATCTGTCAAGACTTATTTCAAGTAATAAAGTAAAAGATAAAGCAATGTTGTGCTTAACTTTTTGTTCAATGTAGATGTCCAAGCAGAATGGTTTCCAGATGCAGAGACTCCACTGCATGTTGAAGATACTCCTGCACCTCCTAGTTCTGGTAAAGTTTTCTTACATTATTTATATGTTTTCATTTTATTGTATTAGGATAACCTTTTAGGTCACTTTTTAGTTTTCATTTAAAAAAATAAATAATTAAACTGCATAGTGATCTCCTCATTCTCTGAACTTTTTTTATTCTTAGGTGTGTGTGTAACAGTGGACTTTATATTTAAATGTTTGCATTTGGTGTAGATAAGATGATATTTTAAGATTAAAAAAACTTTACCAGTCTTGCTTAAGGTAGGTGGACAGCGTTTGCTGAATTTAGTGATGAATCAATAAAAGCTCATTGGTCAGATTTGTTAGCGAAAAGGAAACGTGTGTCAAATGGGGCAGAGTTGTCGTGTAAATCATCCTTGGGACAATCAGGGCTTGTAGTGTTGTGTGTCAGGCTCTTGAGAGGAACATGTCTGTGTGTAAATTCACTGACTTGTAACAGTTTTATTAAAACTTAAAAAAAAAAACTTTAAATATGCTAGATTCAAGAGAACAGTAAGAGTGCACACCCCACCCCTTCAATGTTTTGAAACATATTATTTGACAACGTCCTGTTAAAAGGTTGTGGTTCGTCAAGAGAGTTATTTGATTTATCAATATATGGCACAATTTCTGTTTTAGAAACACTTTAGTGTTTAGAAACACTTTACCTACATGGAAGAATTGAATTTCTGCTTGGAGGAAGAGCATCAACACATTCAGTTGATATATTCCAGTTAAAATGGTATTTATTGCCATTTCCAATTTTAAAGCGGTGTAGTCTAAATATCTCTTTTTGTATCAGAAAGGTGTGTTTTTAGTAAACTTATCAGCAGTAGTCCATTGTGATTGGTTTATCTTTCATACCTAAACCTAAAACCCGTTGAAGTATGTCATTTGTTGTGTATGTGATGGGCAAATCTTATGTAAAAGCAAGATTTATTTGTTTGTTTGTTTTTTTTGACAGGTAAGTGTCAGGTTTTCAGGAAAAGAGGTGTATCCTAATACTAGATTTTCTGGTGTTGACTTTGCCAAGCTTGGAAGTTTACATATTGTACAGTGTTTAATATTTCATTACTCTTACCTCAGAATCAGAGACCATCCTGAAAGGAGCAGAGGAGCATTGTGCAGCTGAGTTACAGAGACACCTGAGCTCAAATGACAAAGACATAGAAGAAGACAATCTGATTCATGAGCAGCGACAATCGATGAACTGCAGTCCAGCTAGCCCAGATCCCATTCCAGGCACTAAGGCTGAAAACGTAGCAGGTAGAACATTTCCATCAACATTTTTCTTTGAATTGTTGATAAAGTTTCTAATTCCAGTTGAACCAAAATAAATTTTTGTTTCTGTTTAATTTAGAAACTGTCCAGCTGGATCAGTTTAATGCATTAGATGACAACCAGCTTCGTCATGAAGTCACATTTTTGAGTAAGGGCTTTGGTAAGTAAAGGTGTTTTATCCTACTTGTTCTTTGTCTACCAGGGTTTTTGTTCAGGGCTGAAAAGATGGATGGCAAAGAAGTGTAAAAGGTCTTAAAATAAATTAATTTTGGGTAGCATAATTACACAGTGAACATTTTAGAAATACCCAGACATTATTTTTATTTTTTTATTTTTTTTTATACAACCTTAATTGAGAACCAAGATCTCATTTACAAGAGAGACCTGTTTTAATCAAATAAAAACTCTTGCTGCTGGGATTTGCCCGATTTATTTCTCTGGGGCACAAAACATCTCACTTTAGTGAAACCAGTGAAGAGTATTAAGGTCTGGGGTTATATCCCAGTATCTGATTAATAATTGTTTTTCTTATATGCTCGTAAGACATTTTTTAAATTTTTGTTTTTTGTTTTTATCAGAATAAAATCCCACACAACTCAAACGACATCATGTGTCTGTTTGTATTTTAAATGAGCTGTGGTCATTGTGATTTTGTAAAAATATTTACTTTTTCATCATGCTTTCCTTACTGTCAAAAAAAAAATTCAGGAGTACAGGTGGAAATATCTGACAAGAGTGCAGATCCTCTTCTAACTGCAGAAAGACAACGTGAGGAGAAAGATGCTGATTCCCAGGAGCCCCAGAAACCTGTTGGTTCTGCAAAAAAAGTTTCACCTGTAAAAGTCTGCAATGTTGGCCTGGAAGCCGTGGCAGGACGGCAAAACCAATCAGGATTGAGCCACAAGGCCGAAGCAGCTCCAAAACGTTGCAAACAATCTGAAGGGCACAGTGCTTCTCAGGCAAACTCCATTCCTTTGTTTGGTTAGTGTTGCGCATCAAGCCGTCCCAGTATTTTGACATTCATGTCCTGATTTATAGTAATATGTGTGTTTTTTGTTTTGTTTTGTTTTTTTTACAGGGAAAAAAGCTCAAGGCTCCAGTCGGTTGTCCATTTACTTGAAAGCAAGTTGCCAGGATCTTAAGCAGGTTATAGGTGAGTGTTCCCCTAACAGCGTATCCTCAGCATCCTGTGCCTTAACAGAAGGATGTAACATGTTAAAATGGTTTCCTCCCCAGGTATGGACTCTGTGTGGGAGTGCCAGGGTATGTTTCTGAAGACCTTCTTCCTGTGTGAAATCTGTGAAAAGATGCTCTCCATCCAAGACATCTGCAAGCATATGGTCAGCCTCGACCATCAGCTCAAATACATGGTGTGTAATCGATGCAAACATGCAATGAATGTTCAAAAAAAATGTTGCACATTTTTATTAAGTTCATGTTTTTCAGAGGAGGGAGGATCCGAGGTTCCTGGAGATGTTTTGGCACAAGGACGATCTGCCTCTGAAGTTTAAAATGGTGGTTTTAAAGAAAGTTGTCCAAGAGCTCTCAAAGCGGGAGCAATTCTGTAAAGTAGATGCAAAGGTACCTGGAGTCAATATATCAGTTTTGTTATCTAGTTGCGTTTATTTGTGTGCTTCACTTTGAACACTTTGCTGAAAAATCAATACCGTCATTCTTTCCCCCCTAAAGTGTGTATTGCTGGGATCCGAGTTGCATGAATTTGTCCGAACAGCTCCTATCAGTGAAGGTAACGGTCAACTCAAATGTGATGAAAGCATTGTTCTGTGTGAGATGTACCTGTAGAGAAAATGGGAAATAGTTTGTTAGGGGATTTTTTTTTTTGAGAAACATTTGGTCATTCAACCAATTTTATACCCTTTGAACTTACAACCAGAAAACTTTGGTGTACTTAATTGTGAATAAGAAATAAATTGAGATGGTTTTTGTGTTTGTTTTTTTACAAACAAAATTGTGAAAAATGTGGGATGCATTTGGATTTAACCCTCAGACTCACTACTTGGTAGAGTCAGGTTTTTCTGCAACTGCAAGTCATTAGGAGTATGTCTCTACCAGCTTTGCACAAGTGGAAACTGAACGTTTTGCCCATAGTACATGTGCAGCCAGGTTGAAAAAAGAGCATTTGTGAAGCTCAATTGTTACTTTTTGCCACAAAATTTAAATTGGGTTTCTTTAATTAATGGCTTTCTTTCTTCCACTCTTCCATGACGGACATATTTGTGGAGCAGATAATCATTGACCTGTTTCCAAATTCTTTGACCAGAGTTGTCGAGTCGGTGTCGATCTCTGCAGCTCCTCCAGAGTTACCGTGGATGTCTTGGCTGATTTGTCTCTGATGTTTTCTTGCTCAGCCTTTAAGTGTAAATGGAAGGCCACATCTTTGTTTTTTTGCAGTTGTGTGCTCTTTCTATGTTCTAAAGATGGATTAAACGGTGCTCCTTCGAGATGTTTAATGCTTGGGATCTTTTAGAACCATAGCCTGCTTTACCCTACGCCATTACTTTCTCTCTGCTGTGTTCCTTGGTCTACACGATGCTTCCTCTTACTAATGTTCTTCAACTAACCTCTTTGGCCTCAGCTGAAATTGTACTGAGATTAAATTACTCACAGGTCTGTGTTTGCTAATTAGTTAACTTCTGAAGAAAATTGTTAGCACTGGATTTTATTTAGAGATGTCAGAATAAAGGGAAATGAATACAAATGCATACCACACTTTACGTATTTTATTTCTTGAAACATTGGAAAACTATTTATTGTTTTGGGAGGCTGCAAAAGCAGGGCACAAAGTTGCCAAGAAAAGCCCTGTTCTTGTTTTGTCATAGACGCAAAGCTTAACTTAAATCATGTATTGACTTTGAAGTAAATAAGCAAAAGACAGACTTTTTTTAAGATGAGCAAAAAATAAATAACATTTTGCCAATATTTGCAATCTTTTGTGCTAATCTGCTTTCATTTCTGTGACCTCACTTTGCTTTTTGTAGCATTAAAAATCGTGAAAAGCATCTCCGATGACGATAAACAAAGTGTCTTTCATCTGCCTGCCTTCGCTGCCCATCAGAAGAGTAAGCGTCACCAGAACGGTTAGTGTCATGTTTTATACTGTACTCTTACGTCTTCTCATAAACCAACTAAAGAATAGCATTTGACTGGGTGTTTTCAAGTAGTGATGTGTATGCCAAAGGATAAAAGTATGGAAAAGTGTTTATATCTGTGTTTCTCCTATTCATTGTTTTCAAACTTGTATCCATCATCTGTCTTCCATCATTCATCTGTCCACCCTTACACGATCCATCATGTCAGTTTGTTCTCCATCTGTTCGTCCTTCCACCCTTTCTTGCTTCCTTCTCTTGTCTTTTGCATGCTGTAAGTTTAATGGATCTAAACATTTTTCAAAATATTGTACAATTAAAAATTGAACGATATGGAATCCATTCAAATACAGTTCCACTGAGTCCTATTTTGTGGAACCACCCTTTGCTGCAATTATAGCCAAGTCCTTTTTCTCAGAAACTCTCTCCACTTTGTCTTTCTCTGCTGAAGAAAAGCATACATGGGGCTAACTTTATTACATAAATATTTTTAAAGACTGCATTTTCCTTTATCACAGTCACAGAATATTACCCATAAAATACCTTGAAATTTGAAGTTGTAATGTGAAAAAATGTGAAAGCATTGAATGGGGATAACAATTCTTTTTTTTTTTTTCTTTTTTTTTTTCTTTTTTTTTTTATAAACCTGCATCAGAAACTGCACATAATGTTTGTATAGCTGCATTCAGTGAACTTTACAATTACGCCATACAGTACAAATGCAAACTCTGTAGCACCTCTTTTAACGTTGCATTTTATTTCTGCTCCACAGGGCAGCAGAAGGCAGACCTGCAGAGCAGGCAGGTGTCTCTTCCTACACAGGGCTTGTCAGCTCAAGTACTTGAGAAAACCCACATAAGTAAAA
This sequence comes from Fundulus diaphanus, assembly GCA_037039145.1. Classification (NCBI taxonomy): domain Eukaryota; kingdom Metazoa; phylum Chordata; class Actinopteri; order Cyprinodontiformes; family Fundulidae; genus Fundulus; species Fundulus diaphanus. Next base: position 30,625,200 of record CM073135.1, read on the forward strand.
TGGGTAAGATTAATCAAAGTACATTAATAAAAACATATCATTTTCATTGTGTAGCTTCACATTAACGACAGTGGTATTATGATTCATATCTAATGGAAGAGTCTACAAATTAGCATTTTCAAGTTGATATTTTTGTGTACCCGACACAATTCACTTTAATCATTGTAAATTTGACCATCTAAGCAGAATAATTAGTCTACACTTTTTGCCACCAGGGCAGATTTGAAAATTGTCTTGACAATTAAAATAAAGCCAATAAAGTTACCCATATATTTTAACTTTAAAATGGGATTAATTATTACCTCTCTTCCATGTTCACCAATTTCTTTTCTGTATATTCAATTCAATTCAATTTTATTTATATAGCGCCAATTCATGAAACATGTCATCTCAAGGCACTTTACAAAGTCAAGTTCAATCATATTATACAGATCGGTCAAAAAATTTCCTATATAACGGAACCAGTTGATTGCATCAAAGTCTTGACAAGCAGCATTTACTCCTGGAGAAGCGTAGAGCCACAGGGAGAGTCGTCTGCATTGTCCATGGTTTTGCAGCAATCCCTCATACTGAGCAAGTATGAAGCGACAGTGGGAAGAAAAACTCCCCATTAACGGGAAGGAAAAACCTCCAGCAGATCCAGGCTCGGTATGAACGGTCATCTGCCTCGACCGACTGGGGGTTAGAGAAGACAGAGCAGAGACACAACAAGAGAGACAAACAAACACAGAAGCACACATTGATCCAGTAATCTGTTCTACATCAGATGGTAATAGTGGGTGATCTGTGTTCTCTGGATGATGCCACAGCTAACAGAACGCCAGACCAGATGTACCTACTATGAAGAAAAAAAAGAGAGCGAACAAAAAGTTATAAGCAGAAATGATGACAAGCAATGCTTAATTGAAGAACAGTAGAAATCAATAGAGTGAGAAAAATAGGCCCTGATGTCCTCCAGTAGCCTAAGCCTATAGCAGCAAAACTATAAAGGTAGCTCAGAGTAACATGAGCCACTCTAGTTATAAACTTTGTCAAAAAGGAAATTTTTAAGATTGGTCTTAAAAGTAGACAGGGTGTCTGCTTCACGGACCAAAACTGGGAGTTGGTTCCACAGAGGAGCATGAGAGGAGCATGATGGCTAAAGGATCTGCCTCCCATTCTACTTTTAGAGACTCTAGGAACCACCAGCAGACCTGCAGTCTGAGAGCGAAGTGCTCTGTTAGGAACATACGGGGCAATCAGAGCTCTGATATATGATGGAGCTTGATTATTAAGGGCTTTATACGTTAGAAGAAGAATTTTAAATTCTATTCTTGATTTAACAGGAAGCCAGTGAAGGGAAGCTAAAATTGGAGAAATATGATCCCTCTTGTTGATTTTCATCAGAACTCTTGCTGCAGCATTTTGGATCAGCTGAAGACTTTGAACTGCATTTTGTGGACTGCATGATAGCAAAGAATTACAATAGTCCAGCCTTGAAGTAACAAATGCATGGACTAGTTTTTCAGCGTCACCCCTGGAGAGAATGTTTCTAATTTTGGCGATATTCCTGAGGTGAAAAAAGGAAACTCTGGAAACCTGTTTAATATGGGATTTAAATGACATGTCTTGGTCAAAAATAACACCAAGGTTTTTTACTTTATTACCAGAGGCCAAGTTAATACCATCCAGATTAAGTGATTGATTAAGAACTTTATTTTTTGAGGACTCTGGTCCAAAGATTACAACTTCTGTCTTGGCAGAATTTAAATGCAGAAAATTTAAAGTCATCCAGCTTTTGATGTCATCAAATTACTTCGACATGACTGCAGTCGAAGTAATTGATTGGATTCATCAGGATTTATGGACAAATATAATTTGAGTGTCATCAGCATAACAGTGTAAATTAATCCCATGCTGTCTGATAATTTTGCCGATCGGAAGCATATATATAGTAAAGAGAATTGGTCCAAGGACTGAACCCTGTGGTACTCCACAGGTGACCCTAGAGTTTGAGGAAGATTTATTATTAACATGAACAAACTGGAATCTGTCCGACAGATAAGATTTAAACCAGCCTAATGCTTTCCCCTTAATCCCTACAGTATGTTCAAGTCTTTGTAGGAGAATATTGTGATCAACTGTATCAAATGCAGCACTGAGATCTAACAGGACAAGTATAGACACAAGTCCATTATCTGAGGCCATGAGAATATCATTAGTGACCTTCACCAGAGCTGTTTCAGTGCTATGATGAGCTCTGAAGCCTGACTGAAACTCCTCAAGTAGGTCATTGCTTTGTAAATGTTCACAAAGTTGATTAGCGACTACTTTCTCAACAATTTTAGATAAGAAAAGAAGATTAGATATAGGTCTGTAATTTACTAACTCATCTTGATCAAGAGAAGGTTTCTTAAGTAAAGGTTTAATAACAGCTACTTTAAAAGCCTGTGGTACATATCCATTTACTAAGGATAGATTAATCATGTCTAAAATAGGACCACTGATCAAAGGGAATACCTCCTTAAACAACTTGGTTGGGATTGGGTCTAACATGCAGGTAGAAGGTTTAGATGAAGCTAAAATTTTAGATAGCTCAGAAAGCTCTACTGCTTCTAAACAGTTCAGACACAGCGCAGGTTCTAAAGATTCCTCCAATGCTGCCTTACTTACTGGGGATGAGGTAATCATGTTTGGGAGGATGCCAATTATTTTATTTTTAATGGCATCAATTTTATTTATGAAGAATCCCATAAAGTCATTACTGCTAAGAGCTAAGGAAATGGATGGATCAACGGAGCTATGACTGTGTAAGTTTGGCAACTGTACTGAAGAGAAATCTAGGATTATTTTTATTGTCCTCAATTAATGATGAAAAATATGATGCTCTAGCTTTACGAAGGGTCTTTTTATAAAACAGTAGACTGTCTTTCCAGATTAAGTAGGATTCCTCTTGGTGTGTAGAGCGCCATTTTCTCTCCAATTTCCTAACATCGTGCTTCAAGGAACGCAGCTCTGAATTAAACCAGGGAGCCAGCTTCCTGTGAATTATCACCTTCTTTTTCGAGGGAGCTACATTATCTAATGCAGAACGCAATGACGAAGTCACACCGTTAACAAATGTGTCTATTTGTGAATGGGAAGAAACAACATTGCTGCTATCTGCAGGGTATTTCTGCAATACTGAGGATATTAAAAGGGGGACAGACTCTTTAAGTTTTGATACAGCATTATCCGATAAAGATCTACTATATCCTTTTTTTTTTTTTTAAAGCTGATCAGACTCCAGAAAAATCACATGCTGAAGAGGCATCGCTGGTCGACGGTTTGCATGTTGTTGGAAATGGAAGAACATCAACAATGGACGTTAACTCTTCCTCTTCAAAGACTGACCATGTGGTCTCTTCTCACCCGATTGTTGGTACACACGTTTCCCATCTAGGACCCTGCAGCAGACAAGCTCAGCAGCCGGAATCCAAAACGGCCATTTATCAGCTCAAACTAAACCCAAGCCCTCTCGAAGTCAAATCTTCTAACTCAAAAGTAGATCCAGTTGTTCCTTTAAGCTCAGCTGCTGGTGTAGATCCCCGTCAAGAGCCCTGCAGCAGTTCTCTTCAGCCCCACTACAAATCGTCTCTCTCTCAGCTTAAACAAAGCAGTAGCCCTCTGGATCTGAATGCTCCTTACTCGGAAACTAATCCTGTTGTCTGTTCAGGTTCTCTAAATCCCAGTCAAGAGGCTAGTAGTGGTTCTCCTAGGCTGCCAGAATCCAAACCAGCTGTCTCTCAGCGCAGACAAAGCTCGAGTTCTCTTGATGTGAACTCTTCTAACTCAGTAACTCATTTGGTTTCTTCATGCTCTGTAAATCCCAGTCAACAGACTTGCAGTGCTACTCCTCTAAAGCCAGATTTTACACCGGCTGTGTCTCAGCTTCAAAGCTCTGATCGGGTACAAATGTCAGAATCAACATCTACAGTCAATCCCAACCTGGATGCGTCCATCACAGATGAGCTCCCTCCAGCCAAGGCAAGACCAGCTGATCCCTTGACAGAAACCTTGTTCAAAACCAGCAGCTCACTGAAAGACCCCCATCCAGCCAATCACACCCCCCCACCAGAGACATTTGATACTGGATCCCCCTTCCCGTCAGCTTCAGTGTCGTCTTCAGTTAATCCTGTGAAAGATAAAAGCTCTTCGATTGGGCCAACAGACTGGAAATTTATTTCTAACCTTATCTCTGTGTTAAAACAGACTAAATACAGTCAGTCAGCTTTGAATAATGCTGAAAGTAAAGACTTTATGAAGGACAGCTCTCCACTTAGTGGATCTAAAGACAATGCTTTAGTTCCCACTGCCGACCTCAGAGACCCAGAGAGGTTAGAAGTCAACGCTCCTCAGGACGTCTGTAGAATAGCAAGAAACCCAGAGCCCACTGACACAGGAATTAGTCAGCTGCCCATTAATACGATCATAACTGCAAGGTCACACCACATTAAGCAGATATGTAAAGGAAAGACTCTCACTGATGTAAGTAGACATAAACTCAGTTTCCCCTCTGCTTCAGCACCAAGCCCTACTGACTCTGTGGCAGCTCCAGGATACGCCCAAGGTGTCTATCTCCCAAGTGGACATTTAGGTTCTGCTGCAGCACAGAGCCCTCTTCCTCTCAATACCGTAAGCATTTATCCGCAGTATATCTATCCAACTCAGAGTTACCCACATTGGGCAGCGGACCCTCTCAGCCTGCAGTCATTTGGATACAGTTTGACGGCACAGATGCCTCCAGGTTCGGGGAACATGGAGATGCACCAGTACCACTCCATGATGAGGAGGCCAGAAAGTGACCAGTAGCTTGATCCATTCTTAATATAGTTTTAAATGTTCACGAATCCTTCCCCAGCTAATTTTAGTTTTTCTTCTTTCTTTTTTTATGTAACAGAGATGTTTCTGTTTACAGTAAATATGATCTTGCATTGTGGAGTCGGTGATAATCTTGTTGAAATGCTTAATATCTAACCTGTTTCAGATGTCACAATGCTTAAATGAGCTCATAAGGGATTTTTTTCACACTTGAAAACAGTATTAAGCTACCTCATTTTCATTCTGTCAGTATCTTTTTATAGTATTGTTTTTTTTCTTTTTTAATAAAATATGTGCACTTTTCTAGTAAGCTTGTTGAATCTGTTCAGTGTAAAATATTTTTTTAAATATATATTTTTCAGTTAACGGTGTCTTTTTTTTTTTTTGTCTACGTTGTTAACAAAATAGCTAACAGTCTTTGGTCAGTGGTACATCCAAATCAGGTTACGTTTGGAATAATCGGTGCACCATGTCCTGCTTTAGCAGGTAAATTTACTCTGAATGGTCATCAAGGCAAGGCAAGGCAAGGCAAATTTATTTATATAGCACAATTCAGTACATGGACAATGCAAAGTGCTTTACATGATTAAAATATAGCAAATTAAAACAGAATAAAAGCAAGTAAGAATAAAATGTAGATTCAGGTTTAAACCTCACCCATACATGACACAGGCAACGGCTAGTGCCCGTACTAAAGTCATTAATCAGGGGTTTAGTTGTTTTCTAGGGTGGATTTACAACTTCAAAGGTTGAATTTTATTAGATTTGCTCCAATCCACCCAGGTCTAAATTATACATACAGGCTCATAAATATACACATCATCTCCAATATTAGGATAAATATCCCCTTAGCTAGTTACAAAGATGCACGACGCTTTTTGTAGCCATCAACAAGGTAATGCTATATATAATTTAAGAGAATCCATTTATTTTCTACTGACATTTAAAGTCTCTTACAAGGATGTCTTTGTCCATATGACAGCGGCTCAAGACATCACTTAAAATGCAACTCGCATAGAAAATGTACTGATAAACATTAAAGTTCACTAAACTGTAACTAAAACTCATAGCATGTTAGTGTTATCCAAAGAATTGTCAAATGAGATGCACCAGTGATGAAGTGCACTCAAAGGTTGTAAGAGTCATATATTTTTCACCTAGATAAGTCAGTAACTGCATTTTATTTTACATAATGTGAAAAATTGAGTCAAAGAAAGGGTTTATAAACATTGATAGGTTGTTGAATGGTGAGTTTAAAGTCTGATTTTACAAATTAAAGCAGGCCTTGAAGACATTGGATTAAAGGCAATGCAGGAAGTGCCTCCAAGTACAACAAACACATTTGCATGAGTGTGACACACCAGTGAGCATGAAAAGGCCACAAAAAAGAGAAAGGGTGTTTGTTGTTGGCAGACGCTCCAATGGTTGATGTGTTGGACAGAGATTGTGGATTTTAACAGCAAAGGACCTCAGCAAATGCAACAGGAGGAAAACGGTTTGCCCCAAGTGTTGAGGATCCTCTGGATGGTTTTACGTACTAGATACATGAAACCTGTGAGTTAAAGGACATGTGGACTAGGCTATTTTCTCCCATTTTTATAAAGTTTTAAAAGTTAGAGGCTTTGAAATACCTCTAAAATCGGTGGTGTGGTGAGCTCGTCCATGTTCCAAGTTATTCACAATTTAATAGATAAATGGGACATTAAAGGTATTAAGTAAAACAGATAACATTCTGTAATTGTATGTTTTAATTGATTGTTTTCATTGAATTGTATGTTTTGATTTATTTTTTAAAGGATCAAGTAGTTATGTATTAAATGAGTGAAAAATATTTCTAATGCAGTAGACAGACTGAGGAGACAATGCAGTGGAGAGGATGTGAAGTAAGAGTAGGAGTCGGTTAAGGGAAGGGTGGAAAGAGAGCAGCTGCTGTCTACAGGAAATCTGCCGAGAAGAAAGAGGAAGTGCCCCGTCTGTGGTTCAGAAGGACAGGAACAAGACCGTTTGTCTCAGCTGGCCTGCTGCCCGGGGTAAAGGTGATGAGGAAATAAGGGATTTTGTGCCGTTGTTCAGTAAAGGGGGCTGGTTCGAAGTTTTGCAACCTCCCAACGGTTCTCTCAGCACATAAAGGAAAGATCATTTGGGTGTTCAGGGCTCAGTTCTCATCTCAGAAGACCCGAGACGGAAAGAGGATCAACGAGCCAAAGGAAGAACACGGTGCCCCTGTCTCTGAGAGCCACCGAAACTGAGTCGAATTATTCAATTTTTCCGCGTTTTGTCGACATCACGACCAATGATCTACCAGTCTGTCAAGAAGAATGGTGGTTTTGAACTGGTCGATGAGAGCAACCTGGATGTCAGTTCTGAAGCTGAAACAACTTGTCGAGCAGAAGAGACGGACCTCAGACACTGGTACCAAAGCAGAGGCTCAAAGCGCGAGTCTTGGTGAATGGGGCATTAACGGGACATCAGTGTTGCCATCGAGAGGAGGAAAGTTTTCATCTGAACAACTCCTTTGCCTAGAAATCAAAGACACCTTGTAATTTCATCTGCGGTATGGGTCAGTCTGCTCCTCTAAAATTAAAAGCCTCTCCTGAACATGTTAGTAAGCAGCCTTAAATAAGAGTTAGTATGTTGATTAAATTTTAATTTGAGATATGTTGAATTGATTAATAAGGCTGTTGCTAATCCCCTGCTAAAGCCTGCTAATTAAAGAAGCATATAAAATTATATTAGAAGTTGTGGACATTCAATTCTTGAGTCAACAGTTATTGAGTTCTTCGATGGTGATATACCAAATAATTATTTTTGCTCTTTGACAATATAGTATGGGAAAAGACTGGTCAGTTATATAAATTGTTTTTGCTCTGTCAATATATTGTGGGAAAGACTGGTCAGTTGTATAAACTTGTTATGTTCACACATTGAAATCGCTCAGAGTTCACATGAAACTAAGAGCAACATATCTTGTTTGTTATTTTGAATCTCTGGGTTTCTTATTCTATTGATATTCTCAGGCAAATCGAGTTCACATGAAACTGGGAGCAACATGTTATGTTCACGCTTTGAGTTCCTCGTGTTGTTTTATTTCACACACCGATTGCCTCTGAGTTATTCATTTTATTTTGTTAAACACGCCGATTGCGCTCTGAGACCGTGGCTGTTCGGATCGACTGGGAGATGAGGACTGGCCATCCTCGCTCGCACCTGATCCTTTGTTTTAAAGTATATAAAGAGGGGACTGCCCTCAGTCCAGCAGAAGCTGCTGTGGGTCGCGTACGGACGCCCAGCCACGTTGATGCCTTGCTCTGCTCGGACTGACCGGCTCTCCAGTCCCGTGCCAACGGTAAGAGCGATTTTGGAAACTGTTATGCATCACATCTGTTTGAAATGCTCGCTACTTTGCTGTATTCTGTGGGGAATAAAGGGGACATTTATTCTAGCAGAATTAGTGTTTGAGTCATTATTTTGTGTGTTGCCGATCTCTCCCGATCCTTTATAGAAATTTCAGAAAACATTTTGGTGTTGTCGGCAGGATTTAAGGAGAGGCTGTAATAAACAAAATATGTTTAAGAAGAAGAATAGGGATAAAAACTCAGATGAGAAAACTGAGAATAAGGAGGTGGTCCTGAGGTGGGAACAGCCTCGTTGTAATATAAGATAAGATAGTCTTTATTGATCTCACAATGGAGAAATTCACTCGTCACATCGGCTCATACAAGAAGGTGCAGAGTAGGGAAGGTGCATTCAGTTATATACAGTGAATCTTCATATCTACAATGGATCAAAAGAATACCAAAAACAAAAAAATACAAAAAAGGAAATAGGAATGTAAATGTCTCATTTACATTCTTAGTGGTCTATATATATATATATATATATATATATATATATATATATATATATATATATATATATATATAAACATATCTATATACTTAAATATATACATATAGCTATGCGCCTACTTACATACGCACCTACGCGTATGTAAGTGCATATACATTGTATACATTTGTACATACATACATACATGTGTACTGACTTATGTTCAAGTGTTGATAGCAGCAGAAGTCACTACATCAGGATTATTGCACGGGTTGTAGGACAGTGTATTAAATAGATTATTGCACCCTGGTTATTGCACATTAAACATAGAGAGAGATAGCGCTGTGTTTGCGCGATAGTGGAGGAAGACCGGAGCCATGGGATGGTCAAGGAGATATTTAAAGGTTCCTTAGGGAAAAAAAAAAGGTGTCGCAGAAGACTCTGTGCGCAAGCTGTCTGTCTGATATGTTGTCTTTGTCATATCTTGTCCAACATATTGTGTCGGTTAAAATGGGTTCATTGTGTGTGAATGAGTAATGGAGAGACTACTTGAATCCGCGGAGAGAGTGTGTGTGCATGGGACTTTGTGTGTAAGTCTGTGTGTGTAGATTTGTGCGTATGAGAGAGCTGCGAATAGCGCTGAAGCGTAAGAGATTTACGGTGGAAAGTTACTGTGGAGTTTGAGTTTACTCTTGAGGAACAAGTAAAAATGTTCATCACAGAGGGAGCATTTGATCAGGATATTCGTGAAAATCAATAGGATTGTGCAGCATGGAAATCAGTGGGAGGACAGATTTTTATGGCTTTTTTGCGCAGGAAAGCGTTCTGAGTGCAAACAACAGTTGGTCAAGGCAGTTACATTGGAGAAAAAACGGTTGTATTACGGTGAGATTTTGTTAAATGTTTAGTAAAACAGTATGTTAAGCGCAAGAGACAGGTTAGAAGTTGGGAAAAGTTGCTGGATTTTTGGCAGAGAATTAAACATTTGTTTGAGACATCAGGAATTAAAAATAAACAGAACTGCTCCACAGCATTATCGATCAGCCATGCTTACTGTGATGCTGGGAGCTCCAAATGCCCTGATGGAAACTATTAAAACTCGAATTATGGAGCTGGGCAATCTGGGAGAATGGGGCAAGCGAGAGGAACGCAGACCACAATGTCAACAAACTCAGGTTCGCGGGCCGCGAACGGACCAGGGGAGAAATCGACAGGGTCCATCATGTTTTATGTTGTGGAAGGCACCAATATATGCTGGGGTGCCTTCAGCAGAGATTGATGGGTTACCTACTGCTGAGTTGAAACAAAGATGTCAAAAGAAAGGCATAAAAGTTAACTGTGCAGGATTTAGTGCTGGGCTGAATTCATTAAATTCTTTGGTCCAGATGTTGCGAGAGGCGATTCATCCAACACCCTCGATAGAAATAAAAGGGAGGCATGATGTGCATCCATGTTTTTATGGGATGCGAAAGAAACCTTTCGAAAGGGGAAACTTTTGACAAGTAAATATCCTAACTTTACTCACCATTGTAATCGTGCTTTGGCCACATGGCATTGACTACAGCAGCTCAGACGCTCAGCAGAAGGTCACTGAAAACTGGGATGGTCATCTCAGTGTGGCACCATGGAGGTTTGGTTGCTAGACTAAACTCAATTTCAAAGGGAATCTTTCTTGGACATTTTCAACAGCTTCTGAAGCATTTTCTTTTCTTTTTTTATGTCAGTAGAAGTGTCCAATGAATGCTTATAATGTCTATGAGATTTTTCTGAAAGTTATATTCATTTTAGTATAGTTTTGTTAGTTAAAATAAATATTAGATATAGTGTCTTTAAACCTTTTACAGAGGTTGTTTAAAAGGTTTTGGAAAATTCAGAAAAAAAAAGTTTGGGGAAAAGAATTGTGGAAAGACATTTGGGAGAAAGTGACTCATGTAGATGCTCATACCAAAAACACAGACTCTGAAGCTCTACACAACTGGTATATCGATGGGGTTGTCAGGGCGATGAAAGTTAACAGAGAATCTAGTGTAGGATTGGCCAGATGAGCACATCAAAAGGCAGGACATTAGGGATTATTAAGGAGAACTCGGAGTGGTGTGTCTCCACCAGGGAGAAAATCCCCTGGTAATTGAGAAAGGAGGAAAAATAGCACAACAGCTAGTGAAACCCTGTGAAATGACAGAGGTTCAGGAAATTGCTGCACCCACTAACATCACTGTAAGAGGAACAGGGGGGTTTGGCTCAACAGATAAACCAGGAGCCAAAGTTTGGGTGAGACAGGAAAATGGTCCACCTAGACCAGCTGAAATCATTGCACAAGGCAGTGATGCAACAGTGTCAGTATTATACTCAGGGGAGGAAAAATGGGTGAATGTGCCAGTGTCTAAATGTTATGTAAGAGAAAACTAATCAAATTCTTTTGTCTTATAGCAGTACTAATTTTGATTTCAGATCCATGTTTCCATGGTATCTGCTGATTGGACGACCCGAGGGACAGCGTGATGGCAGACGTCCCAAACCATGGGAGGCGCCGCCGTGCTGGTGCAGGATCTGGGGCCACCATCCTCCATGTCCTCGCTGCCATGGTCATGTTGGCTCACCTCTGTTGGGCAGAAACACCAGGCCGGATCCTGAGAGAGGTGGTTCAGCCTTATCAACCGGGATGGAAAAGCAGCATGCGCAACAGAATCCAGGATATGTATTGCCAGATTCTGTTAAAATGACACACACTCAAATTGAACCTGCTGTACACACTTGTCAACAAATGGCACAGTCGATGATGACAAACAAAGTCCACTGGAGAGTGGTCTTTCCTCCTCTGCCAACATGCACCAGAATGAAACGTGCATGGTGGGACACTTTGCTTGGTGGAACAGGAACTGTGTTAGGTGTTTTCAACACTATTGACAATAAAGTAACAAGAACTATGTTATCAAACACTGAACAGCATGCATCAAGAGCTGTTCATCAGGTCGGACTGTGCCTACCGTTGTAACATCACAAGAACAAACTGCTAAGATCCTCCTTGAAGGACTATGCTGGCAAATAAAAATGTGGAACACAACAGCAGAAGTGTTAAAGGAGAAGTCCGGTCAAAATCAGAATTCAAACTGCTGAAAGTACTTTAAATATAAAACTACTACATACTGTGCAAAAAATTATAAGTTTTTTTAATTAATAATAAGTCTCATTTAATCATGTTTATGTGGAGGAATCCATCTTGGTCAAGAATAGTACTGTCACCTCCCATTTTTTGACGTCACTCGGCGGACCCGCTGTTGAGCAAGTTTCAACGCTCTGTTTGTCACGGCGCACTATTTTCCAAGATCAAACTCAGTCGGGTCCTACAGTATATATCTATACACGCGTGTGTGTGTGTGTGTGTGTGTGTGTGTGCGCGCTCCGCGCAGCACGGCTTTGCCGCCGCTGCAGCAGAGCGCGCACACACACACACACACACACACACACAGCGGAGGAGAGATCGCTGAAGTGACTTAAGTTAGCTGATTATTATAGTATAAGTATTAAAATATAAGAGCATTCCAGCACATGCTGGGCTGATCACGGCTTTGCACCGGCGCTGCAGCTGAGCGCGCGCGCGCACACACACACACACACACACACACACACACACACACAGCGGAGGAGAGATCGCTGAAGTGACTGTGTTGAAATAAGCTATGTTTTTTCCACTTTTACCAGTTGTGTTGGAACATCCGATGGCCATGCACGTGGGCATTGTTGCTTCAGCAATAGCTCTTGGGAATGTCAGCGGTGAAGTCCTCTGGAAATCCGAAATAATTATTGATGATCGCAGCTGTGTAGAACGGCTCCTATTGACTTTGCATGGAAAGCGGAGAGAAATACTGTCGCCGCTTCCGCTCTTCCACGTCGCAGGATGTGATGTCAAACGCCCCTTACTGCCCATATTTGGGCAGTCATGTCAGCCCCCATACACAGTGATTCAGACGACAATTTATGTTTTTATTTTCTTATTGATTAAAGATAAGTTCATTAAATAACCACAAATGTATTAGTTTTAGTTATAGCTAATGATACCCTGATTTTTCCTTGTTGACCGGACCTCCCCTTTAACGAACATTTCTGTAGCTTTGAACTGGACTGTGTGTAATGTACAAATGATACACGCACATATGCAACAAGACCGGTTTAAACGTGTGGTTACTACAGGAAATTTTCATGAATGGAGACAACTATGGAACATTAGTAGTAACAGTTGGTTACAACTAGAACAACAGAAAACCTATTGTAATGCTACAATGTGTGAAGGACATTGGACACAATATGATGTTACCAATAGTACTACTGTCTGTCGTTATTATATACAGGGGTATTGGTTTTTGAAACTGGATGGTGATTGGTTTGACCCACAGACAAACTACACCTATGACCTTGATGTATGCGGACTGCTGATAAAGGGATGGTATGTATGCTACAAGAAGGACATTTTAACCCATGTTTAACCGGAGACGAGGTGCTATGTGATTGGACTCATGAACCAGCTAGGGACATGCTATGGCAGATAGGCCCACATACCCTGTGCGTAACAGCAATTAAGAGTCATCCTCAGTTACCTCAGCTGCCTTTCGTTGGGTGTTTACGTGATGTGTACATCTGGAGTTGGAATAACGTGACCTATCAATTAACCAATTTCACTACAGCAAACCGTCTAACACGGGTACAATGGGACGTTCTCCGTGTACCATGGAGGATCTCCCTGGATTGGTTCAAATGCGCATTGAGTCAGTCTACGGAGCCAAATCGCTTAATTGAATCACACAGGTCCAACATTTCCAGCTTAAAGGTGTCTACACTCATTGCCCAAGGACAGGTTTTGCATGCGGCTAAGTTAATAGAGCAATCTTCTGCACATCATTGGGGGGACATTTTTAATGGAATGTCTGTCACTGCTCGAAAATAGGTTGTACCACCCCTGCTTGTGCTAATTATAATTTTAGCTTGTTTAACTTTATGTAATGTTTGCATCTGTCTTTATGTTAGAAGGTAAAACGATATTTAAATCAAAGAATATATAACACTGCCTTAAGATGAAGATTATAATCAAAAAGTGGTTTGGGACGGAAAGGATAACTTTACAAGTGGATCCTACAGAACCAATGGATATTCTGGTAATACAATATTGGGAGTGGTATAACAGAATGGCCAGGGAAACTACTGTATTCGGGGGCAGGATAGGATTCCTTGATTTGGTGGTAGACAGTGACACCTTGCAAGAGTATGCAGGGCCGCAATGGCGGGTTACATTTCTTACTGAAGAAAATCAACCTTGGGGACGGTTTTTCCAAAATTAGGATTGTCAAAGATCAAGGGGTGGAGTGATATACCAAAGAATTATTTTTGCTCTTTGACAATATAGTATGGGAAAAGACTGGTCAGTTATTTAAATTATTTTTGCTCTTTGACAATATATTGTGGGAAAGACTGGTCAGTTGTATAAACTTGTTATGTTCACACATTAAAATCGCTCAGAGTTCACATGAAACTAAGAGCAACATATCTTGTGTTTGTTATTTTGAATCTCTGGGTTTCTTATGTTGATATTCTCAGGCAAATCGCGCCTGAGTTCACATGAAACTGGAAGCAACCTGTTATGTTCACGCTTTGAGTTCCTCGTGTTGTTTTATTTCACACACCGATTGCCTCTGAGTTATTCATTTTATTTTGTTAAACACGCCGATTGCGCTCTGAGACCGTGGCTGTTCGGATAGACTGGGAGATGAGGACTGGCCATCCTCGCTCGCACCTGATCCTTTGTTTTAAAGTATATAAAGAGGGGACTGCCCTCAGTCCAGCAGAAGCTGCTGTGGGTCGCGTACGGACGCCCAGCCACGTTGATGCCTTGCTCTGCTCGGACTGACCGGCTCTCCAGTCCCGTGCCAACGGTAAGAGCGATTTTGGAAACTGTTATGCATCACATCTGTTTGAAATGCTCGCTACTTTGCTGTATTCTGTGGGGAATAAAAGGGCACAATTATGCTAGCAGAATCAGTGTTTGAGTCATTATTTTGTGTGTTGCCGATCTCTCCCGATCCTGTATAGAAATTTCATAAAACAAATGGTTGTAAAACAGTCTCGATGCATGTTTCTTAAATTATTTAGGAGGGTGTAAAAGGGTGCCTGTGGCCAAAACTTTAAACAACACCCTTAGGGACTTTTGAGTTTCTAAAAATATACCGGTCCAGTAACAAGTGCCGTTGTAAAAGTAGGAGCCACCGTTAACTAGGGCCGTGGTCAGGAAATAAGTGGCCTCAGGCTACTAGGTTGTCTAACCTGTCCACTGAAACAGGGTGTGGTCCTAGGACAGAGGTGGTTAGTAGAACAGTCGTGTCCTACTTATCTAGGTCTCACAGGAACTCTATGTAGGGTAATACTCGTTTCAGAGGTCTTTAGAACCCTAGCTAGTCTGAGCTTTGACCCAAAATAGAGAAGGATGAAGGAGGGAGTTTAGTTCTAATCCGACAACAACAGAGGAAACTCAAAAGTGTCAGACCCTAATTGAATATCCTGCAAAGGTTTCCTGAGCATCTCAATGGTTTTATAGAACTAAGCAGAAGTGGTCCATACAAATACTGTTTAGTCATTATTGATGCTTTCACTAAATGGGTAGAAATAATCCCAGCGGCAAAAGCAGATGCAATCACTGTAGCAAAAGCACTGTAAAACAATAATCCCCATTTATGGGATTCCACGGCGTCTGTATAGTGACAATGGGCCACATTTTTTAAACAAAGTGGTAAAAAGGACAGCAACAAACTTGGGAATAGAATTTAAAAATCACTGTGCTTATCGTCCACAAAGTGCAGGACTAGTGGAACGAACTAATGACACCATTGGAAAAGGTTAAGGAAATGCATGGAAGAAACAGGCAGACCATGGCCTTAATGTTTGGAACTAGTAAAACTGTACATGCATTTTACCCCTGCACCTGAGGGTTTAACGCTTTTTGAGGTGCTATATGGAAGGCAGTCTAAACTTCCAATTTATAATAATCCAGTGGAACAGTCTGAAGAAGAAACTAATCTGAGTGATTACATGAGAAAACTGTTGCAACAGCATGAGGTTACAAGAACATATAAGCTGCCAGATGTTTCTAATTCTTCACAGGTAGAGTGCGTAAACGTGAGAGACTGGGTCCTGGTGAAAACCGTAAAGAGGAAATACTGGGCTGATCCACGCTGGGAAGGACCGTTCCAAGTCCTTTTAACCACACCAACCGCTGTCAAAATTGCAGAAAGAGCCACCTGGATTCACCTCAGCCTTTGTAAGAAGGTAATCACACATCCCCAAGAGTAAGGTGGAAGTCCACTCACAAAAGGTGGACGTACCAACAGGGACGTCTGGTCTCAACCCGGTGAAGAAACCATCTGACCCTTACTCCGTCTCTTAGAGCTCCAAGGGGAGCGTGCAACCCCTGGAAAAAAATATGGAATCACCGGCCTCGGAGGATGTTCATTCAGTTGTTTAATTTTGTAGAAAAAAAGCAGATCACAGACATGACACAAAACTAAAGTCCTTTCAAATGGCAACTGTCTGGCTTTAAGAAACACTAAAAGAAATCAAGAAAAAAATGTGGTAGTCAGTAACGGTTACTTTTTTAGACAAAGCAGAGGGAAAAAAATATGGAATCATGAAAAGCAAAACAACACTCCAACACATCACTACTATTTTGTTGCACCACCTCTGGCTTTTATAACAGCTTGCGGTCTCTGAGGCATGGACTTAATGAGTGACAAACAGTGATCGTCATCAATCAGGCCAGCACCACTGGTTCTGTGTCGTTAAACAAAATAGCATGAAGCACAACTACTAACTCTCCTATTGACTTTAACTAGGACATTTTCTCTACGGGTGGAAGGACATTAAACGTAGTTCACGTTTTGAAGGCTGGCTGCTGATAAAAGCCTCTGGCTCCGAGGGAAGGGAGGGGAGAGGATCAGTGAGAGCGTTGAGGCACAGAAACACAGCGCTTGTAGTTAAAAAATGTAGAATTAATAAAAACAAAACTGCCGTTTTAGACTGCATCTGGTTAGCAGAACTGTTTTCTGATCCAGGGTACAGCCCAGACCTGGCTGCAGAAACAAATTACAGGGGAGGCATTAAATTTTTTCAGGGGGGCACACTTTTAAAAAAAATATTTGATATGCTTCAGGCTGAACAGTGGCTCTGTGACTACTCCTACAGCACTGAAAAATAAATTCTCAATAGAATCCCAAAATCTAAAAAAAAGCAATAGTGTAGTCAGTGTTGCCAAATTAGGCAGGTTTCCAACCAATTAGGCTTCTTTTGAACACATTGAGCTGGAACAAAAATAGCTTATGGGCAGGTTGTAAAAATTTGGGAAGCTTTTCACAACATTTGTTGGGCTTTTAGAAAGAATTACCAACAAAATGAGTCGAATCTGTCATGATCATTGAATAATAGTTATAATAATAACATTGATTAATACTTATAATAGAACAATAAAAAAATAATGGTTAATCAAGTGTCTCTGTGAAATTGTATTGGTCAATGTAAACGCCCCAAGAGGGGTTGAGTTCTACTGATCAACTTAAAAATATGTCATGGCTGTGAAAGAGAAATGTTTGATTGAGCTATTCTCTGTAAGAGAAATGACGTTTATATTAAGGTAGATTTACAACTCATGTTGGGAAGCTATTGATAAGTTTTTTTCCCCAGTTGATATATCCAGTGATGGGCAGTAGCGCCGCTACATGTAGCGAAGCTATTAGTTAAACTACATTTTCCAGTAGCTTGACCGTAGCGTCGCTGCTTTATGAATCAAGTAACTTTCCTGTAGTGACGTTATTTTTTTGATCAAGTAGCGACGTAGCGTCCACAAACGTTACAAAATCCAGGACATAACTAAGAAATGAAACCAGGTTTGCTATTTTGAAACAACATTCAGAGTGAACAATCAATCTGAGTTGTTGGTTGGACATGTTCATGCGCGAGCTTCTACTTTGCCTCTCCTGTCTGTATCTATCGAAACATGCGCATGCATACGGCATTGGAACTTATGGCAAGCCGATTAGGCAAATACTCGCCCTTATATAGCTCAGTGGTTCCAACCCGTATTTTACGCGAGCGCGCGTTTTTTACGTCACCGCGCGTTTCCAGCCAGAACGCGCGGTGACGTAAAAAACGCGCGCTCGCGTAAAATACGTGCGGTGGCGTTAATAACGTTTGGTGGCGTTTTTTGCATATTATATTATCAGGAGGTTGTCTTTTATGTGCTCAGCCACTAGATTTAAAGGTGTTTTACCCAATAAGAACACTGCAGCACCAGACACAACCAGGAGGTCCCTGATCGTTGGGGAAAGGCAGAAAGAAGATGCACCTTCCTTTCTGATCCTGTCTAAATCCTGCTTAGTTCAATAATAAAGTCTGATATTACACAAAACTCACTCTGCTTGTTCTCCCTCCTTATGCCCCTGTTGCAGAAGATAAATGAAATCTTTAACAGAAATGTTATTATTAATTCTGAAAATATTATCATGTGAATATAAATACAAAGCATACAGAAAATCCAGCTTTATTAAGTGACCTGGTTTATTTTATTTAGCTTTTAATTTCTTTTCAACATTTAGTTCTACTACTTGGCTTATGCTTTGGTAGTTTCATGTTTAAAATGACAAAAGAAATATGAAAAAGCTTATGGTGCATCTTCTTTCTGCCTTTCCCCAACGATCAGGGACCTCCTGGTTGTGTCTGGTGTTGCAGTGTTCTTATTGGGTAAAACACCTTTAAATCATGTGGCTGAGCACATAAAAGACAACCTCCTGATAATATAATATGTAAAAAACGCCACCAAACGTTATTAACGCCACCGCACGTACTAGGCCAATAACCTTTTTGTTTTATTTCTAGCAGTAATTACTTCAGTTTGTATTTTATTATGCTGCTCATAAAGCAATGTCTACACTGTGTTAGGTCATTGGCTGATCTTTAATAAATGTTTTAACCAATGTATCAGACTCATTTTGAATTGATCTGACATTAGGTTGGTACAACGTTAAGTAGCTTCTGATGTAGTTAAGCTACTTTTAACACATTTGTGTAACTTAGCTTGCTATATTTCTATAGGTGGTAGCTTTTGTGTAGTGAAGCTTAATTTATTGTTGAGTAACTGATAGCTTAGCTCACTACACTGGACAAGTAGCTTGCCCAACACTGGATATATCATGATTGTCAAAGTGATCTTGTGTGTTATTTGGCTGCCTGATTGTACATTTTGTGTGGACCCCGTGTACCAGAGGTTTTTTCTTTGCTTCAGCTCAGTTGTGTGCTAACAGCATGTTCTTATGTGTTTAATAGTTTTGTGCTTTTAACATGAGAGAGTTTGAGCTTTGGGCTTGTCTTTTTCTTTTAAGTTGGACAAGTTTTATGCTGGTTTGGACTGGAAACCATCAGTGAGATACAGCAGCCTGTAGCGCTGTGTCTGGACTCAAGAGTCCAGCATCAGCTACACGCTGAAAAATATGAGCACTGTTCTCAACATATTATTATATGCCACATGTTTAAAATCTGAAACACCTAATTACCTCAGGAATATCTCTGATAATATGTGCCTTTGCTAGTACATAGAAGATGTATTGTTACAGCCATCTGGCTATCCACTTGTCTGTTTGTCCCCAGGTATGTAAAGGAGAGGACCGTCCACAAACAGTTTGTTTTTAAGGAGAGGAGCATGTGGACATTTTGTTTCATGATGTTAACTCTTTACAGCTCACAGATTAAGCTGGTAACAAGTAAGCATGGACCAGTTACTGGGATCAAGGTGTACAGAGGCACGAAACCCTCTTTCAAAACTGCAAAAGCTTTCTGTCGTACTGTTCCTACTGTTTAAATGTTCTCCTGTTAATGAGCTGCTAAAGAAAGTATCAGTGAAGGTAGTTTTCCTCAGTAGTATTGAGCCTAGAGAAAGACAAGTCAAGTTTATTTGTATAACACATTTCAGTAACAAGAAAGAACAAAGAAAACATACAGAGAAAAGTACAATGCAGGGCAATAGTAGCAGCAGGACAAGATAAATTGGATTACAAACTTAATCTAATGATGTTTCAGTTAACGACAACAGTTTAAATTGAACATTAACCTTCAAAGGCAACTCTAAACAAATAGGTTTCTAACCTTATTTTAATTAAACACCTTGATAAGGGCGGTCCCTGTACTGTGGTGAGCACGGAAACCTGACTGGAAGACATCAAAGCTTCTGGTTATTATTAAGAAGGTATTTAATTGTTGAAATGCAGCTTTTTTTAATAATCTTACTGATAAAGGGGTGGTTGGAGATGGGCCTGTAGTTCTACAGTAGTGATTTGTCCAGACTGTTGTTTTTCAGCAGTGGTTTGATAATTGCTGTTTTTAGGGACTGGGGGAAAACACCTGACAGAAGGGACGTGTTTATTATGTGAGTAAAATCAGATGTTATGACAGGATAAAGTTTCTTAAAGAAAGCTGAGGGTAGAACATAGAGGCAGCAGGGGGAGGATCTTCGCTAGTGAACGATTTCTTCTAAGCTTTTATACTTTATTTGGCAGAATTGGGACATTTTGTCAAAGTATCTTTATTAGTTTCCCTTGGGATAAATTTGCCTTGTATACAAGGATCAGCTCCATCGTACTAAATCTTCAATCACTAATAAGAGGAGTCTCAGTAAAATAATAAATAAATATACAATAGCAACACGAGTTCATAAACCTCAGTTCGACTAAAACGATCATATTAAAACACAGTATTATAACATACTAAAATACTGTGCAAATAAATTATTTATAATTTAAGAATTATATTATTATTCTATTTTTAATTTTTAAATAAATTAAAAATAGAATAATTTCAAACACCACCGCCCTCCCAGTTTGCTGCTGTAGCTCATTAGAGACCATAGATGTTGCTACCTACGTGTCCTCGCCCTTCCCCTGTTAATCTTCTCATCCCAAAGCATGCGCTCATGAACGAATGTTTATATCTGTTATATTTGCATAAGGGGGTCCCTGTACCTTCTTCTGGAGTTCAGTAGCACAAATTCAGAGAGGAGTCGGATAAAATCCTGTCTGCCTGTTTGAGGATGGACAGCTCAAAAAGTTCCTGTGGAGACAAAGGAGCCATTCCCATTATTTTACCTGCTATCCTTACTAAGTTAAAGATCTGTGTCTTTGGTTTTACCGTCAAATGACTAAGCCAGCTGGTGATGCCATACCTTAGTAGAGACTATGGTAGCTCTGTAACAAATCACCACAATATTGGTACAAACATCAAACACTCTTAAACGACAAAGAAAATGAAGACCCCGGTGAAGCTTTGCACAAAAACCTGCCACATGTGTGTGTGCCAGCCAAGAGTGTAATCAATATGAAGCCCCAGGTATTTATATGAGCTCACGTGTTGAATGTTCTGTCCATATGACCACAGGGCTGTGGTCTCCAACTGCCCTGGGGTTCACCAGCATCTCCATCGTCTTTTCTATATTGATGTGTAACTTATGAGCATCACACCAGTTCACGCATTCATCAACTGCTGATCTATGACTGCTTGGGTGGGAATCAGTGTTTAACAGGCTGAGTATTACGGTATCATCTGCGAATTTCACCACATATTGATTAGGCCGATAGCTGACACAATCATTAGTGTACAGTGTAAATAAAAACGGTTTACTGACATGATTGATATTGATCCAGGTGTGGCTCCACCTCCAAACGTAAGTCCTCAGTCACCGGTTTCTCCAGTGACTTCATCACATTGGAGGTCAGAGCCACCGGCCTAAAGTCCTTGTTTACCTGGGGACAAGCTTTCTTAGGAACTGGAATAATGATGGCTCTTCTCCAGAGCTCTGGCACTGAATGAGTGTTGATGGAGATTTGGAAGAGCTGATGCCAGGCTGTAGTGAGTTCCTCATCAAATGTTTGGTCCTGTCATTTGGGTTCTGGTCCTGTCGCTTTGTTCGTGCTCATTGATCTAAAAACCTGAGTGACTAAATGCGGGTTTATAAAGATTCTGTTCTCACCATCCTTGCAATCAATCTCCTCCAGAATCTCCATACATTCATGATTCTTAGCAATTTCAAATCACAAATAGAAATTATTTAATTCATCTTCTTTCATTGGATTATTTTTAGCAAATACAGGTTTCCTATTGGAGTCCATGTTGGTCATACTGCAGATGGAATCGCCTAGTCTCTTGTTGTTGGACCTGGAAAGGTTCAGTTTTACACACTCCTTGTGCTCGTCAAGCCCTTCTCATCTGTTGGTTGAGATCTCTTTGTGCAGCCCTGACTCCTGCAGAGTCCCCTGAGTCAAAGGCCACCTGCTTGACATTTGGGTATTTCTTAATGTTTTTCTCTGGGATGATTGAATCAGCACAGAAGGAAATGTAACCTGTAACTGATTATGTAGCATTGTTGATGTCTGCATCCTGAGAGAAAATATCCCAGTCAATACAAAAGAAGTATCCTCTCAGCTCTTCTAAGCATCTTGTCAGCCGACCACATTTTGATATAGTGAACTTCAGGTTTGTAATCCAGCTCCTGCCTGATAAACAGGAAGGAGCTGGATTACATTATGATCTGAATTACCCAGTGGGGGTTTAGCTCTGGAGGTGTAGGCAGCTTTAATATTTCCATAAAACTTATCCAGAATCTTATCAGTTTGAAATCAGTTTCAGTTGGGGACAACTTGATATGGGTGTACAGACTGTCGCTAATCTACAGTATCGTGTAGTATTGTGCTGCCCCGGCCCAATATGTTCCTGCACACTGCCATTTATCTGGCAAATAAGGCCATGGAGCTTTTGGCATACTTACAGAAAAGACCAATTCAGCTATTTGGAAACGTTTCTGGCTTTGAGAAACTGCCTGTCAAGATATAGAAAGTAAAGGAACTTCACCCATCACTGTTACTATGGTAATACTGCAATGCTGTTTCAGCTAAGTATTTCTAAAAATAAAGAAAAGCACAGAGATACTGCGATCCTCAGTTAAAACCAACGTAGCCTTTTGGGAAGTAAGAAGCTGGTTGGTGAGCTGTATTGAATTGAAGCAGTTTTGTCATGGCATGTATTTTTCATTTAAACCTTGTTTATTGTGTTCACACTGTCAAAAAGTGGAATTTTTACTCAAGGTTTCCTGCTGTATCTCATACCGGTGTGTGCCTTTTATGTTTTTATTGTAATTTCATGTATGTCAGCAGTATACAATAAAATCAAATTGTGTTTCTCTCAAGGACATTGATGGACAGTTTTGTCTTTTAAATGTTGGGTTACTTTGTTCAGCTATGTCTTACCTGGCCCGGTTTCAGTTTCTATGGTAACCGACTGCTGTAAATGCCAATGAGCGGTGGTAGTCTCTACCAGGGATGGACCGTTGTTGTAAAATGTTGTTTATTTTGTGATACGATGGAATGTCTTAAATTAACCGTGTTCTGGAGTGGCCTGTTGGGTATTGGCTCTTTTCAGGAGTGGTGTTTGTGTTTGTTGGGATCTTAATATTTACAATGATTTACGTTATAGCCATGCAATCTGTTGCAAAAAGAGACGATGAATGAATGACACAACTTTCAAATACTTTATACAATCACTTATCACAATAAATACTGCAAAAATTTTGATTTTTTTTTATAAGGCCATATCAATGATCTCTGATCTCTACCACCTCCGTTACTGCTTTAGATTCAGATCTGTCATTCACCACAGCATCAGGATATACAGCTACAGCTCTTTTGTGTTGACGGCGGGAACGTTAGCTGTCAGAACTTTAAGATTCAAATATGTTGCTGTGGAGACGACCAGAAAAAAAACAGCCTCTGACTCATCTATAGCTGTAGGCCAGGGTTAGACAAATTAATCACATTTAATTATATTATGTGGTATACTTGGTGGTCAGAGACCAGGATGTTAGTTTGATGCAAGATTTACAAGCAACATTTAAAAGTAAATCTTATTCTAGAAAGTAGTAGTTATAAACAAAAATGTCCCCATTCTTTAAGTCGGTTTTTCATATGAAATGTACCCATGTCCGGTTTATTTATTTCTTCGTTAGTTTGACTCAATAATATGATCATTGGTTTGAATCAGAAAGCTGGAAATGGCAAAAAAGAATAAAATAAAAAGTCTGGGAAATTTGGCCAAATAATGGAAGTTTTCAGAAACAAATAAATGAGCATCAGTGGAGAGGAAACTCTCAAATAAATTAGGTGTTCCTGAAAGAATAGTTCAGTGGAAAGCACAAAGGTTCCCAGTGAAAAAGAAAAGCAAAGAATTTTGCTGCTTATCCTTTTTTCCTCTGCCTATGATGTCATCATATTAGTTCCGCTCCCATGACGACATCATGACAGCGTAATAGTCAAGTTGTGATGTCATCGCTTCTGTAGAACCCCTTTAGAACCCAACAGAGGAAGGTCTGTGTTAGTTTTGATCAAGTCCACTTAGCGTGCACATCTCAGTGAATTACACTCAGCGATCAAAACTACTTCCAGCAGCTTTCAGTCTTGAACTTGCAAGTAGAGTAGAACGAACTTTCACTTCTTTCTAAGCACAATGGCTGATTGCAATATGAGTACAAAGATAGAGGGAATCACCGTCACTCCACCGACCACTAAGACTGAGAAGAGGTTCATCGGCGATTATCTCTTTGTCCACGGTCTCTACAAGACATCTCAGGCCGAGAACATGGAACTTAAGAAAAACGCAGAGGCAATGAGCCTTCGCCTGGCCGAGCTCCAGGCTGAAATAGAAAAACTCAGCCAGCAGCGGCAGACCCAAAGCAGAGCCAGCCAGGGAAATGTGGGATACAGTCCCGATCAGGTCCACCGTGATAGAAAGTCTTATCAGAGGCTGTGCTCGGAAAACAAGTTTCTGCATAACCAAGCGGAAGGTCTGAGAATAAGAGTTACAGAGCTCTTATCAGAGAGGGACAGTCTCATGGAAAAGGCCAAACGTCAGGGGCACACCGGTTCTGAAGCCACACAACTGAAGCAGGAAAAGATTTATGCAGAGAAGAAATCTCTGGAGGAGATGAAAAGTAAAATGAGAAAATACTCCCGGAAGTTGAAACAACAAAAGGCAAATCTGCGAATGGAGGAAGCAGCCTTTGCGGAAAAGAAAGAGACAGAGGAAGGTGAAATCACACTGATGGATAAGAAAGAGTTTCAGGAGGAAAAGAAAAACCTACTTGAGCTTAAAGCACTGAAAGAGGAGAGGCAGACCTTGGAAGCTCTGACAGAGGAGATTGAGAAGCAGAAAAAGGAGATTAATCAGGCAAAAGAGAAGCTAGAGGCAGAAAAACAGGAGCTGCTTCAAGAAAAAAGCGAATTGGCGGCAGAGAAACAGCAACTGGAGGCTGCAAAGCAACTTTTTGGACAGGAGACTAGAGACCTGAACGAGGAAAAGATAAAACTGCGCCAAGAAAAAGACGAGGTGGAAGAAACTAAAAATAAAGTCAAACAAGCCATCGAAAAACTGAGAGAAGAAAAGAAGAAACTTAAGAAGGACCGTAAAGAAATGGGGAACAATGAGCAGGAAATTAAGCGACTGGAAGTGAGGATGAAAGACGTGGAGAGGGAGAAAAGAATGGTAGAATATGCTAAGAAAAATGCAGAGCAGGAGGTAATGGACATCAAAAAGGTTCTGGATGAAGAGAGGAAAACCTTTGAGGCAGGAAAGCAAAATTTAGATCAAGAAAAAGAACAGCTGGAACAAATGAAGGTGAAAGTTGACAAGGAGAGTAAAAAACTTGAGGTGGAAAAGAGAACCCTGGAGGCTCGGGTTGAGCAATTGGAAAAAGAACAGAAAGACTTGGAGGATGATCAGAAAATGCTCCAGACGGAGAAAACTGGTCTTGAAAAAGAAATGAAGAAGTTTGCTAAAGAGCGCGTGAAGATGGACAGCGAGAGGAAAAAGATTACGGAAGAAATATGCAACGAGAACCAGAGGTTGAATGAAATAAAACAGCAAATTCAAGTAGAAATTAAAAAACCTTCGAAGAAAACTAAAGAGAAGAAAAGGAAAGGCTTTTGGAGCTGTTTGTGTATATAGTTAAACAAAAAAAAGGACTTTTATTTTTTAAATCTACATTATTTAACATATTGTGGAACAAAGGTTCACCCTATCTGTATAATCTGTATAATTTGAATGTCCTTATATCAAAACACAAAAAAAAAATCCTTTTATGTTGATTATTAAACTTGTGGAAGAAAAGTCATAGGGCAGCACAGTGGCACAGTTAGTAGTCATATCAGCAAGAAGGTCCTAGGTTCTAATCCTGGCCTGGGGTCTTTTTGCATGTTCTCCCTGTGCATGCGTGGGTTCTCTCCGGGCACTCCGGCTTCCTCCCTCCCACAGTCCACAAAAACATGTCGTTAGGTTAATTGGCCTCTCTAAATTGCCCTTTGGTGCATATGTGTCAATATGTATAATTGGCTGTAGAAAATGGATGGATGGGTGAACTGTTCCATTAAAAAAGTAGTAAAAAACAAAAGAGACTTCAAATTTGAAATGTACTTTTTACTAATCCTCTAAAGAAATCTAAGGAAATTAAATATCTTATTGTGGAACAAAGGTTCTTGTTGCACTGACTCTCTTAACCCTCTCTATAATTTTAACAATCTTTACTCTTTCATTAACAAAAAGACATTTCTAAATAGAAGAAAAATAAGCACTTTTTTTAAAATTCTTTTTTTAATGAACATGTCAGTGAGACCTTGTTTACTCTAACGTTCTTTGAATTTATGTTTTCTAAATAAATAAATCAGAATTTGCAAAAAATCTGCTAAAAATAAATAAACAGGAAAGTAATGCAGCCGCAAAAGGGGCACAGTGTCCTGTGTCCTATTTTGTGCCGGTCCCAAGCCCGGATAAATGCAGAGGGTTGCGTCAGGAAAGGCATCCGCCGTAAAACTTTGGCCAAATTTACCATGCGAGTCAATAATATCATCTCCAAACCGGATTGGTTGTGCCCTGGGTTAACTACGACCGCCACCGGCGCTGGGGACCGACAGGATACCGGTGGAAATTGGGCTACTGTTGCTCAGCAAAGAAGAAGTGGAAGAATCAGAACGAGCTTTATTGCCAAGTTGTATTTCATGCGTACGAGGAGTTTGCTTTGATAAGGTGCTGCACATAGACAAACATAAAGTTGACATAAGTAAATGTATATGAATAATAGAATAAATAAGAATTGATCATAAAAATACGGTGGGGTGACATAAAGGTAGATGATGTGAGAGAGAAGGTAGTGTTAGATGGAGACAGTAGAATGGTTGCTGCTGAAAAAAAGTAACAATAAATATTTAAGAAAATAAAGAGCAAAAAGTGTCAAAATAAATTATTCAAGATACAAATAATAATAATGATAATTATTAGTCAAATTGCAAAAATAAAGTATCAAAAATAGCTAGTAAAACAATATGGTCTTAATGCCTAAATTATGCTGGTAAAAATATTATTCATGAATTCAGGTGATCAGATAATTGAATTTAATGAAACATACAGCAGGGCTTTGTTTGTTTTCGGGGCTGATTTGGTTCTTTTTGACACGGGGAACCTTGAATCTGTGCAGGTCATCAATGTACCAAGCCTTCTGGAGGCAGGAAAAACAAAAATCAAAATTTACTCTGTGTGTTAAATACTGAATGAATGATTACGGATGTCATTGCACTTTGTTTTCCGAGCAAGTTTTGCTTTTTCTTTTAATCTGGATGCTTTTGTAGAAGTTTCAGCGTAATCTCGGTGCTCGTCTTGAAACGGATGAGCAGGCAAACAGTAAAGATGTAATGTCTTCGCCTTAGGAAAGTACTAATCCTTCCAAACCCTTTACAGGAAATACCGGCCCAGACTTGCTTCACTTCTTTTCCAATTCCACTTGTTGACGAGTAGCTACCAGTTCAGAAGCAAAACAATAAATAAGACTTTTGTATTAGGTTAATAAACTCATGAACGCTGCCCAGAAGTCTTGGAAATGGCTGCGCTGCCACTTTCTGTTACTCAATACATCCACGTGAAAAGCCCTCCATTAAAGCCGTCTCTGTTTTCCTTCCCTCCCCTCTTTGGGAGACGTTTGTCTGGGCTGGGTGAGGCAGGGAGTTATTACTGTATATAAGCTGTGAAAATGTTCAACAAAGATATTCCTGACTGCGTTGCAGATGAGATTATATTTAAGCTTTAGATAAAAGCATCACAACCGGAATAACTTCCCACCTTAAACTCGGAGGGAGAAAAAATGTTATTTCTATTCTTTTATTTCTATTTGATTTAAAGGGGACACATCATGCAAAATCCACTTATTTAGCCCTGAAATACATTTTGTTGTGTGCTTGGAGTCTCTAGGAATGGAACAAAGTTGAATCTAGTCTGTCCATGTGCTGTGTAGATATATTTGTGTTCTGTTTGGGTAATATTTTTCAAACCGTTGTTTTCTATTACGTTTTTTTAAACAATTACACCACAGTGTTTGCTACGGAGCTGCAAAGCAAGGTCTTGGACTTCTGGCTTATCATTTTCACCATTTTTATTTATTTTTTTGCTGCAATTGTGTAGTCGAAGCTAAAGTATGCTAAAGCTGCAAGTGGATAAATGTTCGGCTGTTGGGCGTATTAGCCCACACAATTCATCACACTGTCCCCCAGAATACTACAAAAATGTCCCACCGGGGTAGAGTGGAACAGGGTACAGTCACATTCATTTACAATTCAATTGTGGCGCTACCTTTTTATTCATCGCATTATTGTTCACTTTTCTTCTTCTTGTTATGATGTGGTCTTAATATTGTCGGCTCCCATTGCTCAAAAACAGACTGACTTATGCCGTAAACACGGTATGTCAGTCTGGAAAGCCAAGTAAGACGATCTTGCGCATGCACAGTCATTTAAAAAGGGGCTTTACCTTTAACCAGCTTATCTAGGATAGGAAAACATGTTCCACAGCAATGATGAAACCGTTTTTTATCTATGCTTTTCAATTTAAAAATAGTGCACGATAAATATAACTTTATCAATATTGTTGACGTTACAAGAATAAGTAACCCAAAAAGTCTTGATTTATTGCACATTTGTTAAAGAGTGTGACGACAGAGGGGAAAAGGGATCTCCGCGAAACGCTCAGCACTGCGTTCCAGGGTTTCCGCAGTCTTGCCAGGTCCGCTTATTATCAGCGACTTTGGGTTTGTTCATTTATACTGTTTACAAGGTAGAGGTAATAGAGCTGGTTGCTTGTTTCTCTCACAGTAACTGACCCACACAGCGTCTTTTATAGATGCCGCCGGGCACAGGGATAGATATTCTTCTAAAATTATCCTTCCACTGCTGCGTACGAGTTAAAATTTAAGTCATTCGTCATGAACTAAAACAGCTATCCGTCAAATATGCATCACTGCTCACGTTTGTCATGTGCCGTGTGTGTGAGCAGCATCTTTTGTCTAACGACATGTGACACCGACTGGGTGACAGCTGTTGGTTAGCAGCTAGCATTAGGTTGCTCAAATATCATTATTTATCATCGGTTTAACGGTTGTGAAGCTAATATTTTCATATGCGGAATATCATTTAATATAAATAATGTAATATAATGTAATATAACTTTTTGTTAAGCTGTGCCCACCACTGAGTGGAAAGCTTTGCGACCTGGAGGGAGATGGGATGTCAAATTCCTCCTTTGCATATAAACCGCACCAAAACGACTTTCTCTCAGACGAACCTCAGAACAGGCGTAAAAGAGACTGTGTTGTAAAAATAACGAAAATTCAGAAGGCAAAATGGAAAAGGAAGGCATTAAAAAGCAACCCAAGTTACGAACAACCAATTAAAACATTTTTTAAAGATAGTTACAAGTTGAACTCCTCCCGGCTAGTAGATTTGAGTGAGAGGTGCTTCTTCAAAGTAGGGGCTCAGGGAAATAATTGTAGGCGTAGCATGGAAAAAGACCTAAAAGTTAATTTATTCCTCAACTAAAGAGTTTCATCCGGTTTGTTGTTTCATAAACGACACTTTTCTGAACGCCTGCAGGCCTTGAGATTATTATTCTGTCCAGGTGTTTAATATTGAGCATTGCATTTTAGACTTTGATCCTATCTTTGATAAATATTTCAGCCTTTATTTAGTGTTTGATGAGGTACTCAAATTGTCTGTAATCCCAAATGAGTGGATATACAATCTGCTTGCTTCTAAAGGTTCACGTTCTTTATACTTTTTTTTTTTTAAGTTTTCTTAACATTGAGCTAATTATCCAAACCTTTGTAACAGTACCTGTCTCTTTCGTAAATAAGAAATAACATCCTGTAACATGTAAAGAGATCCATCTTGATTGCATAGCTGGTTTCATATGTTTGCATTGCTTTGGGTCCAATATAAAGTAGCTTCAGAGGCACAGCAGTCCTGAATGACAACCTGACAGCACAAAACCTCACCCATTAAACCAAGAAACATGCTTTGCAGCACTGGAAGAACTGCGGAGGACTTGCTGCCGTATTGCTATTTGTGCTCTAATGCTTCACTTTCAATCTTTGAATTAGTATGGGTGGCCATGGTTTGATAGAGGAGATAAAACTTTATTAAAGCAGTAAAAGCACCAGGGAGGTGCTGTGCAGAAACACCACCTGGTGGCAAAGTCTTCGAATGAAACAAAGCAAAGGTTATCATGTATATCTGTAGTTTGTTCCATGATGACTAAAGTCGCGGTGTTACATTTTAAAACTTTCAATCTTCTTTGGGTTTACTTTCGAGATGTTTACTCCAAAATTCTTGTCCCATGGCAGAATCGACGTGTCAAAAAAGGCTTTTATAGACATCTAGGTCTGCTGGATATTTTTAAACTCTGCTTTCAGACTGAGGTCAAAAGGTTTTCATGCACATTGGTCTTCTGGAGATAAAGAAACATCCCAGCTAACATCTACATACCCACAGAGGAAAGAAATGGTATCAAAAGTGGTGGTTAGGTAAGCTATATTGCAGTACTAGAAGACAGATCTAAAAGCAAGTTCCATATCACATTCTTCAGATTTTAATTTCTTTAAAAAAGTGAAACATTGTTTTCCTTTTAGCTTATAGTTATGCACGTCTCTATGTTGATTTCTTTTCCATAAAATCCCAAATAGATACAATAAAGTTTGGGGTTATAATATCTGAAACTATGGATATTTCTGCAAACCACCGCTTTGGGATTTCTATAGATGGAGAGTATAAGCATTGTTTGTAGATTAGAGAAAGAAAGCAAGATAACTTGTTCTGCAGGGCACTTTGTCTGGATTAAATTACTATTAAACAAGTAGCGGATGTGACACACTGGTGGGGCATCCGAAATTTCAAGGAGCACCTGAACGCACCAACGGACACTTGTCATAGAGTTCGCTTTGAAAATAATAATCTTTTAACAGAGAGAAAAAAAAACGACACGGTATAATGTTTAACTCTGTTTTTCCTGTATAAAACTAAAAAAAATAAAAAAATGGATGAGTTGTGAAAGTGTCCACGCCGTTCGGCCGGTGCGGCATCTCCTCCCAGTACGTCCAGTACTATGACGACTGGCTAACGTAACAAAGGCGGCAATGGAGGTAAGGGCAGTATATTAAAAACGATGTTAGCACAAATGTTTGTTGCGTTTCCTGTTATTTCGTGAAGGCGGACCTACTACTTTTCAAATACCCACCTACTACTCATATTTTGGTTAGTAAATTAAATAATGTGCCTTTGTAGCCTACTTACCCATTATAATCGAAGCAAAGCATGCTAGCTAGCATGTTGCTAGCAAGCGCCCATTAAGAATATTCAAAAACCTTCAGCTTTATTACATAAATAAGACAAAACTGATATGTTGTTGCTTTGACAAATTAGTATTTATGAAATGAAAATATGTACGTCCTTATCTAGTTGTTATACATTTTAGTTAAAGCACAATTTAGACCGTTAAAAAGCGAGCGGTTTAACAGCTTGATTTCTCTAGTCAGGCGGGCCATACTGTAGTTTGGTCGCTGGTGTGCTGGGGTTAGAAATTCTTTGTAGCATTTAAGCGGAGAACTGAAGACGTTTTGCCTTTGAATTTTCTTTTTAATGTGACAAATTATGGAGGACCAATTCTGACAGATACAAAAATACACAAATGCTCAATAAATACCAAGGCATACAATTAAATGAACAAAAAAATACAGTAAATAAATAAACATAGGCAGTAATTGTACAATGAGACATACATGTATATATCTCTGTTAATATTTTTTTTGTTCTTCTTATATTACTAATATTAATACATTTGTTATTTCTATGCCTCTTGAAAAACTGTGGGTATTTGGTGGATTAATTCATGTAATTACAGTTATTATGAAGACGATTAAATTAAAAGTTTTAAAAGTCCAAAGTTTTTGTTCTCTGCTCCACGGTCTGCAATCACACCTCACATGCCTCGCTTTTCTACCAGCAGAAAATTATTTGAATCTTTGTGCCTCGTCTAGACCTTTTAAATGACCGATTATAAGCCTGGGTGCATATAGGGCACAACGAAAGTGAGAGTGCATCCAATGTTGATAAAAGCACAGAACTTTTAATTTGTTTTCTGTGTAAATCCTGTGGTGTCATGTTAACTCACAGCACTGCAGTTACATGAAAGAAGTTATTGCATTATTGCAGGGAGAGGTGTGGAATTCACTATTATACAATTTAAAGACACTAAGTTGGAGATACAAATTTTGCAATGGCAAAATCTGGGGCTGCTGACATTTGGGTCCAGCCTCCAGATTGGATGATACGGGCCTGAAACTCACACCAGTAGTGTAGAGTATATGGCTATGCTCACACTGCAGGTCTTGAAGCTCAATTCCGATTTTTTTGCTGAAATCGGATTTTTTTTAGGTGGTCGTTCATACTACTATTAAATGCGACCATCATCAGATTTCTGTCTGAACGGTTCAAAACTGCAAAGCTGTTTTTCAAAGCAACGGACGCTTTGAAAAAAATCTGATACATATCCTGATTAGTACCACATATGGAAGTGGCACAGATCAGATTTTTTGGTGGGTGAAAAGATCAGGATCGGGAGGTTCACGCTGCCTTGAAAAAGACGGATATGGATCGCATATGGGCAAAAAGATCGTATTTGGGTCGCATTTGCCTGCAGTGTGAACGTAGTCCATGTGTGACCGTGCAGAAAATGTGACATCACCTTTAAGTGTCTACTCCTGTGAAACAGCAGGGGATATTTTACAAATTTTGGCATGGCTGCTGAGAAAAACCCGCATCTCTTTTCTTGTTAATTGAATTGTATGCTTATTTATTTATTGAACATTTATTTTTAAATCGGTCAGACTTGCTCCTCCATAAACATTTATTTCACTTAATTTTCTTTATGTTACTCGAGTAACTAATTTCCAAACAGAAATTAAGGACTAATTCATATAAAACTCCTTTTTCTAGGCTGTAAATATCAGTACAAAAGACAGCAGTCAATTTTTGTAGGTTTTTTGTTTTCTCTTTTTATTTGTATTTGCAACCGTGAGTCCTTTAGGAAAAATTGTTCTTATGAACTGGAACGCTCATTGATGTCCATATTGCTGTTCACATAAACAATGTATTAAGAATCAGGCAATTTTTCCACATCAGTTAATCTATAATCTGCTTCATGGTCCTATCAATAGAGTTGTGGGTGTGCCAGAAGCAGTATTAAAACGTATTTTCAGCTCTATTAAAAAAACACAAAACTGATTTATTGTTGCTTTATAGATTTGAATGTATGAAATGAAAATATTTATGTCTTTATCTAGTTATATTTTTTCCTTAAAGCACAATGCAGACCATTCAAACCATAGCTATAGTTTGGTCTCTGACGTGGGGTTGTGCTTTGTAACCTCCTCTCCTCCTAGTGTCCTGATTGCCCGCTGAAATAATCATTAGTCTCACCTGTTTGTTGTTATGCATCAGCTCTCCATGTCTATTTATTCTGCTTCTGTTTTCCCCTTCTTATGCGTCGGTCGGTACGTATCTGTTCCTGGCTAATCCAGTTTCTGGCTTTTCTTTCGCTAGCTCATTGCAACCATTTGTTTTTCGGAGTGTCTTGGCTTTAAGAAGGACTTGCTCTTTCCTCCTTTGCCTTTTTTTTTTATCTGGTGATTTTTGTCGTGTGAAGTTTCAGATTTGAACTCTTGGCGCCCAGCTGACTGCATTCCCTGTGGAGAAAAGGTGAGGTGTTTGGTTTGTTTTAATGCGGGAGGCTATTGCTACATAAACATGCACAGATTTCTTTGAAACTGCGTAACGGAGCCACAGTTGAGGGCAATGCTGGAAGAGGAAGATCTTAAAGATGCGATCACTCCGTGGCCATTTGCTGTTTAGCTTCTGCTCCTTAGTTGATGTGCCCTCAGCTGGTCAACTGTATCAATTTGATAATTCCCCACAAATTCCCTTGTGGGAATGAGACTCTTGTCAAGCTGTACATAAATTTTAGCGACACCAATATGTGTGTGTGTGTGAATGATGGTGAATTGCTTCTGTGTTTGCTACTATTTTAGAGACTTTAAAAGCCATGTACTATAGGTGTGCTGTAGATTTGGTCCTTATCTCTCTTGCTGTTGATCGTCATTGGCAAATGTGGATTTTTTTGTTGCTGTTTGCTGTAATTTTTCTCCTTAATATTGCCTATTTGGTTTATCTAGGGTAAATCATTTTATGATTGAATATACATAAAATATGTATATTGAGCCACCACTGAGGATCCACCCTGGGTGGATCTTCGGAGGTGGCTGCAGGTGTAGACGATAGATCTTCAGTGTATTTTTATCCTGACTTCTCATGTTTCCGGTTTTTCTTTTTCTTTCTGTTGAGCATCAAAAAAAACAAAAAAACGGGGCCAAGATGATGGAAACTTTTTTGAAAACATCAAAAACTAAAGCCACACAAAACCCAGTTTCTATCCTAAAAGGGTAAATGTTTGCCACATTTTAGTAGTCAGCCTCATTTAAATATACCGTTTTCACCCCACTGACAAACTCTCTCTCTTTCTCTTTCCAGGACTGAATTCCTCAATACTTCTGCTGCAAAATCTGCAGCAACACCAGGGGTCCTGAAAAGTGTTGTATTCAAAGAACCATTGTCATGGTGCACTGCAGGACCCAAAGTGTTGCAGAAAACATGCATCAGTATTAGAACTAGCTCTACTACTGTGAATGATTCTGGATACAGTGGAATGAATCCCAGAGCCACCAAAGTATTGCCTCAGACTAGCGTGACGTCTTTAGCCCTTGCTAAAGTGAGTCAACAACTGGTGAAACCTATATATACGAATGCTTCTGTTAAGAAGTTGACTGAAGTAAAGACTGAAGCGGGTGCTCATAAGAGCAGTTCAGTAGCTACCAAACTGAACAAAGGCATGCCTGCAAGCTCTGAAAACAAGAGGCTACTGAAGGAGCCCTCCAATGTATTCATTAGCAGGGAGATGCCATGGAGAAGCCTTGTCAAAATTGGCAAGTTTTCCCTTTTTTGTATAAGAAACCTTAGTGTATCTGTATGTATGAGACTACTTTGGATTTTTAACATGCGTCTTCTCTTGTATTAGGCTTGAATCAGCTGATTATTGTGTCATGTGAGGAAAAGCAGCAGGTCTACTGTCAGCTCTGCTTAGTCAGGCTGAGAACGTCCAGTCACTCTACCAGCTTCACCCATTGCTGTAACTATGTGGTACGTGGCCTTTTGATTTTAGTCTTTCAGAGGTTAAAGGTTAACTATTTCTTAAACACGCATACTTAATCATTTTTTCTCTTTCAAGGTTTGTTTCAAGACATTTATCCAATAGGGTATTTCAGATCAAACTTTAGCTATGAGGCAGACAAGTATTGGTCAGAGTGGAATGTATTAGAAATTGGATTTGCACCAATAACTGTATCGGTGCATCTCCAAAGTTATTTTTCCAGTCCGATACCTGGGCTTAGTAGTGTTGTCATGATGCCAACATTTTGGTACCGGTACCAACCTGTATTTCAATACTTTTTAGCATAAAAAGAACACAAAATATCATTGGAGTGAAAAGTGCATGTACCGGGCCATACTTGGACAATTTTTAATTATATTGTATTATATAATTATATTGCCAGAATAAAGTGGTGGTGATGTGAGTAAAGTTTTGAAATTACCAGGAAAAAAGCTTCTATAATGAGAAGAAAGCTACGTCAAGACGTGACATGATCAGCTCAAACAAATTGCAGACAGCCTGAGTGTTTTTAACGCAGGCGGGAGATCTATGTGTGCAACGGCAGTTAAGTGAAAACAAAATATTTTAACACTTGCTTTTGTAAACTACAGCAGAATCAGCGCCAGCTTTGCACGTGTGACTCTTTCAAATGTGGAACGGGTCTCCTTAAGCGGGCTTCATGTAGCAGCAGGATGAAGCACTGACTTCAGTGCTTGGAAGGAGGGAGGATCAGGGCTCGCAGCAGCACTTACTGCTCGCTTAAGAACAGTAAACTGCAGACCGATCGCTGCTTTTGTGTTGTCGGAAAGTCTCCAACAACACAGACAAGTCACTAGATTATTGGCTTGTCTGAAAGTCACCAGCGGGGTCTGAAAACACGCTAAATCTAGTGACAAAGTCGCTATTTTGGCAACACTGTCTGACCGGTTCAACACCATCTGTCTCGTCCTCTCAGCGGTGCAGGTGCTGTCGGCAGCGCTGCAAGTACTGGTCCCATCCTAAATGCAGTGTAGTACCGTTTTAAATACAGCAGTACCAAATTAGTGCCGGTATACCAAACAACCCTAGCTGAGTATATCGGCCGATACATGATACCGAGCTGCTACTACTGTTGCATGAACCGTATACCTTCCATGTTTGTGGTGTTGAATGTACCAACTTTATCACCACCCCTCCCATTTTTCGCGTTGCAGATATTGCACATTGCAGTCGCACTTGACGTGTCAAGTTTGAAATGTCTTCAAATGGCAGACTTGGTTCGATCAGGCGCTTGCTCCATGTTGCTCTGTTTGCTCAGCACGATGACGTTACTGTTGCAGACATGGTCTTGAAGTGACTAGATTGCTGTGCATGATATTAATTTAAAAAAAAAATGACTGGATCAGAATGCTGCCTTGGAGTCATTCATCCGATATCTGATCCAGCTAATTGGTCTATATCAGGAGCTTCATAACAGGCAATCTAAACCCAAGAAATATTTACTGAAATGATTTCTCAGGTGTATATCAAACTATTGTGGAATAATGATTTAATAGAGATTTTCTTTATTTGTTTTTGTAGACAATGAAGTATCCAGAATGGATTACAAATGTATCAAACTTGGAGGACAGACTGGGAAACATTGTGGACCATTTAGCTGCAATTGAGAAAGACCTAGGACCACAGAAGCCACAGGTGACTTCTTTTTTTTTTTTTTTTTTTTTTGTGCAACTGATTACAAGAGTTTTGACTATGGTGTGTGTGTGTGCTGTAAGAACAGATGCAAGTCTTTATTTAAAACTATACTCTAAAAAGCAAAAGCCAACTTTACAGTCAAAAGGGATAGGGTAAGGCATACCAGACTTAGTAATCGGAGCTTTTTCCAGCCGTTACTTAGCTAGGAAATGGCAAAGCGGCTTAAATCGGAGGCGACCAGACTCTCGCTCAGTTCTTTCTGCAAACGTTTTGACACCTATCCAGGAGTCTTTGTCAAGTCTGGTGGCTCGCACTTGCACAACCACATTTTTACAGTCTATGCCAGAGGTACTCAGTGAAAATGGCGAAATCACCACAACTTGCTCCCAAAATGTTCTATATGCGTGAAATCGCCTCACTGTAATTTATGTTTCCTTTGAACAGGAAGTTGTATTAAATCCACTGAACTTAGGTTTAGGTTTCTCATCCACCAATGTTGGGGTTAGGTATGAAATCCTCTGACCTTAGATTTAGACTCCCTTGCCTTTTTCTTGGTCTCAGTATATTGTAAAGCTGCAGTTGTGAACTAACAGCATTGATTGTAAAGTGTGAGTGAGAACTTAAAGCCTACATTGTGGATTGCTGAAAGTGTAGTTTTGGCTGTGTTGTGATCTTTTCCACCATGTTTCAACACCATTTACCCACCAACAGCTTTATTATTGTAAAATTGAGAGACCTTATTAATGCAAACTTGTTTTACCTTGTACTCCTTGTTTGCAGAATCTGTATTTAAAATGTATTTTGTGTTTTCTTTATTCCCTCATCTAGAAGGTGGAGGTGAAGAGGGACTTGTACCTAACGCTGGCTACTCTTTCAGAAAAAGAAGGTGGTGAAAACTTAAAGGTCTAAAATATTTTAATTTCAGAACGCCACACCACCAGAGCGTAGTCTCTAAACTTGCACTATTAAGTCAGGTGCTTTATTTGTCATACATACAAAGTACAATTTTGTAGCTCAGATGGAGGGTTAGCCTGAGCCGCTGCAACTTAGTGCGCCGCCACCAATGGCCGACCTGACCAGCATGTCTTTTAGTGGTAAGGGAAACCGGAGCACCCGGAGGAAACCTACAGACACAGGGAACATGCAAACTCCACACAGAAAGGCCCCTGCTCAACCTAAACCATTCTCATTTGTCACCATGGATGTAAAATTCCCTATAAACAATCAGTCCTCTCCATCAACAATGTCTTAGTCAAATGTTTTTTCCTCTCCTTTCAAACCCAAAATGCACCAGTGTGCAGTACTGATAAATAACTGGTAAATTAATCGTTAAAAGTATTGTGCAGATTAGGAATAGTCTTTTTGTCTTTTGATCCTCAGCTGTTGAGAAACTTAAAGCAATTGTGAGACAAGGCCCTCTAGTCTCATCGTCTGCAGCTGAAACTAAAGAAACTTCTCAACAGAAAGTTTCATGTTCCTGTGAAGTTTCCAGCTCAGATGACGGTAAATATTAAACCATGGCAACATGGCTTTTTCTGTCAAACATTTAGGGTGTCACTTTTTTAAGGGGATTATCTTTTTTTTTCTTCTTTTTTTTCTATTAATCGTGCTCATTGTATGCTCTGAAATAACCAGTGAGCTAAAAACTCTCATTCTCACTCTTTCCGTTAGGAGTCTGTGTACAACAAAAAGAGATTTCAACATTTTCTGCCAATAACCGATCAGGGCAGAAGGGCAGAAGGCTGCAGCAGATAAGAGATGCCCACGTAAAAGGTAACGCCATTTCTAAGCTATTAAGAACTGAAGGAACAGGTTCAAAGTGTTTATCAAACATGTCTGTCTGGGAAGCATGACCTTTCAACTCTTAACTTTTTACTTGAGGCCCCTTCACAAAGTCCTTGTTAGACCTTTTTAGGTCCTGGAATCTTCCCATATGTTTTCATGACTTCAACTCAGTGCTGGCCAGAACGTGGTAAAGTTTCCTTAAAGGTGCATTGCGCAGGTTCCAGGATTTTTGCTGATGTCTGCCCCCCCCAGTGACAATTTGAAATGACACCAGTGTCATACACACGCATGGGTGGGGGGGAAGCTAACTGTTAAGACTTCACAGGGTTTATTTAGAGACTTAATGTTTTCTGAGGTAAGAAAGGAATAATTTGTTATATAATGTAGAAATGTATTTTGAACAGAAATATTTCATATTGAGTCAATAGTAATTTTTTTTTTCTTTTTAGGGTAAGCCATAGCTACCCTTTTAGCTGGCCAATAATGGAAGGGGCAGACTGACCATCAGGGGCAAGTTTTTAAAAAAGAACGGGTGTTCTCTGAACTCTTTGAGTGGGCGGAGCTTGGTTCCTGGATCTGTGTTTGATTGGTTGGGAGGATGTAATGACTGTAATAACCTACATGGCTAGAACACAAAAGGAAGGATTATTATCCAGCCTTAAATCAAGGCTCCCTCAAGTCACCAATAATGCAGAAAAGGGTAGCGAGCCAGCGCTTTAACGGCATGGATTGTTATCAAGAGCGACCCAAACCATTGCGATTGCTGGGCCGTCCGGTCCACTGGGGAAACTCCCGGTGCGCCCAATAGCCAGTTCACTCTGACAGAACAGCTCTCCTTCCACATCTGCTTGGAAACAAGATGGAGTTGACTGGATTCACTGTTCCTGCTGAATGTGTGCTCCCGAGGCAGCAGATGTAAATTCTGTCGGGATAGTTTCCGCCATTGCTTGAAAACTGTCCCGTTATTTACTCTTGTCTTGTTCCTTCGCAGATCAGACTCCAATTTTTCTTCTTTACCCACTAGTGCTTTTAGGTTCTATTTAGTCTCTACATTTTATTCCTACTTGCTTCTCTTTTTTTTTTTTTTTTTTTTTTTTTTTTTTTTTTTTCCTGTATTTTAATCATGTAAAGCACCTGGCATTGTCTCTGTACTGAAATGTGCTATACAAATAAATTTGCCTAGCCTTTTTTTTTCTTCTGTCTACTGGGGCCTATAGAGGCAACTGCGGTAAATGGAAGAGAGCTAATTTTACACATTGGACAACTGTAAGGGCATATATGAGAAAGAAAATGAATATTTAACTTTGCCTTTAAAACTAATTTTTTTTTTTTTTTTTTTTTTTTTTAAACTGCTTCTCTCCTGGATACACACCTACTGCTGACCTACTTTTTAATGCTTGGCTGACACTGTGTTTAAGGCTCCTGTAAGACAATAAACTGCTTAGTTGTAAAATTTAATCAGATAAATTAAATATCAGATCCCTCTATTAAAGCAGCAGTAGTTGTAGAATATAATTTGTATTCATCTTAAATTATTTTTACTTGATGTCGTCAAACTTAATTTATCATGAAGCTAATATCTGATATTAATTGCATGTATTGATTTTAATTAAAGTTTAAATTTTTTAATCAAATCTTGATAAATGTACAAATTTCCTTACATATGTAAAAGTGACATTTTGCACGACAGAAATGAAGAATGAATTCTGTTTACTGTAGCTTTCTCCTGCTACAAAGGTAATTGGGTTGAATCGATTATTTTTTTTTTTTTTTTATCTTTTTGTCCAAGGTGGAGATGGTAAAGCCCAACAAGCTGGAAATCTGATTCAGAAACATCTCCAGCCATCTATAAGTGGCACCCAAATGGACCCAGATTCTGTTCCAGGCAATAAAGCTGATGACCGAGCAGGTTTGAAATTTTTGTCGTGCGTGTTTTTTTTTGTTTTTTTTCCCCCCCAAGAAAATGTCCTATTTCTTTCAAAACAGTATTATTTCTTGTGTTGCTGTTTTTTTTTTTTTTTTTTTTTTTTTTTTTTTTTTCAGAAACTGCAAGACGGGATCCTTTTGTTGCTGATGCTCAAACTCATCAAGTCACACGTATCATAGAGGGTCTCAGTAAGTAAGAGTTTCTTTCCCTTTTTTATAAAAAAATTCTGTATAATGTTCAGCATCTTGGTGTATCCCTTACACACCATCTAAATACAGCGGTACCTTGACTGACTTATGAGTTTAATTGGTTCTGTGACAGAGCTTGTAAATTCAAATTACTCTTATGTCAAATCAACTTTCCTCATTGAAATAAATTGAAACGATATTAATCCATTCTATCACCACTGGCAATAAAACCATTTCTTAAATGGTTTTGGATAAGAAAACATTACTTGGAGCAAATACAATACTGTATAAAAACAAAAAAAATGTACTGAAATAAACTGGTTGCATTAAGTACAATATTTACCTTTGAGATCAGATGGTATGAAGATGGAGAAAAAGGGGCTGTACTAAATAACGATTTTTACTCATGGATTTTTGGCTCCTTTACCTCGATATTATCTTCAAGGTTTTCTGTTTCATCCTCCCTCTTAAAGGTGTGTGTGTGTGACAGTATCGCAGAACTAACATAATGCCGGTTTGCTTAGTTAATAATTTAAATAATGCAGGACCGAGCCTGACCCTCTGAAATACCTCGCAGTAAAGCAGCACCTCAGCGTGATCATAGACCAACCGTTATTAAATAAAACGATCTAACCGCAACTTTATGAGCCTCATATCAGAACATTTACTCACGTCAGTCAACCCTGCGGTCACATCTGAGTGATCGGTGGCTTTAGCGTGAACACAAACATTCATACTGTATTCCCAGCAACATTCCAGTCTCTTTCCTCTTGGAATCATCACATCTTTTGTGGGGTTTTTTTTTTTTTTTTTTTTTTTCTCCCTGTCTGATCTTGGTACATTCTTCATTGTTTCGCCTGAAGATGCTTATAGCGGCTTCCTTGTTTTAACCCCTGCTGCGCATGCGCAGTACACACTTCGGTTAAAATCATAACACAAAAGGCTTTTACTAACAAGTTGAGCAAAACATGAAACACCAAAATAATACGCCAGCAAGATGTGATACTTTTTCATTAAAAACTTTGTATGCAACCAGAGTGAGCTACTTATAAAATGAGTCAAATAACGTGGCACCTTTTTCCAGGCTTTCTTTTGAATAGTTTGTTCCTTTTTTCACATTCCCAACATTTCCTTTATCCTGTGAGGGTGACCATTTCATTGCCTATTTCTTAGAAAATGTCTGTGTATTGCTGTTTTATTGCAGCGGCCACTAGTGGTGGAATATCTGAAGCTGACTTAGTCGAATTTTTAGCTCTCAAGTCAAAGCAAAGGGGGGGAAAAATTAGCTGAAGGGAAGGCTTGTACGTAGAAAAACTTTGTGGCTGGGACATTCGTAGGTCAAGGTACTACTGAGATTCATTTGTGCAAATTTGACAGGCGGGAATGTGCAGCAAGAAGACCTTCTTTTCCCTCTAGAAAGACGACTTATCGGGAGTTCTTCACCCTCGCATGATTCACCAAAAGCCGTTGATTGTAGACCAGACGTCAAAATCTGCAGCCTCCAGAAACGAGCAGGTCCAGCGCAAATGAGGGAGACTGGACCGAGGCACAAAGCAGTGGAAGCTCCAACACATGGCACAGCTCATCAAGGGCACAGGGAATTACAATCATCCCTCATAACTTCCTTTGGTTAGTGTGGAGCATTAAAGCTCAACTTTTGTCTTTTTATGAGATGACGTGTAGTAATAGATCTTGGTTACAGGGAGAGAAGCTCCAGGCTCCAGTAATTTGTCCTTTTACTTGCAAGTACGACAAGTGGAAATCAAGCGGGTCATTGGTGAGTGCCTCTCTGATCACCCTGAGCATATTCTGCCTCTTTACAGAAACCTGTAGTGTATCTAAACAGTCTGCACGTATCAGGTATCGACTGTGTGTGGGAGTGCCAAGGGATTTGTCTGGAAACGTTCTTTCTTTGTGAAAGCTGTGAGGAAACGATCTCCTGCTGTGACATCTGTCAACATGTGGTCAGCCTCGATCACCAACTCAGGTGCATTGTGAGTGTTCGTTTAAGGACGCAACAAATGAACGCAGACCTTCATGTATTCTAAGGTGATCTACATGTTTACAGTGGAAAAAGCACCCAGAGTTTCTGCAGATGTTCTGGCTGGAGGCAGACCTGCCTCAAGCGTTCAAAATGAACCTTTTGGAAGATGTTGTCTGGATGCTAGCAGAGCGCGACAGCTTCTTGAAGCTTGATGCAAAGGTATTTTAGTGAATCGCTAGAGCAAACGCAATTGTTTATATAACAAACGTGTTCTTGTGCCTTTTTTTTTTTTTTTTTTTTTTAAATACACCATTTTGCTGAAATGGCTTCCCCAATCTTTCTTTTAGTGCATCATACTTGAACAGGAGTTGCATCGGTTTGTTAGGACAGCTCAATTTAGTGAAGGTAAAAGCTTCATTTGCATTAGTCAAAAACATTTAAAGCAACATTGTGTGCCATAATTATTTTATTTTTTTTTAAAGCTTTGAAAACTGTGCAGAACATTCTTAATGACAAGAAACCAACCATCCTATCACTCAGTGCTACACCCAAATGAAGTAAGTCTTTGTGTGTGTGTGTGTTTTTTTTTTTTTTTTTTTTTTTTTTTTTTTTTTTTTTTTTTTTGCTGGCTAAGATTTAGACACACCTAAAGTATGAAGAACAAAAATTCTGTCTTGCAGGGCTTGACTCAAAATGTACAATAAGGATGCAAATTGGACATTTATCACAACAGCAGTCTGACAAGGTTACTCAGGCTTTGTGTGCTCAGTTGGGTTTAAGCTTCTTTGGGGGACTGAATTTTAAAAGTTCAGTTTTAGAGCGGCCTTTCAACAGGAATTTGAACTTGGTGTTTTTTAGATAAGGTTACCCCGTACAGGTGAACCAGAAATTGATTCTTCACTGCCTGGGAACCTGTCGTAATATATACAAGCTGTATAATTAAAATAGGATGATTGATCTATTCGGTTTTTTTTTGTTTTTTTTTTAATGGCAGTTTCAGACATCTTAAAATAAAATTGGTTTTAAAGAATTGGGTTATATTAAACATGACTATACCAGTGTAAAGAACACGCAGTTTCACATTGACATTTGACACGATTTGTAGGTTTTATTTCCTTTTTAATTAAAAGAAAATAAGACTGTTAACCTTTTTATGATAGTTTGTTTTGCCTTATGAGTTCAATGCCACTGCAGCTGGCTTTCATGTAAACAAAGTGACACAATGGCAGCCCAGAAAGTCAATGTTCTGCTTTGAGATTTTTTTTTTTTTTTTTTTTAAGTTCAAGACTAAGGCATTTAGAGTATGGGACATTAAATGGTGAAAGATGAGGAAAAAAAATTCATGTCTGAATTTAAAAAAAGGCCTTTAATTCTTTAATATAAATTTAAGGGACAGCTCCTTTATCCCAAATTATTAAAACTAACGTAAACCTTTCCTCCTAATGTCTGGTAGTTACGACCGCATGCATATTTAATTATCCAACTGGGGGAAAAAAGTTGGTCTGTAAAGCTTGAAGGACATTTCTGAATTAACTTTTTTTTTTTTTTTTTTTTTTAATCCTGCTTTTATTCTTTTCAGAAAATTCTTTGAAGAAAATGCTAGGAGCAATGTTTTGGAAGAAATGGCCATTGTTGGAAGCTCAGATGATGTTGCAAAAAGAGTATTCAGTCCTCTG
Source organism: Fundulus diaphanus (assembly GCA_037039145.1). NCBI lineage: Eukaryota > Metazoa > Chordata > Actinopteri > Cyprinodontiformes > Fundulidae > Fundulus > Fundulus diaphanus. The sequence continues at coordinate 30,669,795 of CM073135.1, forward strand.
GAGATGAACTCCTCTTCCTCAAAGACTGATCTGGTGGACTCTTCAGTCCCTAATCCAGTAGCGGAGTTCACTAAAGGTACAACGCCTAATCCATTCTTAAAGCCTGCTGTCTCATAGAACTGGTCCCAGATTTAACATCTTGCACCGCTGTCAGGAAAACCCTGCAAGGGTCCATCAGGGGACTAGCCAGAACAAAATCATCTCCTGTATCTGTTCAAGCCCTACACAAAACCAGCCGCCCACTGATGGACACCCTGCCAGCTAAATGTACACTCGTGTGAACCCGGTTCTCAATCTTCAGGGGAGTTAACCCTGCTGCAGGCCCTTCTCTGCTTGCTGTGAAAGATGAGCACTCTAGAGCCAAACAAGTTAAATCCACTGCAGACCAGGATTTTTACTCTAAACTCATTTCTCATTTGAAACTGGGCTTATCCAGCAGGAACCGCTTCTCCACGTTGGCTGACAATACTACAACCAGTAACTCCACTGAAAACCAGTTATCTGGAAATGCTTAAAACTAGATTGGATTCAAATACTGTGGACATAAAAGCTGAACAGGCTTGTCAAAACAGATTCAACATGTCTGCTGATCAAAGCTACACAGAAGAAGCCACCTAACTCGTTAGAGGGAACAAGACAGCGTCCGATTTGGAGTGTCGAAAGGAACCACCAACTTCTTCTCTGAAGACTTTCTAAAGGGGAGCGGTGCAGATTACATGACAAGACTATAACTGCTGTAGCTCCTTCTACTGACCTACAGGATATGAAATTAAATGCTGAAAAGACCGTTAAAAAATGGGAATAGAGTTCCTTCTAGTTCGTCCGCCACCAACCGTAACTCAGGAGCCAAAACGAGACCCAGAACCTGCCGGGACTGATTAGTCAGATGCTCCTTAACACCTTTGGAAACGTCCAACCAAACACTGTAAAGCGCATGTTTCAGGGCATCTATACATGCCGACTCAGACCGATGCTGACAAATCTATTTCCACACCGATCCACCTATTTCCACTTAAACAGTAGCAGCGTCAGGGGGCTGTAAGCCACACAGGAAAGCTGCTTGTGACCAAAGTGTGGCTTCAGGTCATCTTTCCTCTCTGCTTGCTGCTGATCAGAAACATCTCCATTAGTGCTGACGCTTTATGTCAACACTATACCTATTCAAGCTACATTTGTCTACAGTGGGTGGCTTGTCCAATTATTTATTTTTTCCCTGTTACATTCTTGTAGTGGAAGTGTAAGAAGTTTTATTTATTTTATTCTTGTTGGTAAGTGTTCTGTTCTCATGAGCTGACTTTCCATGTTTAGCCTAAACAAGGTTTGGAAGTTTAGTTTTGGTGAATTTTTTTTTTTATTCATAAAGTATGCAACATGTACTCTGATTTGATCAAACTGTCCGTTCTGTTGGAGTATAGTTTTAAAGATAAGTCAAGTTTGATCGTCACATTAGTGATGATACTGTTATCTAGTATGGCCATAATGATCAGACCCATCAGTCGGTGGCCATGAGGAGTTTTTTGTTTTTACTCTCCTCAAAACATCACATGCTCTCCTATGGTCTGTGTACAGAGCCAACACATTCATGGACGGCGCTGTAAACGTATCCCTCCACTTCACTCTCCAGTATCTGGACTCCCCAGGATCCTAGGCCAAGATACTGTTCCTGGACTTTCAGTTCTTCAACACCATCATCCCAGCCCTGCTTAGAGACTAGCTGTCTGAGCTGAATGTGCCTGAGCCCCTCAGCAGGTAGCTTAGACTTCCTGACAGGTGGCAGCTCGGACCATCTACATGTGCTCCACCTAGTGCTGCACCTGGCTGCTTACAGCCATGCAGCGCACTAGGGGGCCCAGAGATTAACTCACTATAAACTGACTGTCGGTTAACCATTTTTTCAATTAGCAGCTACACAAATATGCATATTAATTGAATGACAGATTGCAATAATTGACCCTGTGCACTTCATTTGTGCTTTCTGGTCATTGGACTGGCAGGTCCTGGCCACAGAAATCTCAAATCTTCCAAACCTCCCCACATCAAACATAACCAGTGTTCAGTTTTCCACCTTTTATCCATCAAAAAAGAGCTGGCTGGGCTCTATCCAAACCTCTGAGTCGCTTTGAGAATAACCTGCATATTGCCTGTGAAAATGGCATCAGCTGAAAGGTTTTTCACAGCAAACACTGATTAAAACATTATTGCTGATTTTGCTTCCAAAAGATGTGCCGTTTTTACCTTGTTCTCGTTGAGAGTTGACTGTAGATCTTAACTGATTTTGAATAGTTTAGATTTTGAAGTTTTAAGGATTCTTTTTAGTATTTTTAGTTATTTACTTGTTACCTGTTTATAATTTAGAGAACAAATATAAAAACATGCTATAATCTTTTGTTGCATTCCTTTTTATCCTGTGCGATGGACACTATATATTTTATGTAAAACTTTAGGTTTGGAGCCCTTTAGGGGTCCAATTGAGTTAATACCAATTAACAAGTTTCAACACAAAGCACATCAAATGGTTATAGCTCTTTTCTAGCCAACCAGACTACACGATGTGCTTTTCAATGAAATCAGTGCCCTCATTTACCTGCACATGAATTCATAGAAAATTTTCACATTTTCTGTTCTTGAAGATGGTAATTATTCATGTTTCTGTTTTTATTCCCATTGTTTGCATACCTGTCCTTAGTTTCTAGGTTATCCTTTCATGCCTGGCCATTCATCAGGTTTTAAGAACAAGGGGGGGTTACGCCCCAAGAGATGAACACACAGGATATAAATGACCTTAGCAGGCGATATTATTATTTACTCTTTAGTCATTACTATCCTCAATAAAGGCTTGTGGTTTATAAGTTTAATAGGGTGCACCTTATGACATCTTGCCTTATTAAGACTGTAAAACTACTGAAACCTTGAGTTCCTGTAAATCAAGGTTAAAAACTGATTTGTTTAGAGTTGCCCTTGAATGTTAATGTTGAAGTTTGTAGTCCAACTTGTCTTATATCTTAACCTGTTGCCACTATTCAACTACAATGTGCTTTCCTCTGTAATGTTATCTTTTCTTTGTTCTGTTCACGTTCAGCACTTTGAACTGTCTAGTTACTGAAATGTTAAAAATAAATTTTCCTAATACAACTTTATTTACAGAGCAGTTTAAATATAACACCGTGGCATTGACCAAAGTGTTGTAAACTGATTAAAAATCAATTGAATCCAGAAATACCCTTGTCAGCTCTAGCAAGCAAAAATACCATACAACTATGACCGACTAACAAAACATCAGAACAATAAAACTAATAGAAAATAGATAAAATGATAAATAAAAAAAATCAAAACCAACTTCTCAGAGTTAAAAGCAAAGGAGAAATAATGTATTTTAAGACAAGATTTAAAAACAGCAAGTGAGTCGGCAGCTTATTCCACAGTTTGGGGGCCGCGACTAAAAACACTCGCTCACCTCCAAACTTTCTGGCTTTGGGTCAGACAACAGTTACTGATCTGCTGAGCCGAGTGAGTGTGAGGGAGCACATGTTTGAATCAGGTCAGATACTGAGGGCATGACCATATAAACACTTAAAAACAAATAAAATAAATTCGGAAATGAACTGGAAGCCAATGTAGAGATGCCAAAACAGGAGTGATAAGTTCTAATTTCTGTGCATCTGTAAAAAGGCGTGCAGCAGCGTTTGGAAAAAGCTGAAGTCGATTGAAGAGTGGCTTAGCAATTCATAAAGACCATTTACAGTAATCTAAATGGGTTGTAATTAAAGGATGAATTAAAATCTCAAGATGATTCTGTGAAAGAAAAGGTTTAACTTGTATCAGATGATAAAAACTAGACTTGATTACAGATTTAATTTGGCATCAGGTTTAACATCATTGTTTTCACTAGCATAAAGAATTTGGTATCTGAAATATAAATGTAACAGTACCTAATTGTTGCAATCCACAAACCTTTTACATGAAGTTTATCGACTTAATGGTTTGAGGGAAAGTTTTTTTTCATGACCCTGAAGTTTATTTAAGAAACAAAGCCACCTCTTTGTGGTGGAGGATATTTGTTTTAGTTGTGTGCATAGAGTTTATCAGACTTTTAGATCTTCCCCAATACTTCAAGTTCATTGAAAAAGCGATGTGAATCTGTTTTTGAACAGAGGTTTTATGCGCTCCTCACTGCATGGTTTTTATTGAAACTAATGACACACTCCAAATAAAGTGCGGTTAAATAAACATCTCTGGCTTTTCCATCATTCCCTTTGATACACAAATATAATTTCATGTTTTTTGATGGTTTATATCTCTTCTGTGTTTTACTCCTGTAAAACACAGGAGTCACTTAAAGTCTAAACGTCTTAGTTCCTGAGATTCCTGAGAAAAGAATGAAAAGGGAGGCAAGCTTGAGGGAGGCATATTTCATTCATGGCCAGGTTGGTGAGCGGCCTCCCCCACACCTGGGTGTTTGCTGGTACTCTGAGAAACTTAAAACAAATACTTTCCCAGCTCTCAGGCTGTTATAAGGTCAAGGCCTTTGCTTGCGATAACAGTGCGGACTACTTTGGATTTGCACAAGGCAGCGTTATAAACGGGGCAAAGAAGGACCGAATACAAATTATGATTTAACTCTCAATTGTGTCTCGAACAACCTTTTAAATTTCTGCTATGCATTTGCATTATATATGTTTCACTCTTAGTTTTTTTTGACACGTATAAGAGATTCAGCTTGGGCCAGAACATCATTACCCCATGCTATTCTTCTATAAAGGAAGAAGTATTTTGTCCTTTAAACAAAAAATATCCATTAACCACTTGTTTTTAGCCTCTGTCATTAATCTCTGATATTAAAATATGATTGTTAGAGTCTGTAATAACAAATGTCATGATTTGGGGTGTTAGTGTTTTTCGGGGCTGATTGGCTGACCCCATTTTCATGCTCCACTCTGCTCAATTGCCGCTCAGCTCATCATTATCAGCGTCACCTGCTGCCACTAATCACCATCAAGTCAGCTCACCTGTGATTCCACCTAAATAAACCTGCTTCCCATAACCACTCCCTGAGAGTTACCACTTCATCTTAGAAGACTACAGTTAAAGATTTCTTATTGGTGTCAATTAAAGGGACATAAGGGAAATCATCCATGTCAAAAAATTTTAAATCCTAGTTGGGAAAAAGGAAAAAAGAATTTAAAATCTTTTGGTTGGGATATTGAAAATATTATAAAAGAATTTGATTTAGATTATATAAATATTAGCCAAACAGTCCCTCTTTTCACCAGTTCTTTATTTTCTAATAGTATTGTTGATTTAACCTTGTTGAAGGAAAGGGAAAAAGGAAACTATTTAGATTTTAGTTCAATACAATCATACTTAGACAATAACTATTATGGATATATTCAAGTTTTTACAGATGCTTCAAAAAACTCAAATAACAATAATGGGGTGTCATTAATTGTTCCAGAATTTAATATTAAGAAATGTAAAAGAATTTCTGATGGAGTATCAGTTTATACAGGAGAGATGATGGGAATCATTGTAGCTTTAGAATGGATTGAGGAAGTTCGTCCTTTGAGAAGCATAATTTGTTCCGATTCAAGTTCATCATTATATTCAATAAAAAATAATCATTCTACTAGTAGATCAGACCTTTTATTAGAGATTCAGTTATTAGGCGCCCGCCTATGCATTGAAAATGCATGGCGGAGGCCTTATGCTATGCACCTAATAAGGATTTCTTTATAATTATTATTGTTTATTAATCTTCCGTCACCGTTAATACAGCCCGAACCGTAGGGTCTACCCCCACATACTATATATCGAAACGTTCGTCTCGACGCCGCGATCAGGGCTTTTTGTACTTGACGGCATTTCGACTTACGGTTGGAACAAAATTCGCAAAAAACCACCGAAAAATGGTCATTTTCAACACTCTACTGTGTCGTCATGCTTTCACCTACGAACATCGTTTAACTTCCAGTTTGTAGATATATCTTTGAACTATTCAGAAGTGAAAACGGAATGTGCATATCTTTTATCGTTTTCTCATCACGCCATTTTCAGTTACCATGGTGACAAAATTCTCCAAAAAACACAGAACAACTTTAGCCTACTTGCTCAATTTTCACTCTACGTGCACAAATTATACATCAACACGTAGGTATTTCGGTCTGGATTCAGGAAATGTAACCCTCATTGGTGTAGGTCTTTTAGATTTCTTGCACATCACCTCAGACCGGCAACAACCCCAAAGTGAAACTTATGCGAAAAACACCAAACAACTTTAGCCTACTCGCTCAATTTACACTCTACGTAGACAAATTATACATCAAAACGTAGGTCTTTTTGTCTGGATTCAGAAAATGTAACCCTCATTGCTGTAGGACTTATAGATTTTTTTCATCACGCCATTTTCACCTACCCTGGTGACAAAATTATCCAGAAACCAACAAACAACTTTAGCCTACTTGCTCAATTTTCACTCTACATGCACAAATTATACATCAAAACGTAGGTAGTTTTGTCTGGAATCAGGAAATGTAACCCTTATTGGTGTAGGTCTTATAGATTTTTCGCAAATCACCTCAGACCGGCAGCAACCCCAAAGTCAAACTTATGCGAAAAACAACGAACAACTTGAGCCTACTCGCTCAATTTTCACTCTACATGCACAAATTATACATCAAAACGTAGGTCTTCTTGTCTGGATTCAGAAAATGTAACCCTCATTGGTGTAGGACTTATAGAATTTTCGCAAATCACCTCAGACCGGCAACAACCCCAAACCTTCCCCAAATTCAGCGAGTTGTTTGAGGTTTTTTTGTGCTGCAGCTATCCATCCAGAGCCGGTCAAAGCCATAGGCGTACTAAGGGGCTGCTTGGGCCCACCGGTGCAATGGGGGGGCCCCCAAATTTTTACAGGCCGAACCGTAGGGTGTACCCCCACTTACTATATATCGAAACGTTCGTCTCGACGACGCGATGCAGGCTTTTTGCACTTGACGTCATTTCCAGTTACGGTTGGAACAACATTTGCAAAAAAACACAGAAAAATGGCCATTTTCAACGCTCTACTGTGTCCTCATACTTTCACCTACGAACATTGTTTAGCTTCCAGTTTGTAGATATATCTTTGAACTTTTCAGAAGTGCAAACGGAATGTGGATATCTTTTATCGTTTTCTCATCACGCCATTTTCAGTTACCATGGTGACAAAATTCTCCAAAAAACACCAAACAACTTTTGCCTACTCGCTCAATTTTCACTCTACGTGCACAAATTATACATCAAAACGTAGGTATTTCTGCCTGGATTTAGGAAATGTAACCCTCATTGGTGTAGGTGTTTTAGATTTTTCGCAAATCACCTCAGACCGGCAACAACCCCAAAGTCAAACTTATGCGAAAAAGACCAAACAACTTCAGCATACTCGCTCAATTTTCACTCTACGTAGACAAATTATGCATCAAAATGTAGGTCTTTTTGTCTGGATTCAGAAAATGTAACCCTCATTGGTGTAGGTCTTATAGATTTTTCGCAAATCACCTCAGACCGGCAACAACCCCAAACCCTCCCCAAGTTGAGCGACTAAGCTGCAGTTGTTTTCCGTCCTGTAGACAGCCAGCCAGGGCCGGTCAAAGCCATAGGCGTACTAAGGGGCCGCTTGGGCCCACCGGAGCAATGGGGGGGCCCCCAAATTTTCTTTTTTTTTTTTTTTTTTTTTTTTTTTTAACAAGTAACAATTAAATTACTTCAGTTATACGCACCACCAGGCGGGCGCCTTCTTCAACTTCTTCAGAAGTTGAACGTTTCTAGTTAAGGTATAGAATTCAGGCAATGGGTTTAGTAGTTATTTTTACATGGATACCATCCCATATAGGAATAAAAGGAAATGAATTAGCAGACAAATATGCAAAAAAAGCTACAAAAAATATTAATATTGATATAGTGGTAACATTTAGTAAGGAAGAAATTAAATCTATTATTAAACAAAAGGTTAAGGAAAGATGGCAGAAGCTGTGGGAAGAAGATAGAACCGGAAGATGGCTTTATAGTATTCAAAGGAAAGTTGGTGCAATGAGGATAACAGGAAGGAATAGAAAAGAGGAAACAATTATATCGAGATTACGTTTCGGACATACAGGGTTAAATGGAAATCTATTTAAAATGAGAAAACATCCAACAGGAGTTTGTGACTTTTGTTATCAAGAGGAGACGGTGGAGCATGTTTTGTTGGTTTGTTATAAATATTCTATGGAGAGAAGAGAATTATTACGTCAATTACAAGAAAATAAATTACAGTTAAATTTAAAAGATATTTTGGGAAAAATTTCTAATTCTGAGTATTTTGGTTATTTGATAAGCTACCTTAAGAAAACAAAATTGATAGAAAGGATATAAGTATGTTTATGTAATTATTATTATCTTTATATTTACTTATTTATCTAGTTAGTTATTTTTTGTGGGAGAATATATATACATAGCATCCCGATTCACACTCCACTCTAGTAGATGGCGGTAATGCACATCATTAAGTTGCTTGCCAACCGCCATAAAACAAGAAGAAGAAGAAGAACCACTCCCTGCCAGAAGGTCTCAACTCACTGCCTGCATGTGTTTTCACTGTGCCCTTCAAACCCTTCAATAAACTTTTTAAGAAATAACTGGTTGAATAGCAAGTTCCAAGAAAACGAATAGTTACAAATAAGATACATTTACTCAGCTACATTTACTTCAGTAAATATTTTTTTTTTCTTATATGTTTACAATCTTCCCTGTTTTAATGCAATTTCTATCGGCTGAGCCTTCTGTGCCATTTGGAGGTCAAGTGAATAGTCGTTAAAATGGTGTATATTGTCACAGGAAGTGCTTTGCTGTGTTTTTATATTTTTTTTCTCTACTGTAAATATTGGCTTTGACCTTATGAGAAGTTCTCTATAAATAAAGTTTGAAGCTTTACGTTGTGAAAAAAATTTATTTGGAAATGTTTGTTCTTCCTGAATTTGTTTATTGTAATGTCACTTCTTTGTTAGTTTTTTTTTTACTTTATTCTTTAAAATACCAGAATTTCCACATGACCACATTTTCATCTGATTACATCATGATCACAAATTAATTTCCTAATGTTATCACTTACCTAGTACTTGAATAGCTTTTTTTAACCAAATACTTTCATTTCAATCGGGTACTTTTTTAATGACTAATTTGTACTTCTACTTGAGTAAAATCATATTGAAGTAATCCTACTCTTGCTTGAGCACAATTTTTGGCTAATCCTCCCACCTCTGCTGAAACATGCATAGAAAAGTAAAGTCATTGCTTTTTGAGATCAAGTCCACACATGAATGAAAAATGCCATAGTTCTAAAATACATATCCTTGTCCAAATTCTTTAAAATTTTAAATGTGTGTTAACTTCCTATTTTTTTTTATCTCCCCGTAGTAGCTACATCTGGCCTAGCATTCTGTTTAGCTGAGACACCATCCTGGATCCCGGGTCTTTTTTAGTATCCTTTTTTAGGGGTAAATTATGAGAATAGAGTCATAATATTATGAGAATAAATTGGTATTTTATAAGAACTCCCACAAAAAAGTGCAGCCCTATGCTAAAACGAAGAATGTGGAGCATCATGCAAATTTCCACTTTGGTATTGGTTTCACAAATTAAAAAATACAAAATCTTTTTAGCAGATCAGTATTAAATCATCTCGTGACCCCCATTTTGGGAACTCCTGCTCTAAACTTGAAAACTTGCTCAGAGTCACCTGGAGCTAGTACTGCCATACTTTTGTACTTTTCTTTAACTTAGAAAGTACTCCTGGATCAGTGTTCCTGTGTTCTTCTTGTGTGTAAATTATGTCTTTATCCCCCCGCTGGTCATGAAAGATGGCTGTTCACACTGAGCATGGTTCGGCCGGAGGTTCCATCCCGTTAAAAGTTGGTATTCCTCTCCACTGTCGCTATGTGCATGCTCAGTTTGAGGGTTTACTAAAAAAGTAAAGTTGTAGTTGTGTGCTCATCCGCGCCGTCTTCAGTCACCAAATAAAATGATTGCTGAAGTAGGCTCTTGTTCAGGAATAGGAAAGAAAAATAAATGGGTCAGATTTTAATTTCTGTTCACCAGGCAGCAGTGGGTGCTGGTGGAGTTTTCTCCTGGGGGGGGGGGCGCTATAACTTCAAAATAGACATTTAGTTTCAATTCAATTTAGTTTATAGTGCCAATTTACAATATATACCAAAAGATATACTAAGATATCGCACAGCTGTATTTACATGAATGAAAGCAACAAAACAATCAATGTTCTACTTTTTATGCAGACGTTTTGCCCTTCTATATTTGAGAGAAGCATGATCCATGCTGAGTCAGATACTGATGATTGAAAAAGGAGGCAGGGAAAGCGGAATAAAGCACTAGCCTCACTTTATGCCGTCAGCCAAGTCTTGCTGCTAAATCAGGTCCTGGAAAAAGTCCAGGTGTATTGTCTACCTCTGTATGTGGACTGCTAAATTATAATGATATTTGGCTGATCAGGTCCGAGCTCTTTAAACTCTAACTTCTCCTTATAAGTTCTTCTCTCAAAAAGTGTGTTTTTGAATGACTGTACTGAATTGTTTAATTTTTCTTGCACCATTTCTAATTTCTTCAACTCCCACTCCAAACATTATGACAGACAGCTGTGACATCAGCCCCAACATCACCTCGTGGTGGGGCACAGGAGAGGTGCGCACCAGGATGGTCCTATCTTTTGTATTAAAGCTACTGCACATGTACAACTTCTAAGATTTTTGCTCCCCAGGCCAGAAATACATAAATATACATAAAGATATTTTGAAATACTTTTATTTGATTTTTATTTTATTGTCTTATTCAAGGTAATGTGGTGAGTGGTGACTTGTGGGGCGGGGCCCTTGCGCCCTGTATTGTCCAGCCGCCACTGCCAGGCAGCAATATGGTTTGAAATATTTTTAAGCCCGAAAAGAGTCAGATAGGCCAATACATTTCTGCCAACCTATTTATGACGGCAAAATGTAGAAGCACCTGTTTCCCAGTTAAATATTTCGCATTTTAAAACAAAAACCCAAATACTCACTTGTTTTATTTATTTATTTGTATAACTGACTTGATAAGCAAATCTAATGACCAACACACACACAGACGCAGAGTCACATACTTTTGGCACTACCGGTACCCCGTACAAACAACTCGTGGCGCTGCACGCAGCATTCTGTTGCCATAAACTTTCAGGGAGGGCACGCAGTCGGTGCGTCACGGTTGACGTAACGTTACTTCCCGTTCCTCAAGTTTCCCCACACTACAGGCAAGCTGCGTCTCAAACGGTAGCTCCGGGTTGGAAGTAGGTAAATTTAATTTCACCACCTCTTTACTGTGAACTGTGGAAATGCCTGCAGGACTGTATCGGGTTTAGCTGGGCAGGAGAACACAGACTTTCCTGCAGACTCCTTCCCTGAACGGAGAGGTCTTCCACGCTGAAAACGGCTGTTGAACGTGGTTACCGTCGCCTGTGAATTTCCTCACGTCTTCCAGCGAATGTTTTCTTTCTTCTTCTTGTTTTTAAATGTCAATTCATGTTGCCCGTGTAGCTGTTTCGCACGGTCCCTGTGCTTAATCTGTTCACGCAGCCGGAGGGGAATCCGTTGAACCGAGCTCTATGGATGGGGGACAAATGCCACATTTTACGCTGAATGTTACATAATATTTATTTATCTCAGAAGGACTGAGCTACAGGAAATAACGACACCGCTTGTTTGTTTCCTCGCTCTCTAAAAGTCGTTGCCATGAGAGTTGATAGTCTTCATTCCAACATTCAACTGCCCTTTTGTTATTTTTTAACTCAGAATCGGCGGAGGTCCAAAACAATTTATGGGATATAAACAGCGCGTTTGTTTGTTGGATTTCGCAACCGCTTCACAAGGAGATCAAAATAATGTAGCATTTAGATGGAGTCCCGCGTGCATTGGTTCTCAGTTGTTAAAGTTTTTTTTACACTGCTGCGACATCTAGTGGCTGCACGTGGAATGTCCGAATCACACGTCCACATAAGACTTGAATCTAATTTCTGCTTAAGTTATTTGTAAGTTTATTAGGAAGACATTTGTGTATCCTGTAATAGTAACGATTCAAATGAAAACACTTTTTCACGTGTGTTTTTTGTTTCTTAATTTTTCTTTTAGACTTTACTGCAATTAAATTACTTGTGATTAATGAACTCCATCTGCTTATGTGACTTCTGAAGACAGGTATTTGCCCTGGATTTTAGGGCTATCAGAACGAAGGAGCTTAATACTTATTCATGTTTGGAAAAGAAGACCAATTTTCCATCCTATGTATAATTATGTGCTACCTTATGTTAGGACATCGCAAAAAGTCTCAATAAACATCATTGAAGATTGTTGTTGTAATCATAATGGAAGAAATTGTGGGCAAGTTTAATGGATGTCAATGAATTTGCAGCACAGTTTAGCTATTGATGTCTTTGTGGGAATTTTTTTTTTTTATTCAGATGTCAGGTTCAACAATTATTTTCTCAATGTTTTGAAATGAGAAACAAAAGATCCTAACCTGTCTAAAACACTGATTGGAAGGCAGTGTGATTGTAAACTTGTTTTTCCATCACCTACTCTGATTACTATGATTGGAATAGTTTTGTTGATCTGAAACCTGTTTGAATTTCACATGTCACTTTTTAAAAAGCACACTTGGCAAATGTTCCTTTTTAAAAGCTCATGTACATGCAACTACTTTTGTTCAGTGGTAACACTTTCATTTACGATATGTTTACATTGAAACAGGTTTTGGAGTCCATGGATTGGCATTTTTAATGAAATGGAGTCCAACCTAAAAAACATTTGGATTTCAATGTATATTTTATGTGGCATTTGATATGGTAAGTAATGCATGTAATCTTTTTGTTGAATCTTCTGGGCTAAACCAGCTTTCCTTCCCTTCAATGTTCTGTGTACAGGTGGCGTTTCCTTGAACTTGCAGGATGGATCCAGGTGAGGTTCAATAAGACACGCTCCACCGTCTACAGTTTTGGGCAACGTATTTCTTTTTTTGTTTGTCATAAATCATTGTTTTGAATAATCAAATACCTTTTAAGATCAGACAAATATTACCCGAGTAAATACATTAAAAAAATTTAAAATGAAGATTTTATTTACTAAGGAAAAAAAAGCTATTCAACTCGGCCCTAACTCTGCCATGAACAGGAAAGTAAAAAAATGTTTTTGTTTGTGTGCGTCTCATTGCATCTGGTGTAAAACTAGCAGCGTTTCAGAAAACCAAATGCCCCTCATAGCCACAGTAAAACGGGTTTGTGTCAGTCTGATGGTCTGGGGGTCGCCTTGCTGCTTCATGACCTAGATGGCTTGTGGTATAAGATGGACCGCTTGTGGACCGTACGCATGGACAGAAAGCACTAAAACAAAGAGGAAACTACAAAAATGGAGGAAAGAGAGATTCAGCCAGCCCTGTCTTTGTTGAAGGAAAAAATCTGCACTCATTCTGGTATGTACCAGATGGCCGGGAAGACTAAGTTTGACATGATTTTCACAGTGTGGAGATTTGTAAAATGAAGATTAGGCTCTTCGGGAACACCACAAACGTGCGGGTTCACACCATCAGGCATAGTCCGCCACCAGCAGCGGGTCAATGCACACTGCAGTTCTTCACCTAGGTCTCTCCAAACTCTGACCGGGCAAAAACCAAAACAGGTCTGTCGCCTGCATCATTACCAAAGATTGGAGAACGAGGGGTTCATTGGCACATTAAAGACAGTGGAGCCAAGGTACGCCGTACCATCCCTTAAGTTTTTCACTAAAATGGTTTTGAATCTAAAATTGAATCAGAATCGAATAGCAAGATAGTAAAAGATTTCCACCACTTACAGATAGCGGCGGGCAGAAAGGAACGCTCCAGGTGTCGGGGAGTTGCTCTTGAAGGCTACCTCTAGTAAACCACATCTATAAAACAACAATGCCTTTCACTGTCTACCAAGGACAGATTGATGATCTTCCAAAAAGACTACCTGTTCTCCCTTACAAGGATTCAATAAATGTAAATTGAATGAAGACCGCCAACCTCCTCCTTGTCTGAATTAACGAGGAGGAGATCGTGGTCTTAATTCAGTTTGCATTTATATAGTAATTTAACATTTTCATCAACAAGCTCAAGTGCACATGAGCTACGTAGCACGACAATGATGCAAAGAGACAGGTTTTATGAGTGGCCTAGTCAAAGTATGTACTTACAAAGCCTGGTTATACTAGAAAACAACTCCAATCTGGCTGAATTAAATCCAAATCTAAAGATGGGAGTGGCCCTAAAGTCCTCCACAGTAAAAGACTCGTAGCCGGTTATCAGGATTGCAGTCCTGCTATTGGGGTTAGGGGACAATTACTTCATCACATAGGGCCAGGTTGGTTTGGATGGCTCCCCCCCCCCTTTTAAAATAAAATCATCACTTTAAAAAACACTTGATTTTTAAATATTTGTTATTAAAGGAAATCTGATGATTGGAAACATGTAAGGGTGACTAAAATAGGAATTTGACTTAAGATGTAAAACTTTTTTTTTTTTGTAAAAAATGTTTACGTGATGCTTTCTATTCATAGAGCTACCAGGCAAAAGCCAGCTGCTGGATTCTCTGAAGGCCTATCTGAACAACAAAACCCGATTACAACCCATTATTGGTCTGTAGCGACAAATCGTGGTTTAACTGCGGCTTTTGGTTTGCTTCTCGTGCGATAACCCTGCTGTCTTGTACACACCTAGGCCTGAGCACTATTGTAGAGTGTGTGAACGCGAGCTCGTGGACCAGAGAGACGCTGTACCTGTGTGAGGTGTGCGCGTGCAGACTCTCTAAGGCTGATGCGCGCAACCACATCATGGGGAGTCACCACAGATTCAACTACATCGTAAGTGCTGCTGATAGAACAGCTGCTCGTTGTGCGTTTGTTGTTGTTTTGACACGAAACGCTCTGCGCACCAGAAAGACCGTCACCCCCACCTGGTGTCCAAATGGCTGGGCAGCGCTGACCTGTCTAAGATGGCTTGGCCTCTGATGGAGTTGGCTAAAGTGCTGGAGAAGAAAGAGGGACCAGGGCATGTCCAGGTATGCTATTTTACACTTTTTTTATTTATTTTTAGCTGCACACAGATGTGTTTTCGATGTCTTCATGTCCTCTTGTGCCTTTTTTTTTTTTTTTATAAAGTTGTTTGAAGTTCAGGATGAGCTTTACCAGCTGATGGCAACACGGAGTGAAAATCACGGTTCGTTGGTTTTCTCTTCCTGCGTTTACGCTTTTGTGTTATTCTGGCAACGCGTATTTCTCCTGTCATTTTGAAATCCTTCTGTCTTCAACGCCACAGTGGTGACTCTGATGAAGACCTTAAGGCAAGAGCCAGCCGGGGTGGAAAGCTTTTCAGAAACGGCACCTCTGGATTATCCCGGTGAGTCGCAGAGGATCGTTTTGCCTGCACGCAGCCAGCGGAGGGAGCCAGAGACGTTTGACCAGGAACGCACAGAATTGACGCAAATCTCACAACAAACCGAGTCGAAGCCGCGCTTGAAGAGCGTACCAGCGCCGCAGCTGGAGGAGGTCCAGATGTCCGCGGAGCCCGCTGTCCAGTCGGAGAGCAGCGGTGGATTTCTGGGTGACTTCCCTGGAGCCAAGCCTCTGATTGGTGAGCACTGATCGACTGTCCCTCCAAAGTACCCTCCTGTTAGAGGGAATGTAAACTTGGTTTACCCGGTTATTTGCACATTAATATAACCACTGATATGGGCTTGGAACAAATCCCGGGATATTAAAATGTACACTACCAGTCAGGTTTATATTCACGAGTCATGTACATGGTTAATTTTGGCCATTTAAAGATAAATTTGCATCGTGTTTTTTATTGTTGGAAAAAGAAGAATTGGCTAGAGAGGTCTGGATCCATACTGGATCCAATTTTAACCCTCAGATGGTTAAAATTATTATTAAATGCTAAATTTATACATATGTCACCTTCTGGTTATGTCTCCTTAGTATTTCACACGTTCTTGTAGTAAAACTGCTTGCTTTTTATAGCTAGCCTAGCATCAAGGTCCTGTTAGAAATCTAGATGGATGTTTGACCAGTCAAGTAGAAGAGCTAAATGAAATCTCAACTCATTCCAGATCCAGGTTGGATGTTTAAACGTCTAGTCTTACGTCCTCATTATTCCACCCTCAGCACCACCGAAAGCCCAAACCATCACCACTTTGGACAGTGGGTACAACCTTCTTTTTCCTCTGAACGCATTACTTTGCCTCCGCTATACCTGCTCCTGGTCATTTTGGGCAGTTAGCCCATTTCTTGTCTTGTCTGACCATTAAACTTGTGCAAGGCATTTAGCCAGTCCAAGTGGTCAACTTTCTCTCAAGCTTGACTCGGTTCCTGTTGGAGCGAGGGTTTCTTTCTCAGTCCCTCACTGTCTGTGCTGATGTGGACAGCGTTACAATATCTTAAAAATCCCAATCAGTTTCCTTTCACCTGAGGGTTAACAATTTTGCTTCAGATGGTTTAAACTAGGGTTCAGCTGGGTGTTGCAACAAGCACATTGATAAACACAAATAAAAACACATAGTTCCAGGTATTCATTGGATTGTATGCACATATTTCAGCCTGCATGCAGACATTAGAAATCCGAAAGAAATTCAAACTAGTGAACCTGATTCAGACAATTAAAAAAACATATTTAAAAGCCCAGAATTATTGACATTCCTGCCCATGATGAATGGATGTTAACATCAGCCGCTTCAAACGTCACCCTTAACACACCGAACTGTGCCAATTATCATTTTCTGTGTGGGAAACGATAATTGGCACAGTTCGGTAAAAATAAACGTCAAAGGGAGCAAATGTTCTCTTAAGTGAAAGCTTTTTCCATGTGTGTACTTACACAGACATCTAAAATGTTACACTAGCTGGTTAAAAATAACTCCAGCCCATGTTTGCTCCAGGTCTTGCTCGTGTGGTTGAGTTTAGAAGTGGAAATGGCTGCTCGTATTGTTTCTTATGCCACTGCTGTCGAATAAGATCCACCAATAAGGACTTGATCGACCACCTAACCAGCTCCTCTCATCTAGTTAACTACCTGGTAAGTTTGTTTTAGACTTAAAACCTGCATCACGTATGGTTACATGTACAAATATTGCTCCAGTAGGTGAAAAAAATAAAATTTCATTGTGTAGATGGAAATTTATCCTGACCAAATCGAAGCTTTGGGTGAAGTTAATGAAGACGACTTCCAGCTTCAGTCCCTGGCTGCCCAAGTGGAGGAAGAGGAGGGTAGAGGAGAGATGAAGGTAGTTTTACTTTTTTTAAATATATTTTTTAAAAGGACAGGTTTTTTATGTTGATTTTGCTTTAGTGACTCTCATGAATGAAACGCATCCTAAAATTGTACCAGGACAACAAAACTGAAACAAATAAGTTGATTTTGTTTTATCTTATCTTTGAGTATTTGTTGTTGTATGAAATATCTGAGTGGCAAAAGTTTATAAAGCTCAAATATGGAAGTAAAATGATGACATTCCAGTTTTAGAGGTTGTTGTTTTCCAATGAATTTGTTATTGTGATAAATGTCGATTAGAGTAAATCGGCTTATATGAGGGAAGGTTTAGGTTCCACCAATCTGCAGTTAGGTTTTAGAAAGGAAGATGTAACCATTTACTATTATTAACCTTCCTGAAGAATCTGACCAACAAAGATGACTCAAAGAGTTGGGGAGAACGCCTCATATTCTAGTTTATCTTCATGAGTCCACTGGCAGGTGAATGTTTTCCCAAAAATCCAACAGCTTTTGTGTGAAAACCGTAAAATATTCTAGCTTTAAACCCTCCAGTTAAATGTGGGGGGGTAGTATCATGGTTCGGGCCTGTTCTAATGCAGCTGGACACCAAAGTCTTGCAGTAATTAACGGAAGAGTAATCTCTGAGCTGCACCGTCAACCATAGATTCTGAAAGCAAAGGCTCACATATTTGTAGAACTCAGATGATCTAATATTGGTTATTTCTTCCAAAATTAAAGTGCTTATTTTTCCCTGGATGAAGTGTATTCTATGTATCTACTTCTAGAGCTCGTGCAAATTTGATATGTTGTGTAAAAACAAAAAGGAAATGGCCTTATGTGATATACTGAAGTTGTGATTGCACTCGTCCTAAATATCTCATGTTCCCAGATAGTAAATGTACCAGAGTCCATCTGTAGTCAACTCACTGGCAAAAGTTACCACTGGTGTAAGTAGAGATGACTTTCATTTCTTTCCTTGACCTTCCGTCTCTTTTCCTCCAACTCTGCTCTCAGTCTGACCTGTAAGTATCAGTAGGTCTTTTTCTCATTCCCCCCCCCCCCCCCCCAGTCTACATGAATGTATGGTTAGTCGTACCATTGTGAGGGTTGCAGGTTTGAAGAATAACTACCATTCAGAATATTGCAGGCTATCGCCATAGAATAGCTTACGGTGCCAGGAGTGCTTTCCGGCTACAAAGTTGTTTCGATAAAGATATTTATATTTGATTGAAAACGGTTAAACCTATGCTTTATTTAGTTTGCTTTTTATCAATCCGTTTTGTTCTACAACTCAAGCCTCCAATTATGTGCAGTGCCTTTCTAAAGTATTCCTGCTCCTTGAACTCACAATAAAACGAATGAAACCTTCAGAGCACCTTGAAGACCAAGGAACACCTCAGACAGGTCTGATAACGTGGCAACTCTAGAGGTGTCAGCATCCACAGTTTAGCTGGAAAAATCCAACCAAAGCAGCTGTTATTCATACTCTCTACATCAATCAATCAATCAATTAATCTTTATTGTCAACTACAATTTGCATTGTAATCGAAATTACAGTTCCAGTACAACCGTCCATCACATACATCACCTACATTTATGGGGAACGGTTGATTGAGGACTTGCGTTGTCAAAGAACACAGCCGTTATGGAAGAAAGGCTTTGTGGGAACGAAGCCATAAGGCGTAGTGGTTTGCCACAAACCATGTAGGGAATACAGAAACCACGCTGCAGAAGAAGCTCTGCTCAGATGGAACCAAAATGCTACTATTTGCCAAACGCTATGTGTGGTGGAAAAAAAACCAAAAAAACACTGCACACAAACTCTGAACACAGCATCACAGGTTGGAGGTTCACTTTCCAGCCGGACAAAGACCCAAAAAGCAATGGAATGGTTCAGCTCAAGGTGTAGAATAGCCCAGTCAAACTCCGGACCTAAGTCTGATTGAGAATGCGTCGCGAGATTTTAGTCACAGAATCTCTTTGGGCAAAATTTAAACCCCTGAACGCGTGAAGCTTTTTAAAGACGTGCCCCAAAAGATTTGCAGATATATTTGTAGTGAAGAGTTTACAAGGTATTGACTAGGAGGCGCTGAATACCAACGTATACAATGACGTTTAGATTTCCATTTGTGTTAGAAATTGACAAAAAAAGTATTTTTTCTTCCATTTCACAAATATGCACTACTTTGTGATAAAGTTTGAGAACATGTTGCGAAGTTCAATGGGTGTGAATACTTCTGCGAGGCACTGTAAAAACCAGCTGAGTCCAAATTCAGTGAGTCCCACGTCATGCAAAGTGCAATGCCGGTTCATGCGCTTTTTGGATGTTTTTTTTTAAGATATAATGTTTAAGAACGTGCTCCAACTCACTGCTGTTCATCTCTGTCCAAACTACATTTTGTTCTAGTCGGTGTTCTCTGTGCACTTATTAAGAGAATATAGCTGAGGCGTCACACTCTCTGCACAATGCTGGAAGGGCGTTTCATATACTTTGAAAATTATCTTTTAAGTCATATGTAATTTTCAGAAAATCACAGTACCCAAATGATGTTGTCCTTGATTTGTGTGTAGTTCAAAAGTCGACCGCAACTATCACTTGGCTTTTTAATTGCTGCTATACTGTTTTACTTCTTAACAAGCTTTGAATGTGAATTTCTTTTTTTGGGCTTTTCTCCTCTTTTGCAAACTTGTCACTCTTTGTTTTTAAAAGTACTTTTACGTGCATGTTTTCTGTATATCCTTGCTGTTTTCTTATTATTCTCAAGGTTTAAAGATGCTTTCAAGTGGCGGGAAATATTCTCACCATCAAAAAACAGAAGCTGTCGCAGGTCAGCCTTTCCTCCTTATGGTTAAAATTAAAATCTGTTACATCTCACATAATTGACCTTGCCTACACGTATGTTTCAGGGGTGAACAAGATGACAGCTCGACACGTGCCAGAGAAAATCTCTGTAGTGATGCCAAGGCGAGAAAAATGGGTGAAACCAATGAAAAATAAGAAGAAAAGGAAAAAGACTAATACCATGTTCAACGTGAGCCTGTCCATTGGTAAACGTGAGCTGCTGCTGGAGAGAAGATCTTTCGGCATTGATCGTCTTCTTGCGTCACCTGAATCGCCTTCATCTAAACTGGAGCCGACTGCATCACCCACTGAGATGGTGGAAACCGGATGTCTTGCAGATGACCCTGTAGATCCTGTTGATACTGACTCAGAGCTGCAGACCTCTCAGCTAGAGCAACAGCTCTACAGAGAAGACGCTGATTCTGGCGAATATATGTCAAAGAGACACATCACAATCACAGTGTTTCAGGACAGGGACGGTGATGTTGGTGACAACCAGTCTGGACAAAACCGACCAAGGGGACCTCAGGATTGCGTAAGAAGAGACTGGAAACATGGAGATATACAGACCCAGAGTGGGGGACTTGTTCCCGCTAGACCCCCGTCTGAGGTGTGGTCACCTTATCACTCTTACTACCTGGAGGAGAGGAGTGGCGCTGATCTTTGGAGTCCAGCATCGGCTGGAGTAAATCAGGCAGCATCCAGAAGAGAGGGAGAATTTGACGTTATGAACTCAAGTTCTGCTTGGCAGCATCACCAGCATCAAAACCAGCAGCCGTCATGGGCCGAAGCACACACTCACACGGACAGTATGTGGGAACATCAAGTTGTTCCTTATTTGAAGGCTGCCAGGATAAGCATGCTAACTCACTCAGGACATATGCCTGTCCCACGGGGCAGCATTTCATCAGACCCTAGAGTACTGGTTGATGAGCCTGAACAGAGTCAAGCCCAGACATACTCAGAATTCACTGCTGGCCATCACCACACGGCTCCACAGTGCTATAGCACCCCGCCTGCAACGTTTGAAGTCAGCCCAATACAGCAGAGGCTGATGTTTTATGCCAACCATGGCGCCTTACCGTGGACCAACCCAAACCGGATGTGAACAGTCACAGGTCGCTGTGGTTCGGGACGGACTCCAGCGTTCATTCAGCCTTGGCAAGCTTGGTGTTCAGAGCTGGCGTTCAAAACTAATAAACCCCAAACTTCATGATTCAATGGATTAAGTGTTAAAAACAAGAATTAAAAAAAGAAAAGTGTCCTGTCAGTGATGCAAACTTAAGCGATTTGATTACGTTTTTTTTTTCAAATGACCTATTTTTGTTCACCTAACCACTTTAATTTTGAAGAACTGACGTGTAAACATGAGCAAGATCTTACAAGATTAAGCATAAGACTGAGTGCAAACCAAAAATATTTTATTCTTTCGCGTCCTGATTTTATCTTATTTTCATCTTTCCAATCTACCTGAGACCATGAATAGAATAGAAGTATCCTTTATTGTCCTGCAGTTGGGAAATTCAGGCCTCCCAGCAGCAAAGTGAAAAATGGAACCATGGGGTGGGGGACAAAAAATGAGAATGAGAAGCTGGAGCTCCTGAAACGGGCTTCCTGCCAGCGGAGTACCGGGAAAAAGAGATAAAATTACAATTGTTCTAATGCTATTTTTCTGTTTTTTAAATTTTGAGTCATTCTTTTATTTTTTTCAGCTATGCCATGACTGCACTCACCATGTCCAAGCTTTGATTAGAGAATGTAAGCTCTTATAATGTGAAGAGCATACCAATGGTTGTACGTTACATTCATTTGGTGAAATGTTCATTGTAATGGAAATGTTATACTTTGTATTATTCACTTGGTGCATACAGTCAGTGTATAGCTGCAACATGTTGTATAACTGAACCTGGTTCTTAGTTGCCGGAGGTCAGAGTTGTTCCTTCTCCTGTGTCTGTTGGCAAAACCCAACTGCAGCGCCGGTCACTGCTGGGTTGTACCAGTACCGGGTCTGCTTTGCCCTTCAGAATAACAGCTTCTCACAACCTCTGCCCACTGGAAACCTATGAGGTGTGCAGACAACTCTGTTAGTCAGAGCAGACGCACTGGTACTCATGCTGTGATCGGAGTTTGTTCTTACGCATAAACTTTAATTAAACTTGTGTTTGAGCTTCTCATCAAGATTCTGATAATTCTATAACAATCTGCACAATTATCTCTAGGTATGATTGTACCAAAAAGAACCTTTTTGAGATTGATAATGAAAATAGTTTTGATCCCAGTTTTTGCATGCAAGTGTCCACCATTACGTATTTTAGGTATGAAACGTGATCGTGTAGATTAGAGGAAGGTAAAACATGTATTTTAAAAATCATAGGTTTGGTCAGATTTCACAAAGGAGTGTAGATCCTGACATGCAAGACATTAGATTGATTGATAGCATAAATTATGCTGAAAATAGTAGGAATACTTGATGGTAACAATTATCTTACAAAGTTTTGTGATTTACACTCATGAGATCAGGACTTTTTTTTGGCCTTATTACATCTATATTAGTTAATGCCACCAAATTAGCCATTTCTACAAATATGTCAACTGTATGTCTTTGATTAGGTTAGTTTATGAGTTTTCCCTGATTCCTGGTTTCATATTAATTGTGTGTAAATTATTTGCATTTCTAAATTAGATTTTGGCTTTTGAATGAGGCACTGATTAAGTCCACCTCATCAACATAATGAGGCAGCAAGGCATAATAAACGAGGAAAAAATGAGGCAGAAGGATGTAAAGAATACATGGAAATTATAGATGGTTTGTGGGAAAAACAAGGAAAGAAAATTAAAGGAGGAAATTAAAAGATATGCATGTACAGGTGCTGGTCATATAATTATATCATGAAAAATGTACTTTTTTTTTTTAGTCCATTCAAAAAGAGAAACTTGTATATGATGATATTAATTCATTTCATATTTCAGGTGTTTTAATTTTGATTATAACCGCCAACCAACGAAATTCCCATATTAAGCATCTGAGAAAATTAGAATATTGTGAAAAGGTCCAATAAGGACACCTGGTGCCACACTATAATCAGCTCAAACACGTCCCACCGGGAGGAGACTCAGGGGAAGACCCAGGACACACTGGAGGGCCTATGTTTCTCGGCTGGCCTGGGGACGCCTTGGGATTCCCCTGGAGGAGCTGGGCCAAGTGGCTGGGGAGAGGGACGTCTGGGCCTCCCTACTGAAGCTGAACCCGACCCTGGATAAACGGAAGAAGATGGATGGATGGATGATTATACAGTACACATTTATAAAAGAAGAATAAAAAAATCTGTCACAATAATGAGGTGCTAATTTTTATAAGCATTCAGTTATTTCACTGTTTAATTATCACATTAAATATTTAGATCTAATTTAGTCAAGTGGATAATTATTTCATAATGTTTTATTTATTTAATTTTGAGCTCTTGGGTGTTCCACAGACCTGAACAGTTTAGCTGACTTGGTAATATACTGTGATTCAAACATGTTCCTTTAACGTTCCAAGTTCATAGCGTTTATACTTTTTTTCCGTTATCAGACACGTCGTTTGGTCCAAAACATACTTGGCACGTTTCGACGTTAACTTTCGTCTTTGTCAGAGGCGTCATCAATAGACATTTCTATTTATCCTATGATGGGTATGGTGAACCGTCAGAACACCGGTTTGAGTGAAACTGTAATTTCCTGCAGACTTGAACGCCACATTCAAACGGAACGCGGAAGCGTTTCCGAGGAGCCCACAGACATATATTATACTTATATAATTATACTTATACTTACATAATTATTATATATTATAATATATTATACTTACATAATTATACTTATATTATGTCTATGAAGGAGCCTCCCCGCCCACAGGCCCCGCCCTCCTCCCCAGCACACACAGCAACGCGGCGGCAGCATTAACCTGAGAGCTCCATCCAGAGGGCGGCGGTGGCCCGGCTAGCATGAACAACCGGACTAAGATAGTCACCGCAGCGCCTAATATTTCATATAGATGGCAACCATTCATGAGCTAAACTCCTAACCAGCTGCAGAAGGCCGTTTTTTCCCCCACTGGACCCCCAGAGCTGCCTCCTGCGGTGGTCTCGACTCACTCCTATTTATTTCGTCGAGATGTCTGCTTTCTCCGAGGCGGCTTTAGAGAAAAAACTATCCGAGCTTAGCAACTCTCAGCAAAGTGTGCAAACGCTGTCGCTGTGGCTCATCCACCACAGGAAACACTCGAAGACTATCGTGACAGTGTGGTTCAACGAGCTGAGGAAAGGTAAAGGCTGATCGGGGCTCGACGTAAACAACAGCAACGCGTGCTTCTGCAGGTCATAAACACTCTGCATGTGGCCGCAGGGAGCTGGCTAGCTCTGGCTAACTGCGAACCGGACCGTCCCTACAAGTTTAGCTCACTGACGATTGAGTTTACAGGCACATGTTATTGTTAGCTTTGTTGCTGCTAGCTAGCAGGCTAACTTTCATTGAATGCTCAGTTTTCTGGGTTTAGCTGGACATGCTAAAGCTAGTTAGGATACTGTGTCTGGAAATCTAAGCGATTGGCTAAAAGCGTCACGTTGAATATCAGACCAGATCTGGAAACCTTTTTACGATACTTACAAGATACATATTCATCCATTATGATGGACAGTGAAATATTATTGGAGCATAATATCCCCCCCAATTTATATCAGTCTCTTGTTTTGTTGCCTTGTTAGACTTAGCCAACTTTATTGTCATTTTGTATGTACACAGTGCATACAGAACGAAATCTCGTTGCATACAGTTTACGACAGTGTAATGAGATTGCAGTTGGAATAATCTAACATTACAATATAAAGTGCAGCAGACAAACCGTGTGCAGAAGAATGTTCAACCATGTTTATGGTGCAAAAGGCCTTAATATGAAAAGGTTTGGTGCAGTGCAAAATAATATGGTGCAAAAATACTGTAAACGTTCAGTTGTGTACTATTTAAGTAGGTTATAAATGTTGGTAGTGCAAAATAATGATGCAAGTTGTTACCATAAATAGTAATACTAATAGTAAAAGTAATATAGTCTTGTTGATTATGTTAAATGAAAGTGATTTAAATAAATATACAGTTTATATATAGCTTGGAATTGTTTTCTTTCCAAAGATGAATAAATAAAAGGAATGTTGAAACTATTGAATACATTTAATCCATTTTGTTGAGCACTAAATGGCGTAAAAAATTGAGCATGTCATTTATTATTAAGAAATCTAAAGTTTTCTTATTAGATCACTCTTTATCGTACTATAAGTAATATTAAGAACTAAAGTAAAAGAATAATGGTAATAAGAAGAAATACTTTAATTGTATTGTTATTGTTAGTAAATAAGAATTTTATTAAATTGGATCGTATCTGTTGGACACTTGTGGCAAACTAACTGAAGAACAAAATTCTATTGTTAGGTTTTCCCTTGGGATCAAACGCTATAGGATACATTATCATACATACTAACAATAGGAATATAAATTCTCTAAAGCCTCACTGCAACGGCAATAACGAGGAAAAACTACTTGCGTAGCACTTTTGGAAAAGCAAGATACAAAGTGCCTCAAAAGATCTTAAAAGTAAAACCATAAATAAGAGAAACGGAGACAACAATTTATTTTTATTTAGTATTTTTAAGTCTGTTGTGCAAGATTTCCAGACACCAACAACATACAATGGTTTGCATAAATACTAAAGGGATGTTAAAGCAGGTCGCTTTTTCAAAATGAGACGTTGTGTCTCAGCAAGATTTACCCGTAAGAATAAATGTGAAGGGATTTAAGAGACGAAGGCGAGGGAGAGCGTTTCCCTGACCGAGAAGGCTCGATCACTTCCAGGTTACGGATCAGGCCTTATGATGTTAGGACGTCTGAAGGTTAATCTGATACACAAAATGAAGAAAAAGAAAGGGTTGTAGGCATGTTAGGTGCTGCTATTAATGGCAGAGTTTTCTACAGGGAGCTAGTCGAGCATCCTAATGATATCTCTGGTGGATGCTGCCGTTTGGGGCTCTGCGTCTGGAGGGAAAGGAGCGCTGGCTCTGAAAAACAGTGGAGGATAGTCAGTTCTCTCTTAAGATTGACGCTCACCTCAGTCCAACAGCAGCCAAAACATCATTAGTCCAGAAATAGAAACCCCCTGTTCTCCCCTTTTATTGTTTTACCTGAACAGGTTTTCCGTTTTTACTGCTACTGGCTTGAGTAACTTGTAAGTGTGACGTGAAGGCAAGAATAAATGTATAAAATAAAAAAGAATTTCAAAAGCTAATCAAGTTAGTAAACAACTGGTCTATGGTTCAAATGATTTAAGATTTTATTTGGGTTTAACCAAACAGAAAAGATACTTAATATAATTTCATTGTTTCTGTAAATAAGAACGATATCTGGTATTTGTTGATTTTAGTTGCTCAGCCGAAGTCGTCCCATCTTATCGTACTAGCTGTCACCATTTGGGGCCAACTCTCTGGCACTTTGTACCTGAAAACTAATCTGTTCATACTCAAGTATTTAAATATAAATATATATAAATTTTTTTTAAAAGAATTGCGGAGGTAAATATGCACAAAAATTATCAATAATTCAGTTTATTATCAGAAAATTTAATGCTACACATCATTCCCATCAATTAAGGGTTTCTGGTCCCCATTTGGCTCAGTTGACTTTGGTAATTTGAAGCCCCGATGACAGCGAACTTTCTGCTGGCAGACATTATTTATCGGGGACGGCTGATCGGCACAGGATTACGACACGTCGAAGGAGCGCTGAACCTGGCAGTCGTGTTGGGTTCTGTACATTCACTTCCTCTGCTGTGTGTGTTTGAACGTCTGCATGCAGCTCAGGTATCTCGCAAGCTGACCTTCCTTTACTTGGCCAACGACGTCATTCAGAACAGCAAGAGAAAAGGACCCGAGTTCACCCAGGACTTCGCGCCGGTCATCGTGGACGCCTTCAAACATGTGAACAGGTCAGGCCTGACTTTACAGAGCAAAATTAGCAGGGCTTTGAAGTCTTTTTTTGAGATTTGGCCCAGTCTTTAAACCCCATCTGCCTGCTGATTAAAAGTGAGCGAGTTTCTCATGGGTGTTTCCCTGTTCAGAGAGGGCGAGGATGGCTGCAAGAAGCAGCTGGGTCGGGTTTTATCCATCTGGCAGGAGAGAGCCGTGTATGAGGCTAACCTGCTGGAGCAGCTCTCCCAGGTCCTCTGTAAGTTCAACACTAACCTGATTGGGCTCAACAACGCGTTATGTCGTCCTGCTATTGTTGTCTCTGATTTTCTTTTTATGTGTTCCTAGATGGAGAAAAGAAACCCAAGAAAAGATCCTATGAGGAGATCCACCCTGATGACGAAGGCTTCGCCTCCCGTAGCTCCCCGGCTGATCCTCCACAGGTGATGGCCCTGAAAAGTGCAGCTATAAGTACAGGAGGTTGATCAAACCAAACTTGAGCACCGTTTAGTGATTTCTTTTATGTTAATGGCTTCTCATATTTGTTGTGATTTGCTCTTATCCGTCTTCGCCCACAGACGGCGGACTTAATTCGAGCCCTGCAGGAGCTCGAGAACGCAGCCTCCAGCGATTCGGTGCTGCGTCGTCGCATCTCCTCCCTTCCTGAAGAGGTCCAGGACACGTCGCTGCTTCACAGGATCACAGGTAGTCAGGGAGACACAAAGTTAGGCGCCGCGTTTACTTGTAAGTTGCACAGAAATTTTATGGTGGCTTTATTTCAAGAGGGAGACAAAATGTCTTCAAATCATAACACAAATTAGTCCTGTCCCTTTAAGACGGTGCTCTCCTTGTTATGTGCATGAAAGAGACCTGTTACAGAATCAAACCTCTCCACCTATCATGGGCAGGACCACAAAGCTGCCAGACAATGTCAGGGGCATGATGGGAAACCAGCAGCTTGGTGAATAGGGACCACAGTTTGGAGTGAAGCATTTGAAAAGGGAATCATTGCAAGGTGATGTTTGCCCTCTACCTGCGCCACCATGTAAGATCTCCCCTCCTGTGTTAAGGGTGATTCAGAGAAAAGTGAGGGGTCAGGCCAGCTTGGTGAAGATCTCAAGAGAGCTGGGACCACATGTCTCTCAGATCAAATAGGCTTGTTTACAGGCCTGTCACGCCTTCAGGATTCAGAAGAAGGCTTGTTAGGACATGTTGGGGTTAGATGAAACCAAAATGAGCTGAATATGAATCCCGGGTTTTAGATGAGAGCCTCCCTCCCTCAGTCAGACCAAAGGAACAAAGGAATGGCTCAAACAGGAAAAACTTTAAGGTCTGGTGGGGACTAGCCAGTCTAAAATGTTTTAGCTTCTAAGCAGCAGCCTCATAAGCCCCATTTACACTATCCTTGTTAAACCGATCCATGCCGAGCTCGGCATGGATCGGTTTAACAAGGATAGTGTAAATGGGGCTTATGTGAGACATGAGTGTGGATTAAATAGAAGACGGACAAAGTCATTGATCCTGTCAAGCCAAATCGTCCACTGCCTTGACGCGACGGCTACCTGTTCAGGCATGCAAATCCACAGCCGGTCGAAGCTGCTGGGGTTTCGGGACAATGGAGCATGATCGATACCAGGTCTGCTGGCCGACTTACCGTGGGAGCTGGTGCAACACCACCAACATGGCTCTCGACGGGGGAGCAAAGTCGGGAAGAGGCGGCATCAAGCATCGGGTCCCAAGAGCCACCAAGCTGTTGCCTTCTATAATTTTTTTGCAACCCTCGTTCGCTAACACACAAACTGGATGATCTGTGAACACATGTTGGAGCCTGCCATGAGTTCGTTGGCTCGGGAATGATGGCGTTCACAGAAACCTGGTTCAGCGAGGATGTACCAGACAGCTTCACACAACTTGATGGGTTTACACTCATATGCGTGGAAAGGAACGTCAATTCCGCTAAAACAAGAGGCGGGGTTTGCTTATACAATCATGACCGTTGGTGTAGTAACTTTGCTGTCAAAGACACGACATGCAACCCTGATGTGGAGTTGCTGTGTGTTACCCTACGCCCTTTTTACCTCCCTAGGGAATTTACTAACATTTGTGTGCATATATGCTCCTCCAAACAGGAGGGCTGCTGTGGCGGCAAAACAAATTTCAGAATACGTACCGGATGCTCCCACAATCATCCCTTGAGATTTCGATCATTGCAAGATTGCAAGAGATGTCCAAATTCTGATGTCATCTGTCAGTCTAATCTGAATTATTTAAAAGAAAAATGCAAATTGGCATATGCTTATGGATCTACCCTCGTTCCTCTGAAGATCCTGGAAAGTTCTAATGCAACAAATTACTTTCAAAAGTCACAATTAGTGAAATGAAGTTTAACCCTGTGTGCAGTCTGTCACATGATTTGTCAGCGTGAACACACCTTTCCTGAAAGGCCCCAGAGGCTGCAGCACAAGGCATCACACCATGTAGACCAAGGAGCTCTCTAAACAAGTCAGGGACAAAGTTGTTAAGTACAAGTCAAGGTGGGATGTAAACAAAAATAAACTTTGATGTTTCCCTGAGCTCCATCTAATCCATCATCTTGAAATAGAAAGAACATGGAACCACAATAAACCTGTCATGAGAGATTCACCCTCCAGAACTAACAGATGGGACAAGGAGGGTTATAATTTTAAAAAAAGCAGCACAGGGACCAAAGGTAACCCTGAAGGTGCTGCAGAGCCCCACAGCTGAGACTGGAGGATCTGTCCATAGGACCACAACAAGCTGTACACTCTGAAGCTGGGCTTTATGGAGTAGTGGCCAGACGAAAAGGCATTCATTTGTTTTAAAAATAAGAAGACAGGTTCTGTTTGCCAAAAAGCGGTGCTCTGGTCAGATGAGACTAAAATTGAACTTTTCAGCCACCAAGGAAAACGCTACGTCTGGCGCAAACCCAACACATCCCATCAGTCCAAGAACACCATCCCCACAGTGGAACATGGTGGTGGCAGCATCATGCTGTGGGGAGGTTTTTCAGAGACTGGGAAACTGATCTGAGTCAAGGTTAAGATGGATGGTGCTAAATGCAGGGATGTTGTTGAGCAGAACCTGTCAGTCTGCCTGTGATTTGAGACTGGGACGGAAGTTAATGTGTAACTGGTTTAAGGGGAAGCATTTAAATGTGTTGAAATGGCCTAGTCAAAGTCCAGACCTCAATCGAACTGAGAATCTGTGGTTAGACTTCAAGATCACTGTTCACAGGTGCAAACCATCCAACACGAAGGAGCTGGAGCTGTTTAGCCTTGAGGAATGGGTCTAGATGGCAGAGATGTGGCGAGCTCATAGAGAGGCACTTACAGCTGTGGATTCTGCAAACGCTGGCTCCACATGGTACGGTCTTTAGTCGGCCGGCGTTGAACATTTATGCACGCTGAAGTTTTCTGTTGTACTTTTTTTCATTGTGAAGCAAACAATAAATAAGACCTCTTCAAAGTTGGAGGCATGTTCTGTAAATGAAATGATTCAAACTGTCAATTTAAACTTGAGGTCGTGAGGCAAGAAAACACGAAGCAGTGCCGGAGGGGTCAATACTTCTGCAAGGTCCTGCACATAAGATAACATATTAAGGCTGAATTTTTAACTCCTCGTGACCCAAGTTTATTATGAGTACATAATTGTTTCCACTCATGAAGCGGCATATTTACATGAAACTTGACAAAAACTACACTGATCAATACTTGTGGCAATCCTTCAAGAAATTTAACAGCTCTAAAGAAAGTTACTTCCTTCCTGAAGTAGCTTTATATATTGACCAATATGAAGTCTAATAATTTGTTGCTAAATGGTAACCGGTTGTAAACTGTGGTAGAATTACCTTATACAAAGACTTACCCATAATAAAGATCTCCATGTATGCAGCTTAAATATAGAATTAAGCTCTTGATGGTTTGGGGAGGGTTAGCGTACCCACCATAGAGCTAAAGGTGAACTGAATACCTGTCTGCTGAACTTCGTGCCCTTCTTTCTGCATGTTTTGTTTGATTCAGACAAAGAATCGGGCGAGCGGCTCTCCCGGATGGTCGAGGAAGCCTGCATGCTTTTAGCCGACTACAGCGGACGCTTGGCCGCAGAGATCGACGACAGGAGGCAGCTCACGCGCACGCTAACGGTCTTCCTGCAGAGCCAGAAGGACGGCTTGGCCCAGAACGAGCAGAAACTTGAAGTGCGTACATAACTCTTCTGTTTTCATCTTAAGTAATTCACTTTCACGTTTCTCCGAGTCACATTTGGTCCACTCTTAATGGGTTTCAGGGTCCATCTGTCTTAACAGTTTGATTAAAGTTGATTTCACGTCTTCAATGAAACTCATAGGTTTTAGCTTGTTTTAGAACGAATCCTTAAATCTGAGTGTCCTAATGTTAAAACAGGCTGCTGGCAGATGGACGCCCCCATAAGGTAAGTATTTAATGCTGAGTAATCTCTGAAAACAATGGTTTTCCCATAATCATACTTCTTTGTGTAGTGGGAGCTGTGTGCAGTCTTTATCCACAGGAATCCAGGAAAGAGAGAAAAAAGTATATCACCTGTCTTCACTGAGATTTTTGTAAATAAAAGATGGAAAAAAAAAGACTGAAATGATTTTTGTGTTCTTTCATTTTGCTCTGATGCTTAAAACTCCTGTTGAAATTGTCTTTCTTGCACTATGGGCGTTTTCTGGCTCTTTTGAAAATGACAAAGTTAAGGTGGTGGAAAGTAAATTTCTTTCATTTTTGTAAAAATTTCAAATCGGGTCAAATTCTGTGTAATAAGAGATATGAACCCAAAGTTGGACCACAGCTAAAAATTAAAAATAAAACACATTTTAGAAATCAATTCTGGAATATTAAAGTGAAATATGGATGTGTTTTTTTTAATTGCGGCGTGAGAGACCCTTGGTCTAAGATAAGATATTCAACTTGCACAGCTCATACGCACACATCAGTTGCTCAGCAACCAATAATAAATATCTTAAAACTGATATACACAGCAGAAACTGCAGAGATTAAAACATTTTTTCCAAAAGCCTATAACCTGTAAATAGTGCATTTATAAGTTTATAAAAGCTTTTCCTACTTTTGCACGCCATATTTTATTTAACCCCATGTTGGTTAATAAGCAAGCTTCCCTGTATAAATGTTCCGATTAAGGCTTTATTTTGGATATAATGCCACCCAAAAGCACAAGAACTAATGAGATTTATGTAAAAGACAATATAATGAAAGACAAATGGTCATAACTCTTTTAATCCCGACGCTATTAATGAAGGCAAGAGAAGAATAAATTACAAGTACAAGCAATTATAAATCATATTTTCTTTTAACGCTAGGGCACTGACATATTAGCATTTTATCGGTTTGTCGGAAATCCAAACACAAACCTTAAAGAAAACAGCGTTTTGTTCTGCAGAATGCAAATTAAAGGCGTATGTATGTTTGTTTCATGTAGCGTGTGGTATTTGTGGTGCTAATGGGCTTCAATTAAGTTCAGGCTTAAAACTGTTTAAAAATGTCTGATTTGTGCAATGAAAAGCCTCTTATTTTACCTTGTGTTGGGAAACCTTTCAGGAATACAAGAAGAAACTGTCGAGGGTGTCGCAGGTCCGGAAAGAGCTGCGATTGCGCCTCAGTAACCTTGCAGAAGGACACCGCAACTCTTCCAAATGACTGCCGACTCGCCTCTCAACACACCTTTGCATCACCGAAGCGGCATCCGTTCTCACCCGTCTCCACTGGACTGTTCATCCGTAGCTCTTGTGCACAAGTGTCTACATCTCCAAGCTCATCTTTTTAACTTGAAGACGATTGTACGGTTGTACGACAGGACTTTCATGCGTTGGCCCCCCTGCAGTCTTAACTTTTACAGCTTTACAGTGATGTGACTGGTGGGATTCTTTTGTAACTTAAGGTTATGCACCAGGCTGATGACCCTTGAGTTCCGGTGTTGGAATAATTGTTTTGTAATATGCCTTTTATTGTTTTGACACATGCATTTATGGAGCTTTTTGTTGGAGATCACAGTGGCAGTCGATCAAGCTGGAATCGCTGATTTTATTAAGCGTACTGAAGAAACATGTATATTTTGAGATTTTTCAGAAAACATTAGAAATCCAGGTTCCATAACTGAAGCCATATGTGTTCACGCTTTTCATAAAGCCTATTTGTGAAAGGACCGTCTGAAGTCGTTGCTCGGTGTATGCACATCCGCTTGTAAATATGGTGGAAATCATAGGTGTTTATGATTTGTTTTTCATTGTCGACATCCAGACACAAGTAGCTTGGGAATTTTTTTTTTTTTTTTACCTGTTGTGACCTTACACATTGAGTAAAGAGGTGTATTGTCTTGTTTACTGTGATTCTTTATAGTTTCAAATCAAATCCATCATACAGCCTGAAAACTGCCCCGGTTTCTAAAGCTAGACTAAAACACACAGCTTTGTTTTTGTCACTTTCCAGCAAATGCTTCATAGAGCAGAATAAACCAAAAAGATGTACAAAATGTCTGCTTTTCTGTCTGAAGTGAAAGAACTGAAGTAGGGATGGGAATCTTCACCACCAAGGCGATACGATACACATCTCGATACACAGCCAACGATTCGATACATTCACGATTCATGGAATTTCTAGTGATAAGATTCGATACGATTCTCCAACCTCCTGCGATCCGGTGCGATACAGAACGATCTAAATTTAAAATGCTGCGATACGATACGATACAATACGATGCGATGCAATGCAGAAGAAAAGTACACCATGGACTACATAGTTCAAGTTATGGCACGCAAGCTAACTGTGCCTTTTATTTTGAAACAAAGGAAGTGCAACTTAGAGAGTGATTGTCTCTCTGAAACTTTATAAGTGTAAACTTCAAACAAAAATAAGATTTCTCTGTAGTGCATGTTGTCCAACAATTAAAGCAAAGGCACATTTTCCAGTTAAGCCTTTAAAAAAGTGCTTGAAGTTTATACATGAGGTAAAACAAATAAAATGCCCTTATACAAAAGGTGCAGGCCAGGATATTCCATCTATTATAAAAACTGAGTGAGTGACAGAGACAGGGAGGGAGGTGGTCACATTCTATAGGCCTAAAGTAAAAGGAAAAAAAAGTCAATAAATTACCTGCTCGTTCATCTTCACCACCTCAGATGTTATTTTCATGAAGATGAGGTCTCTGGAGTCCACATCAAGGAAAGCCAGGTCTTTGAATCTGGGATCAAGGCCCGATGCATTGTAGAGGAGTTCTTGGAGATCCAAGTAACGATCAAAAAAATCTTGTCTGAAGCGCTGCTTCATATCTGCAATGATTGGCAGGTCAGTGTTGTCTTCGGAGAAGTGTTTGTGGAGTTTGGCTTGTATTGGGGCGATCATTGAGATGGTTGGGCTTTTTTCTTCACTCAAAAGTGTGGTGGCCACTTTGACAGGGGACATCAGCTTGATGATTTCCTGGATCAGAGTCATGTCGTCCTCATTCACTGCTAACAGGCCCTCTCCCCTCCTGATCCTTCTCGACAGCATAGCGTTCAACAGAGCAGGATGTTGCTCCCAGAATCTCTCCAGCATGTCCACAGAGCTGTTCCATCTTGTACAGACATCGTGAATAAGTTTGTGGTTGGGTAGGCGTAGCTGGGACTGAATTTCCCTCAAAACCTCAGCTGCTTGTGGGCTTTTATGGAAGTATGTAACAACCTTCCTCACCTTCACCAACAATTCGGACACCCTGTCCACCTTCAGTGCCTTTTGCGAGGCCAAGTTTAATGTGTGGGCTACGCATCGGACATGGGGTGTTATCTCTGCGCCAGCCCCTGCCACTAGCATGTTTCTTGCGTTGTCTGTCACCAAGGCAGGTTTTTTTTCTCCGAGGTTCCACTCGCGAAGTACATCTTGCAGCAACGCAGCCAAGTTGACCCCAGTGTGAGACTCATTAAACACTCGCGTTTGCAGGACGTGAGACTGCATGTCCCACTCTTCGTTCACGTAGTGTGCCGTAACAGTAATGTAAGAATCAGTGGCACAGGAGGTCCAACCATCAACCGTTATTGACACCCTCTGTGCACGACCCATTGAGCTGAGAACATCCACTTTCACTTTCTCGTAAAGCGCAGGAACTATTCGGTCCGAAAACACCCTTCTGTCTGGTATGCTATACCTTGGCTCCAACACTTCAAGCAGGTATTTGAATCCCTCGTTTGCTGTAATGTTGTACGGTTGGATGCCTTTGCAGAGGAAGAAAGATAAGGCGTCCGTGATAGAATTCGCCCGGGCAGAATTGCTTGCAAGTGGCGCTTGAAAAAAATGAGGTATTCGTGGCTCACGTGAAGTTGTTGCAGTAGCACTGCTAGCTGACGTCTCCGGGGATTGGACTACTGTACTGTGGTGCCGCTTCAGATGTTGCGACATATTTGTTGTGCTGCCTGTATATCGTACCTCTGTTCTGCAGTGTTTACATATGGCCATTGTCTTGTCCAACTCTCCATCTCGTTTGTAGAAGCCAAAGTCTTTCCATACCGTTGACCTAAAGCACGTAACCGAATGTATTATCTCTGTTTCGTTTTCCTCCATGCTAACGTGGTTTCTAGCTTGCCGCCTCTGTCCTCATCGAAAGCAAGTTTAGACCCTCCTACTCGCGCGAGGCTTGGGGCGAGACTTGAGTGGCAGAGAGACTAGCATGCACGCAGTAGGCAACAGGGATGGAAAGAAACGCAACTAAAACTCAAAGACACGTTTCTAAAAAGTTATAATAATAGAAGATAATAATCGGTTTGTATCGATGCAGGTAGTTTTGATACGATGCATCTCGAGTTTATGTGCGGTTTTTACCGATGCAGACGTTTGCAAATCGATGCAACCGTATCCAACAGGTCGTTCCGATGTTCCGTCACGCATCGGTGAATCTTGCCATGCCTAAACTGAAGTAATTTGACCAATTGAGGTACGACCAACAGGAGGCGTAGAAGGGCCCTCTTTTGGCGCTGATATGTTTTTATGCGGGTGTGCTTATTTTGTACACCGGCGTATCGTATTTGTTCTTGTGGCGCTTTATGGGCAAAACTCCGCCCTTCGGAGCTTTCGAAGGAGAACTGTCCTAACGTCTAGGAAGCGGTCTAAAATTTGAAGCGGTCATTGTGATATTACCTTTACTCTTGTTTAAAGTAATATGAGTAACTTGTGTGGATGGAATTTAAAAGATGATAGTAATATAGGTAGTGATCACTTTCCTAAATTATGCTGTGTGAATTTTGACATGCATGTTCAAGAAGGTTACATGATAGAGAGACGGTGCTTTGCTAAAGCTGACTGGGAAAATTTTAGAGAATGTTGTAATGAGTTTTTTAAAGGAATAGCAATAGAGGGTGATGTAGATAGCTGCGCAAAAGCAGCGACTACATTGGTTATCGGTGCTGCATTCGTAAGAGTAGGATAAACGGTCAAAAGAAAATGGTTCCGTGGTGGAACGATAAATGTAGAGAAGCTATAAAAGACAGAAACCAAGCTTTTAGAACTTTAAGAAAATTTTTTAAATCAAGATAATATCATTGATTATCAAAGAAAGAGAGCTATGGTAAGGAAAATAAAAAAATTGCGAAACGTCTGCTCTTCCATTGGTAGAGAAATAAAATTCTACAACATCATTAAACAGTTTGATTTCAAAAGAAACAGAAAGAAGTGATTTAATGATGGAAATATTTACATTACTTTTAAGGATACAAAAAGCTAGAATTGATGTGCAATTCTGTCGGGTTCCTGCACATGGAGTAAGCATGAAAAAGCAGATGAGATTGCAAAAAGAGCATTAAAATAAATGATGAAATAATGAATGTTCCATTTGGAAAGGTTAAGGCCAAATCACTAATAAGAACAGTAGTGAGGGACATATGGCAGGAGAAATGGGACATCGACACTAAAGGAAGACATTATTACAGAATACAGAAATCAACTAAGGTGAAAGTCTTTAAAGGAAAGTGCAGAAGAGAGGAAGTAATCTTTTCAAGGTTAAGTTTGGGGCATACATGATTAAAATCAACTCTTTATTTAATGGCTAAGTGTGCATCTAATGCATGTACGTTCTGTGGTGTTCCAGAGGATGTAGTACATATTATTTTCAAGTGTAATTGTTGACATGTATTTTCTAACGAGTGCTCTTCACTGACGTCATTCATGGGTGTGACTATAAATTGTGGAACATGCGCACTGCCGATTTGGGTACCAAAAATAAACAGAGGTGGCGTGTCCCTCGTGGAAGGTCAACTTGATGCAGTAATTCTCCGACTGTTCCCTGCCCTTACGATGACAGCGCTAACAGTAGTAAATATGATTATGAGAAGAGTATTTTGTTTGATAGGACATATGAGTTGGGACGGGGATGGAACTATGAAGGAATATTAGGTGTTGATGAAAGAAACAAGGGAAGGATATAAAGCGTTAATTATATTTCTTAAAGATACAGGCTTAATCCATATTATATAGTCCATTATTTATTTAGTTGTTTATTTATTTATTTATTTATTGAGAATTTAACCTGAAATATTAATCCTGAAGTTACTCCGGTACGTTAGATGGCGACATGCAACTGAAAATGTTGCGATTCGCCATTAAAAACAGAGAAGAAGAAGAAGAAGAAAGAAGAAGAAGAAGAAATGATATTACGTTTCCGTTTGTAATCCAACGTTTACGTTTCAAGAACAACTCATTATTGTTAAATTCGTATTAATGAGACAACAGTCGTAATCTGTTGTCAAACTACCAAACAAATTATTGCGTCATTGCAGAAATTAAGATAAGCTAAATTGCTTTCAGGTAATCCTTTGCTAAACTGATAGTAGCTCGTTAGTGCTACTCTATAAAGTTAAGAATGGATAATATCGAAACACCATACGAGGAGGAAGACGGTTTTATTGAATGCACGGTAAGTTAATCAACGTGGACTAGAATCTGAACATAAAAT
Organism: Fundulus diaphanus; assembly: GCA_037039145.1. Taxonomy (NCBI): domain Eukaryota; kingdom Metazoa; phylum Chordata; class Actinopteri; order Cyprinodontiformes; family Fundulidae; genus Fundulus; species Fundulus diaphanus. Next base: position 30,707,925 of record CM073135.1, read on the forward strand.
CTCAGTCTGGGCCTGAAGTTGAAGTAGTCGGAGGCAGCGTGGGTTGGTCGATTAGCAACGCAAGGCTAACTTTAGCCAGCTTTTTACCATGCTAGCTATATAGATAGCATGGTAACTATCTACATTTATTCTGTTAATAAACTTCTGGTTAAGGATCTTAAAATCTAAGTATAAATTATATTCAATCTATACCAACAATAAATGCATGGTATATAATCCGAAATATAATTTGTCTTCCCTGTATAAATTGTGTTGGGATGTTTGTTATTGGATCACTGTGATTTATAAAAGTTTAGAACTAGTATTTTATGGTCTATAGTTTAAATATCTATGTGTAAATTTGAAGCATTTTTATGTCTTGAAAGGGATTACGTTATTCAAGATCGCCAAAGTTTAAATTAACTTTTCCGTTTTCATGTGTTTGAATCATGCCACAGATTAAACATGAGTAAACGGAGAACTGTTTCTGATGTTGCGTTTAATCTATTCTAGGTAGCCATTGTAGATGGTTTACAATTTTTACCACAATAAGTATTATCGTTATGATATTGACAGTGACGGTAGGGAAGTGTTATAAGCGTCACTGAGCCTCACCTGCACTAATACTCTCAAAATTAAACCTGCCCATCATCAGTTATGCTAATTCACAATTACTTCCAGTAGTTCAGTAACTCTAATCTGACTGTAACGCTAAACATTACACAATAAATGCTTCCACCAATAATATTTGGTGACATACAATGAATACAGCAACTAACGAGGCTATCATGTGACCAATTGTAGCAAAAATATTTTAACAACAATTTTAGTTTTGGTACTAGTTTTGTGGTTTGCATCACAATCCCAAAATGGCTAATGTTATTTAATACATTTTCTTTTCTCATGATAGTGATACAATAGTTTCCCGTTCCCACTGAAAAGATTTTCGGACCCAAATGTGTAAGGCAATTTATTATTTTTGTTTTGTTTTTCTGTTCAATTTGCCTTTAAAATCTCTTTGATCCATTTGGAAAATCAATAAATTTTTAATTCTTAATTTATTTCCCCCCCCCCCCCAACACTCCTTAACCACAGAAATGAATCCTTTCTTGCGTTTGGACGACTGTGATTAGTTTAATCTGAAATAATATTTGAATAAGGAAAGTTTGCATTCACATTAATGTTCTAAGATCCACATCAGGCTTGTTATGAATTCACCACAAATCGACTCTTACCGCACTCTGGGTTGAAAGAAACCTAAAAGCCCTGTCATGCTGGTCTACTAACTGACGCTGACTTCTTTTCTGTTTAATCCAGGTCTGTGAAAAATCATTAAGAGGTGACACCCTCTACAAGATACACCTGACCACCCCGGGACATTTAAAGGTATACATTACCGTACACTTATGGAGAAAGTTTTGGCTGCCGTGAAAACATGCCTTGATGCAGATAATTGGCAAGCTATTTCTTGAGTCTTATAGATTTTATTCTGTCCGTTTATTTTTTTTGTTATGAATGCTAAAACCAGCAGTAAATGTAAAGTAGGATTTTTTTTTCTTTAAATAGATTTTAATTTATTCTCGCACACTCAAAAACATTGTTTTTGTTATGTTTCACGCAGCAGCATTCTGCTGTCAAATTGTCTCATGTAAAGAACAACCTCCATGTTTTTCTTGAAGACTGGAAAAATGGTGGCAATTTGCGTGAAAAGAAGAAAGGAAAAACCTCTCCCAACACTGATCTAAAGTTCATGTTTCATTGTTGTTAATGGACCACTCGTCGTCTGTTTCTCCTTTTGGACATGTTTGGTCTGAAAGACTTTGGTTTGGTCACAAATACCCAGCTGGAAGCCTGAGAGGATCGGTTCTTGCTCCATCTGGAGACTCCAGCTGTCCCTAAAGCCACTGTGGTTTGTCCAAGAAAAAAAAAATTCCTGGACAAAAGTGTTATCCACCTGTTTAGCCATTTTAACTTTGAAGATATGATTGCAACGCTGAATATATTCCTTCTTGAGGAACATGTTCAACCAGTGCAGAGCAAGACTTTCTCAGTGGTTTCTTGGCAGCAGCTTCTTCAAAAAAAGAAACTTTGCAATTTTTTCCCCCCGGACATGAAGGTAATATTTGGATACTTTTAGGTAAGACTGGCACTATAAACCTAAAATGCGTTTCTTTCGTGTGCTTAAATGCGACTTACAAATGTTTTTTTAAAAAAAACATTGCTATGTACGTTAATTACTATGCTTTATACAATATTTCAAATAAACCTAAAAAGGTCATTTGTGGAGGCCTCTAACTTGACATGGGTTCTGTCCTGGTCCACAATGTTCCCTCCAGCAGGAGATCACGTGTCTTTTTTTTATTTCCGCCATTCGTCTGGGCTTTACTCCTCTGATGCCGGGGTTACGGAGGTAATCCCAGATATCTCTTACTGCAGTGCCATTCTCCAGCACATTCTGGGGGCTCAAGCAAAGCGGGACCATGCAGGGTGTCCCCCACCATATTATAAGCCTGGGAAACTGCCAGGCTTTACTTGCCCTCAGGATCTAAGCAGCTAATATAAAAAAAATAATTTTAATACACCAGTAACAGTGATACCAAAGATGGTATACAGCAGGGAGGGTTGTCAAAATAATTGATGCCTCGATGTTTGATAAGAAGGTCAGTAAAGCTCCAGGATCTGCGACGGTATCATGGTAAACCTGGACATCAGAAGCTAATGCTAGCTGGTATTAGCTTGACGGATGCGGATTGCCCAATGTCGGGGTACTGCACCACACAACCCTCTCCCACCCCCACCCTTACTACAACCACCACCAGGATTAGCCAGATCTCTGGGGAAAACCTAACCATATATGTGTGAACTAGACCAGTAGTGACCCAGCTTTTCTGCGTCTGACCCACAAAATAACAGTCATAAAGCCGTTTGACTCACAACTATTGGTTGAGTGTGCAAGTATTACCTTATAAGCCAATAAAACTTTTCCTTATTTTGTTTGATTTCTAAGCACCCTCTCTGTGCTGTACACTCATTGATTCACTTGACCAGCTGGAGCCCCCGACCCCAGCTTTTAGCTGCCAAACAAAAAAAAGAAAAACGCATGACGACATTTTACAAAAAATTTTTTTTTTTTTTTTTTTTACACAAACATTATGGGAGCATATTTCTACAGTTTAGCTATAAAATAAGTGTCATTGTGTTTTACCATGAGGAACAGCACCTTTTTGGTGCCTATATAAGATCCTCATCTTTTTATTTTAAAATTTTCTCATATTTTGTTGTTTATTACGGTGTCAAGAATCATCCATCTGACAAGTTCAGTCTTATTGGCTGTGGCTATAACCGTAAAAGAGCTGGTCCAAAAGACACAACAAAGTGTGTGGTTTTATCCTTTGCTTTATCATCTTTTAAGCCAGTTTGAATAAATTTGCCCTGGATGTTGTCACATTAGCGGTGACTTGATGTCATCTTCACTTCCACTTTTGGCTACAGACGAGGTTTCGCTCTTCTGCTGCTTTTTGAAGTTGTTTGAACTTTAAATCTTTCTCTCGATTCATATCAGGCTGATTCCAGCTTCTCTGGAAACGGCCTTGGTAGAGAAGATCGGATCTTTTAGGACTCGACACAACTCGTGCAGCTGCTTTTCTTTAATCACAGCATAAGACACTTGAATAATCATCACTGCCTGAAGGATGTCTTGCACATTTCTTGTACCTGGAGATTTGACTTGTAAGTATGGAGGTGGAAGTTGTCAGCCCCAAAGGAGATGGATCTTTAATGGAGAAAACAAACTCGAATCGATGCATCTAATTGTGAGCTGACACTGTGGAGCATGCCGCACTTGCAAGAGGCGCTCTTGTCTCAGTCTTGATTCGACAAAAACTGGATTCTGTCTTTACGAAACAAAAAAACTCACATGATTGTGTGTTACGCTCTCCCAGTTTGGACCGTGTGAAAGGTAAACGTTCAGCAATAACCCAACGTCAAGTGCTCCTACTTTGCAGAGATGTTTCAACAGGATCAGTTGATGCTACGGTTTGTATGATGTGAAAGAACCCGTTTGTGCGTATCTGCTAAAAACATTTAATTTATGTGGACTTGTCCACTAAGCTGATTTGACTTGTGCATGTGGGGTGTACATACTTCTGCAGACCTGGATCTGCTGCAACATGAATGCAACATATACAGGTCAGGTGAGTATAATTGGGCTCTGTTTGACTGGGTAAGATGAAATGACTCCCCTCTGGTAAGCTTGATCATAAAATGTTTGTTTTAATTGATCTAACAATTTCTCTGTTTCTTATGATTTTTTTTTTTTTTTTTTTTCTTTTTGAAAAGCTGGAACAGCTGGAGTTGTGCCGTTCAGCACCAGTTTACTTAATATTTATTGTTCTTCTTTTATTCTCGGCAGAAAGAGGATACCCTTGTTGCTGAGGGTAAGTAGGCCTCATCCTTAAACGAATCTCTGAAATTCAAGCCACATTGACCTAATGTGATTTGGAGAAAGAAGCATCAAATTCTTCTTTTTTTTCTTTGTTTGTTTCAAAGGACAGAATTAAAGCCTAAAGCTGTCGGCAGTAGCTTACAGTCGAGTAGGCAAAAACACCAAACAAAACTCCCACCTTTAACACTGTGTGCACAATTATTAGGCAGCTATTAACTGCAGCGCTATAACGTCGTTAAACCGCAGACTACTGAAGAAAGTAACAGTAATATTTTAGCTTTCTTAGGTTATCCGTTTGTACAATTATTGGGCAACTATTAGGAGACATGTTATGCAACTAAATGAAACATTTACAAGTAAACATTTAGGACAAATTATTGACTAATATAGCCATGCATTGAGTGTGTCAGTTTCTGGATGTGTGGTCGATGAAGCTTGTGCGTAGCAGCAACCCAGCCTCCCAGACTCTGTTCAGAGAGGTGTTCTGGTTGCCTTCACTGTAAATCTGTTAAAGGCATGGCACTTCTCCTGTTGAAGTGGAGCTCTGTGCCAGTTACTGATCCAGCTGCGGATCCAGTAAAAACCTCCATAAAACCTTCGAAAACTCCGTCCTCAGATGTTCACACATGTTTCTTGTTCAGTGGTGGTTGGGTTTCAGCCATTCTTACCTCGGCCGGATCGCCGAGCACTGAACGGCTGGGTACTTCTGGGCTCTCCAGGTAGGTTGCATATTTATGGCCCTTTTCCGTTAGTACCAACTCAGAGCGCTTTTTCGGCTGTTCGATTAGTATCTATTATGCGGAGCCGTTACTATTTTTGGCGCCTCATTCGTTGTGGTTCGAAGCGCAGCGGTCGGCCTGAATACACGACGTCAGAAGATTGTCGGTTGTTGATTGGCTAAGAGTTGGAGCAGCTGTTTGCGCTAGAGTGACTTCAAAACAAGAATCAGACCCGCCATATTTAAAATCAACACAACAGCTGCAGCAACTACAGAGTATATTGTTGGATACCGAGCAAAATGGAAGCACTCCAAATCAACGGCATGGTCCAACACACATTTTTGTGCTTGGCGGCTGCTGAAAAACGTTACACGTTGGACTCTCATCACCGCCTTGCTATGTCGACCGTGACCACGTTAGGCTGGTGATCGGTTGTAACGGAAAACCACCCGTGTAGAACTGAATGAAGCCGACCCGTATCGAATCGACGCGTCGCTGTTTGACGGGGGATTAGAGTACGACAGCGCTGGAGAAGAATGGGATCCTGGTAGCTTCATAGTCGAATCTTCTTAAATCTTCGAGTTGATCGGTGTCGACGTTTTCTTTTCCCAAGTAGTTGCTTGAAGCCCTTTTTGCAACAAAATGTTTGATTGCGTCTGTGATTACTCCTCAATGTCTTGGTAACTTTACGATTTTTTTTATTTCATTTATTTTTCCCCCATAAACGTTCTTTGGCAGTTTTTGAGTCATTGCCTCTCAACCTGAGGAACAAAGGCTCTCTGATATTTATGCACACCTTGATTTAAGGGTGTTGATGTCTTCTCTCATTACACACATTCACATAAAGCTATAGGCATGAAAATTATATTCGCTTGGCTAATTGTTGTGCACACAGTGTTTATGTTTAAGGTTCAGTACAATGACATACAGTAAACTCTAGTTGGTGAAATCACAGGTGGGTCCGACTCACCAGAAGTCCTGGTAAGCAATGTTAGCAGCAACTTTGCAGCAGATTCAACCAAATCTCGTGCTGGATCTGCTTCGTCATGCTTTCAGTTGATTTTCAGCACCGTAAGCAAAAGTAACTTTTTATTGTCTAGGCACGACCCGGTACCAGAAGCGACTCTCGCAGAACACGAGCCGGGACTATTCTCTGTGTTGTCTGAAGAACCGGTGCCACCGATATGTTTAAACCTGAAGAACGGGGGCTACGTGGTGCACGTTTTATGCGGGAGGCTGTAAATCGACGCTGCAGCGTTCCACCCCACCTCGCCTTGGGTTCCGCCATGCCGGCCTAATTTCTGAAAGCTCACGTGGGCTCCTTGTTGGATGAATTTAAAACTACCAGAGGTAGTTTGGAATGAGGGGCTCATGTTTGAGGCTACATAATGAGACATGTAGCCAGCCTACAGGCAGCCTTTCATCAGATGGTCCTCTTAGCTGCCCAGCTGTAATAATTATGGCTGCGCAATATATCAAGATTTTTTTTAAGAGATATAAGATAAGACTATATTGTTTATATCGAGACGGTTTAGGTTGCGTTATAATTATAGTTTTATATGGTCCAGTAGGTTTATTTAAGCCATTTCTCATGTTTATCTACAGCTGTTTGTTAAAAAATTTGCCTGTGAGACTTTGGGATACAGCTTTGATTCAGAGACACCTTTTTATAATTACTTTATGAAAAGAAAAAAACATCGAGATAAATCTTGTTTATCGGCATTCAGCCTAAAAATGTCGAGATATTATTTTTGGTCCCTCCCCACATTTCTCTGCAGGGACCATATTTCCACTAGTTGATCCATTTTAAGTGTTTTGGGTCAAAGTATTTCTAGTGGAGCAATGGTCTATGGGCTGGATAGCTAAGTGAGCTATCCGGAGCCTGTATGACATTTTTTTGCCACCCAGCCGTCAGGGTCTCCTCATCTGGACATGAGAGATGGCGACAAATAAGGAGCTGAGCAGAGAAGAAGATGTTAAAGTAAAGGAGCCAGTGTCAGCACTTTGTGATGAATCTGGACTGGATGGAAAGAGGGGCTTCTCAGGAGTCTTGAAGCCTGAAAATGGATGGTGGCGTAGGGACGTTTATGGCCATGCCTCGCAGCCGCGTTGGTTAAACGCAGGAAAAAATGCTAACGGCTGATGCGACTACAGCTCTTATGTTCCAGGAAATAAATGGACTCGCGCATCTCTGCTGCTCTTCCAGGTTTATAGGAGTAGCTATGACTTGGAAAAATCATTGTAGAGCAACTTCTCCATCAGTTCTCTCAATTTATCCAAAGTAAGGTCTCGTGAAAACAGGTCCAAGGAGGAGTGCCACACTTCCTCTTTGCTTCTCATTTTTGGATCATTCCAAGGTGATCCCAGGAAAGAAGCCAGAACACCCCACCCCCCACACTCCTCACCCATCTGGCAAAGCAGCTAAAGTGAAAGTTACCTCCTCCAAGTCAGAGGAAATGGTTATCAACCAGAAAAAAGGAGCAACCCTTAGTGGATGAGCTCATAACCAGTGGGGGGATTATTCAGGACTGATGGAGCGGGACATGGATTTACAGAAGGAGGCTCCATGTGCAGCAACATCAGCGTTACTCTAGTCTGTCATGGCAAAGAAGCACCACAGCTGAAAGGTAAAGGTCTTGATTGTGGCGAGACGTCGCTCCCTCTCCATTCTTTTTCTATGGTACTTGTGCGATGAGGCGACTATCATTGCCCTCCTCCAGCCAAGCGACTGGCAAAATTTGTGCATGTGAATTTTTGAGCTTGCACACGTGGGCTTGCGACGCAGCACAAGAAAGTTGAACAATGTTCAACTTTTGTCGCCTTCGCATGGCAATACAGCCATTTATCTGGATCAGCCTTGAGGCGCGCCATCAAATGATGATATGCTCCAGCCTGGTTCCTTGTCTGTAATATAGGATCAACCCGGTTGCATTTTTCTTTTGTGGAGTAGACATGTTGTGGTTTCATAACCAATAACATTTCTGGGAAACGAGCGATACGATGGCACGATTTGAAACGCTGACGTTGCTGTCGCGTCCCGTGTGTTGGGTCTTCACCGCGGTGGCGATGAAAGCCATTAGTCGCTACCCGTGTGTTGACCCCGCAAGTCCATCTACATTCTGACCCTGACCATCGGTCATGATCCATATCTCATGACCATGCGTACAAACCCCTGAATACAAGCGACTGAAATGAGCCTCGTCCACAGGGTGGCTGCTCAGCCCTCTAAAATAAATCATTGCGTGCAATATTCTGGCTTTCTGTTAACATTGGTTCAAAACAGGAACTAGGAATGAACCGACTCCAGAAAGCCACCTGTGCACGTTTGCTAACCTGCACCACGCGGAGGAGGGACCCCGGTTTTCCAACGGATCCGTTTATTTACCAGAACTAACAACAACCCTGGATGAGCATTTCTATCGCATAACGTCCAAAGGCAGGAATTACCCTACCCAAGACCCATTACCTCTTGCGAAGGTATTCAGTTTAAAGGTTAAAAAAAAAAAATCTAAAATGATATTCCCGACAATTGTCATGACACCTGTAGTCTGTCTAACCAGACTGCTCTGCTGGCTAAAAAACAAACCTCCCAACAGTAGGTAAAAGATGTACGATACTATGTTGGGTTGTACGTCAATTAAAAACTGACTTTATGCTCAGGTTTGAGTTGTAAATTTATTAGATCGAGCAAAGTGCTTGGATTTCTAAACCCCTCCTTCTCCTCCAGTGGTTTCTCTTTTACTAACTTGGTGTTTGGTTTCTCAGGGAAGGCTGTCAGGGAGCACATCGTACCAAAGTTCAAGGACATCTTACACTATCTGGAGTACCTGAATCTCGATGAGCCTATCATTGGTAAATACATCGCTACAAACATTTCATGCTATTGTGGGATTGCTTAAAAAGCTAGATTCTTTTTCGTCTTGTGTCTTAGGCTTGAATTTTTTGGAGGAAGTGGCGAATTATGAACCACTGTTGGGTGCCAGATACGTCTGCAAGTTATGCAGTCTGACAGCCAATCTGGCAGAAATGGTCTGCCACGTGATTGGTCGTAAACACCGGCAGAAATATGTGGTAAAGCTTCACCGACGTATTCAGGAAACCTTCACGTCATCTCCTTTCAACGTTCTTTCAACGTTAACCAACCCTTTGCTTTCATAGGAGTTGAAACGGCCGGACCTGGTGACCTGGGACGGTAACACTATAAACACCCAGGGAGGGAAGATCATGCGAGCCAAAGCGGAGATAATTGAGAGACAGAACGGACGAGGAGTTCCTGAAGTGAGACATGCATAAAACCGGACATGTTGAATATCTTGATGTTCTAAGATGTTCTTATATAATCCTATTTGTTTTCCAACTCCTGTTCTTCTTTCAGTCATTGTTGAGAAAGGGGGTTGAAGGGAGGCTGAACGTCTCAAGAGGTACAGTCAAGTCCGCACGCAAATCAGCTGTTGATGAAGTAATTAAATTATGTAAAGACAAATGTGAAATAATTCAGGAAACACGAGGCTGTACAAAACGCCCTTTATGCTGAAAACAAGATTTATTTTTTTCTTTCATAGATGTAGTTACCAGCCCTTTAGTTCATGGCTGGTTAGTTAGCAGGTAGAAACTGGTGTTGCACCCTGTTGCCCTAATAATTGACCAAAATCTCAGTATTAATCCAATTTGCTGTATTTGAGTTTAACTATGCGCTTTCGTGGAGTTTATTGTGTACCGTTGCGACTCTCAGTAAAATATGTCCAGTTTCCTAATATAAATATACAGCCCTTAATGGAAAGTATAATACAGAGCATTTAGGCCGAAGAATATGTTCTAACACATTATAACTCATTTCAGCAATTTTGCCAGATTATGTCTTGTATAACTGACGTTTATTGCTACCACTATGGTAAAGTGCGCTCTTGCTACGTAAGCTGCTGTATGAAGTAAAAAGAGGAAAATAAAACTGATGTCTGCAGAAGCTGCCTTTTTCTAGGACCCTATCATTTTTGTATTTTTCTGGATTCAATTTTTTGACAATGCTCTTTCACTTTTTTTGTGTCCTGTCTGGGAATGTGGCAATAAGAATTGTTGTCTTAATGCCAAAAAGAGCCCAACAGATTTTACTTTCGCAAGCGGAGCCTTACTGCTTTTGCCATAGTGCTCCACTTGATTTATATATGCAAGAAGCTTTATTATAATCTATGCAGGGAATATTTCTTGTTAAATGGACACTGAAACAAGAAAGTAGAAGAGGGAAAAAAGGAGAAAAGGCAAAAGAGAACAGAAAAGGGAGAGAAGGATACATCCTCAGTCTGCTTCTTCACCTGCAAAGAGAAATATAAAAAGAACAGCAAAACCAACCGATAAAGTATTACAGGTTCAAACAAGCAACCATACCATCACTGAAGAATATATAGTATTAATTAATACGACATGTATAAAGTGACAGCTGAAGATAACAGGGGTTTTCTGTATAGAAGTGAATCTGTAAGTACCTGGATCCAAGCACCTGTAATGCTCCTTTACTTATTTACTTATCTATTTAATTTCTAAATCTACACTATTGGTCAAAAGTTTAAGAGCACCCCAATTTTTCCAGTGTTTCATTGAAAATGACCTTTTTAACGTCTCATTGCAAACTTTCGACTCATCAAAGTAACCACCGTTGGCCGATATAACAGCTGAACACGCTCGTGGCATTCTTTCTACAGTAGAAATCAAATATTCTTCAGAAGTTTCTTTCCAAATCTGTGGCAGAAGTTCCCTTAAAGGTGCAGCACTTGTAGGCCGCTTTGTTTTCACTCTTCCGTCCAGTTCATCCCAAACCAGCTCAGTGGGGTTTAAGTGCTTTCAAGCTTACCATCTTGCTCTTTTTTCCTGAGGTAGTTCTGGCATAGCTTAGACTTATGTTTTGGTTCATTATCTTGCTGTGAGATGAACCCCCTGATCAATTCATCAAGTCACCCTGGATCCAGCAAACGGCTCCAGACCATCACACTTCCTCCTCTATGTTTGACAGTTGATGTCACCCACTGTGGAACATCTTTTTGCCCACTCGACGGCGTACAAAGATCCTGTGTGATGAACCAAAGACTTCACATTTTGATTCATCGGTCCATAATACTTTCTTCCAATCTTCAGTTGACCAGTGGCGATGTTTCATGGCCCAGGAAAGCCTCTGTGTCTTATTCTGCCGTCTTAGCAATGGCTTTTCTGTTGCAACTCGTCCAGTCACAGTTAAAACTGAGATTTGCTTACTACAACTACTATTAAGCTGTGCTTGAAGTCGTTGTCCTGTGAGCCGCCTATCACGTTAACTCTCAGCCGCAGTTTCTGAGTGCTATTTGATGGTGAAGAGAACGGTACTCATCTTGAATTTCTTTGCAATTTCCCATCGTAAAGATCTACCCATATAAGTGTTATGATAGTCTGTCTCTCTTCCATTGTTAATTCCCCTTTTCTCGACATTTTTATAGCGACACTCTACTTACAAAGGTGCTGTAACACAATGTGTTCCAACACTGCCTTTGTACAGACAGAGGTGGTTGTAAGCAATCAAGAAAAGTTGGAACATCTTGAGGAATTGGTAGCAACAGCTTTCAAGGCCTGATCAACCGTCATTGCTGCAGAACAGCTTTAAATTGTTAACCCAATTTGTATTTCCCAATAAAGGCTTTTTGTGTAATTCTGAAATATTCATTATTTTCCAGTTTAGGGTGACCTGACCTTTTCAGCACTTACCTTTATACCATTTCAAGTTATATATGGGAAATGAACAACTTGAATTGCAAAAAAAATGTGAAAAAGTGTCGTCTTCTAAAACATTTGACCGGTAGTGTATAACAAAAAAAAGGTATTTGTTTTTCCTTTCAGTTTAGACTAAAGTCTCAGCAGTTCCATAGAAAATAACTCTAATTTCATAGGATTAATCAAATGTTTTTTTTTTTTTTAAAGCTTGTAATTTTACTTTTCTGTTAATACACATTTTTCCTTAACAACGTAGCACATGGTTTACGTAAAGAAGTAAAGTACTTTACCATTAAAGTAAAGAAATGGTCGCTTTTGTAAAACTTTAAAATCTCCGGATGTGAACTTTTTTTTAGATTATTTTTAAAAAATTATTTATTATAATTTTATAATATTCTTCTGCCATACTTGTCACCTAAAAATAGATGACTTGTCATCTATTTTTTCTGGGTCGAGGATTGTCAATTGCTGAGCTTAAGCTCTCTTTTGATAAAAAAAAATTTCAATCTTAACATTTTTCTTTGCAGTTCAGAGTTTTTTCGCTCTTATTAACAAAGTTTTTTCTTAAATGCCGTAATTTCTAATGAGTAGCGATTCAGCAGCGTCCTACGTTGTGTTGAGCTCTCATCAAAAACAGCTCTTGATAAGTTGCATCACACCGATGGGGAGTGGCAGTAACCTGTATGGTCTTTTCTATTACTGCAATCCAAGTGGGGGAAACATGGATGTTAGGAAAAACTTGTTTTGCCACATCCACAAATACATTTTACACTATTATTATTATTATTATTATTATTAAGTTGGATTTGTTTTTTAACACTCAGATACTTCATTCTGGTCTGTTTTTCTTCAGCATTGATATCATGGGGTTCTGGTTATAGATGATATCTATAGCTATGATCTTTGCTTTGCTCCTTGGTTAACATGTTATAATCCCTCATTAGATCCCTAGAACAAATGGTTCACTAAAAAAAAAAAAACAAGCCAGAGGAGTTTGTTTTCTGACTTGTGCTGCAGGCAGTTAGTGGGATAACATCTTCTGTGTCTGAGTGACGGCTTCCAACTTGGCGTCATTGTCTTATGTCCTCTGTGTTGAGCCTTGCACCGCTTGTAAGCTATGTGCCATTTGTTGTTGTTCTTTCAGCTCTGAGCTTTAAAAGAGGCAACAAAAATGTGGAACATCACTTATTTCCAGAAAAAAAAAAAGCACACTATGAAAGATTGTAAATTTTTCAGTATGTCGGGACATTCTGGTTCTCCCTGAAGAGAGCTGTAGCAGAAAAACTATTGCACACATTGAAACAGCCTCTACACTTGTCAAGGGAATCTAATTTAATGTCCTTCTGTTTAACGATTGGGCTGGCCAATGTTTGTCGTATTTTAGGTAATTTTCCGATTTAGTTTCAACTGAATGAGTTTTTTTTCTTTCTTTTTTTTTATAGTTAATCCAAGACAGAAGCAAGATGGGCCACCATTCATCTCCCAGAAGTCCCAACAAGCTGTCCCCCCACTCTTACCTGAACTACAAGACTATCGCCGAAAGAGGGATCTTTCCGGTTTCAATCCGGACCTTATCAGCCGTAATCGCTTTGAAGAGGAACGGAGAGGAGCGGATTTCATGGGGGGTCCTAGTTATAGAGAAGACCGCTTGAACCCTGATTATTCTACTAAGTATCTGCCGGAATATGATGAAGATCCGTTGAAGCCAGCTATGGGGGACTCTCGAGACGTTTCCAGGTACGATTATAGGAGCCCGATGCCTCGTTCTCTGGATTACCCACCGGAAGCCTCTTCTCTTAAAAGACCCTACCCAGAGCGAGATCCTCTAGAGGAGTTCTACTCTGAGGAAGTTCGCCGTGGGCAGGTTCGTTCTCAAGGATACATGCCCTCTCTGAAGATGCCGCTCGCAGAAGACAACACTCAGAGATGGTCTCTGGAGAGGGAATCTGGTAGACATGATGCTATGAGAAGACATGGATCAAGTGAACCAGAATCCAAGAGGAGAAACTTACCTGCTTCCTTCGAAGGTGATCGATCACGCGAGTCTTCGTTTGATATATTCAAAGATTATCATCACGAAAGCAACGACCCGTATCAAGAGCAAACGCTTGAGAGAGGGAGACCCCCTTCAGCTCAGAGGCATGGAGATGTTCCCAGTGCCATTTCTAATATACCAGAGCCGTTCCGGCGCTTCCTGAAAGGTAGCGGCGACGAAGAAGGACAAAGCAGACGAAAAAGCCGCTTCTCCGATGCCACTCCAGAGGAAGTAAAGATGGTGAAGGACACGTGAGTGTAAAGGCTGTACAGATTGCTTTCCAGGAAACTGCCTGACACGGTTATTCTTGTTTCGGATCCAGTGCTTATGTTCTTTTAAAATTCTGCTTTAAGGTACAGAGATGATGGTCGACCTTCGTACACCAAGACTGGAGCCGATCTTCGACCAAGTGATGCACCAGTAAGACCAGGGGTCCTCTACGGAGAGTCACAGGTAAGCTGATGGTCTTAAAATGCTGTAGCTCTTTCATCTTTTCTTACTGAACAGCCAGGTTTTACTGAAGGCTATGTGACGGTTGGTCTCACAGTGATGTTTTTTTTTAAAGCCTCCACATCTTGGCGATGGCTACAATCGAGGAGGCTCTGAATCGACGAGCATCTTTGACCTCCTGGTAAGAAGTCAGCAGTCTGTGCTATCTGTACATAATGTGGATATAGTCTTATATAAAAAGTTGCTTAATATGTGCTTTTTAAATCGTTTTTCTACAGAAAAGTGTTGAAATTGAGACTGAGGAAGAGGCTAACTTCCTCAAGAGCAAACTTTCCAGTCTTCTGAAAGAATTTAAGGCCAAAAAGATGGAGAAAGCTGCGGTATGTTTCCACCTGTAGATGTACTTTTTGCCTATGGGAGCATGACAAACACTGACCTGGTAGTAGGTAGTGGGGATGGATTGCACTTTTCCTATTCATTCTTTTGAGGATGGTGTTTGGAGCATGTGTGGAAAAATGAGAAACAAATGGAGAAATGTTTTTGTTTCCAGACTTTGTCCATCCATGCATCCATCCACTTATCCATTGTTTGTTTCTCCATCCAGCCATCATTTGTCCATCGTCATTTGTCCCAAATCCGGCCGCTTGGCCATTTGTCAGTCCATCTATCTGTCCTTCTGTTTTTGTTCATCTATCTAGTCATTGTCCATCAATTATTCGTGGATCAATTCATTTGTTCCTTTATTTGTCGATCATCCATCATCAAGCCATCATTAGGCCTTTCGTCTGTTTGTCCGCTTGTTCGTCCGTCCGGTTGTGCTCGTTTCCATCCATCCTTCTACTGTCCATTCTTCCTTGGCTGCTTTGTCATTCTGTGGTTTCTGCAGGTTTCTTATTTGATATATTATGACCACTTTAAGAAGCATCTGCCTCGACTTGAAGGAGAACTTACTAATTTTATACCTTGGAAATCAGCTGAAAAAAGACTTACTGTGGGAAATGGCATTTTGATGTGGAAAAATGTGTAGAAAACTGGAATTAATAAAGGATGTGTTTATTTGGATACTGACCATAGTCGAGCAGTTGTCTCCAGAAATAACAGGGACTTCAAACTTGACCCACAGTTTTCTCAGCCATACCAGTATGAGAGACCCCCACGAGAGGAGTCCAACCCTAGACGATCCGAGGAGCTCGAGTTCAGCAGCAACCACAGACGTGGTTGGGAGCAGCGTGAGCAGATACCCGAGCAGCAGTTCCATGAATACAACCACGGGGAGGCCAGACACTCCAGCAGAGGGCTTTTTAAAGGTATCATGTCACTTACATGAAACGTAATGCAGACCAGACCTGAAAAGGTGCAGATTGATGTTTTAAGTAAAAGTTGGATACATAATAAAGACCGCACAAGTGCAGTTACCTGACACAAGTTTGAATGGACAAAGAGGTAAACCAATTAAACTGAAGACTTGGTCTGATTATCAGTTTCAGTGAAATTTGGTGATTTGGTAGCTGACAGAGGAATAATAATTCCTCTGTCAGCTACCTTTTCTCTACCAATTGGTTTTCTCTTCCAGCTTTTGTGCTTTAGCCTTCTTTGACTGATTTCTAAAAATGTCTTTTTTTTTTTCTTCATAAATTAAGTTTCCTAATCTCGTGCAAGTTTACCTTAGATGTTAGGAAAATACTAACAGTCTGGAATCTTCATATACCTACACAAACCTTCAGCCAATATATTTCACAGACGTCACCGTTGCTGTTTGATTGCTGCATCACTCTGTAATGTTGAAGTGGTTTCTTTCTGTTTACGAGTATTAGGAGGACGTGGGGTATTAATGACTGACCTAAATCTATATAAAAAGGAGCAGATGAGAGAAATTAACATTGTCAGGGAAGCAAAAGTAAGGAGAGATGCACATTCTGTTCATTTAGTCATTTAGAGACACTGAAAATGCAATTTGTCAAAAAAACGCAGACCACTGCTTAATTTGTCTACAGCAAACGGATGATAAAAATACTTAATTGTGAACCTTGGAGACACAAATATTACTAAATTAAACGAAGACAAACGTACAGAATGCACTTTTGAGGCATTTTGGAAGGTTAACTGAACTATCTGCACCTGAAGCCTATGCCTTCCCCTATCTGTGTTGATTTGATTTGGCTGCTGAAGTTCAAAATATTTGCCAGCCTCGGTGGGTGTGGAAAAGGAAAATTGAGTATGAGAAATGTTTTTGTCTTAAACCTGTTTCTTGTCCATCCACCCCTACGTCCATCAGTCTTTGCTTTTCATATTGGAGGCCTGAACTCCATTAGCAAATCTGCAGTGAAATCGGAGTGATTTATTTTTGGGATTTATGAGTGGCATTGAAAACTTTCAATCATTTCAGTTTGGAAATATGGATTTTAACATGAAAATTAGCAGGAGCTGAAAAGGAGAGCTGCTCTTATCTTTGACTCAATCTCTCCACTTATAAATTTTTTTTCCCATGGGACCAGAAATATATTTAGATTTGTGAAATATTTGTCTTAGTGACTACTACGTAATAAGCTGTGTTTTAATTGTGTTCTATTTAATGTGAAACTAAGAGGGATATATAGATTAATCACGACCAATAGTAATAATCTACTTTGTCTTGTTTAGATGACCAACCTCATTATGATGAGCCCATGCGTTCTCATGACTACAAGCCTCCTTCCGAGAACTATTTTGACCCCCGCTCTTCTGTACCTTCCCTCCACATGGAACAAGACAGCAGGATGCATCGGGAACCTCGCTATTCTTCAAATATGGATAAAATCACCTGTGCCCTCATGGATCTCGTTGCAAGAAAATAGTCTACATAATTTTGAAGATCACTCTGAAAAAGAAATTTGTAACTTGTGATGGAGTAATTTGATTTAAGTAGCTATATTTTGTTTTTTGTCAAACAACCTACATTGTGTGTTTTGTGCTTGTGATTTTCTTTAGACACCAGTGAAAGTTTTGTTCTTAAAATGTAAAATGTTGCTGTTTTGTTTAAGCAATAAAGAAATTCTCTGTTGCTGTACTCATTTTTCTCCTTCACAGAATACATTGTAATACTTATGATCAATGTTATGCATTTCCTGTTTAGTGCAGGTTTTAATCTTAACTATTATACATAACTTAGACTTGGACAACTTTATTTGTCATTTTGTATGTACAGAGTGCATACAGAACGAAATTTCGTTGCATACAGCTTGTAAATTACAGTGCAGCAGTGATTAAAAAGTAAACAATTGAAATTTAAACAATGCAGGAGAAAAAACAGTGTGCGATCACAGTGTACAGGAGAATATTTAAACCATTTGTATGTGCAGAAATGATAGTGCAAAAAGGCATTTGTGCAAAAATGCATTTAGAAACTAAAAGTTCGGCAGCATTTGCAATGGTAGAGAGAGATGCAGTGATGCAAATGTGGTGCAGAGACCAGTTTATAGTTCAGCAGTTCAACAGTCTGATGGCAACAGGGAAAAAGCTTTTGCAGAACCTGGTGGACCTGCAGTGGATGCTGCGGAACCTCTTCCCAGAAGGCAGCAGGGAGAACAGTCCATGGTAGGGGTGTGAGGGGTCTCTTTTGATGTTATGGGCTAGGGACATGCAGCGCTGGGACAAAATGTTCTTGATGGAGGGGAGAGGAGCCCCGATGATCCCTTCTGCTGTCCTCACCACTCTCCTCACGTTCTTCCAGTCAGTGGCACTGCAGCCTCCACACCACACAGAGGGACAGCTGGTCAGAATGCTCTCTATGGTGCTTCTGTAGAAGGTCGTGAGGATGGGTGGGGGTAGGTGGGCTCTCCTCATCCTCCGCAGGAAGTACAATCGCTTCTGTGCCCTCTAACGTACAATTAGGTTGACCAAGTGGCATTATTGTGGATTTGCCAGCTACATTTTCTTTTATTTTCCGTACAACGATGTCCCATGTTTTGTGTAACGGTAACTTGAAAAAAACATTTTGAAATGCATTTAAATAATTAAAATACCTCAAAAAAGAGGAAGTACAACTTTGCAACAGATGCCTCATGAAAGTGAAAGAGTGAATGCTAGATAAAGTGTCAGAAGTTTTTTTTTTTTCAATTGTAGTCCAAATCTTTCAGAACTGCTTAAACATCTGAAAAAGAATCAAATTGGTCTTTTGGTTGTAGTTAAAGGTTCTCAAATAGTTTAAGGGAAAAGTCTTGACTTTTAAAGTTAGTAGCATCACAACATCATGTAATGAGTACAAAAATATATTCGATAGCTGTGAATCATATTTAATATTAATACTCATAAGACATTGTTGAATAGAGAATCACATTTAATCGGCAAGTTTCTTTATCAAAGAAATTTGACTTCGGTTCAACTTTGCTCCCAATTAATGTTTTTTGTATGTTTAAGTACAACATACAAAAAACGAAAATGGAAATATTTTTCTTGCAACTGTGAATATATAAATATTCAATATATAAATATTCAAATATATGTATTATGTAATTACAAATACAGATAAGCTTTAATTTTTTGCAGGTGTGAACGTCCCATGTTGAACTCCACCGGTCTCTGACGTCATCGCGTAAATGTCTTTCCGGTTCGAGTCAGCAGCCATCTTGTTTCTCTTCGCTAGCTAAAAAAAAAAAAAAAAATACGCGGAGCCGGACTTCACTTCGAACGAGACCATAAAAGAAAGTAAGAACCTGAAATTAATTTACACGGGTAGTATCATCGCGAAAGCGATCTATGGTGCGCGGAAGTGGGGGCAATTACTTGGCTTAATTTCATTTGCTGCTCTTGACCAATAGACGATTGTTTTGGAAGATGAACACAGGCGCCATTTCCCTCCCCGCTCTCTGAGGCGCTTATTGGTGGCCCGCTCAAAGGATCACGGGCGGTCGGGAAACTGGTGTTCTGGGCGCGCCATGTTGGTTCTCACAAGCGGAGCTGATGAGCGCAGTGGCCATCCCCGGGAGAGCCCGAATGGCGCCAGTTGCAGAACGAACTTAGCCTTAAAAACCTTGATTGGTGGAATCTAGTCCGAGGTTTGATTGGTCTGAAGGACAGATCCAAACGTTGTCTTTATTGGTTAGGCTGTTTCTTCCAAGCTTTGCAAACTTTCATATGGTCACAGGACTCGTTGGCAATTAGTGACTATTATCACACCGTCGGCGAATAGATATCTGTGCTGCACAGCCATTGAAAATCCCCAGCAAGCTAACGGAGACTTCAACCCTTTGTTGTACAATGTCACCGTAACTGACCACCCGGACGGACGCTAACCACTTGCGGGGAAAAATAGCCTTTTTTTTTTTACCACTGTGTAGCGTTGGCTAAGTTAAACGCTGCACTAGTTTCCTTCTGTATTTGTCCAATCAAACTGCGACCGTGGAGCAGCGCCTACTGATCTGTGCTGATTTAGCAGTGTTTGCAGCGTCAAGGGAAGCTTAAAATGTGCATAACTTTCAAACATGGCGAAGGATAACGAGGAGTTATTCGCTATATGCTTTTAAAACGGGGTTTGCTTTCTTCGTTTGGTCAGCTGAAGTAGCCGTTATCTTTGTTTTAACGTTGATTGTGCTGCTTTATAGTAATTTGCAAAGTTAACAGCCTTTTAACTGCTTTCCCCCTCCGCTTCTCTCGTTATGCAATGTTACTATTGGAGGCACAATGCAATCTCCTGCTTTACATAATATGCAAACTAGAATACAATATGAGCATCGACGAACAGCACCTTAAATGTTTATAAAATGGCCAAATAGGGGGGGAAACAACAAAAACTTCACAACAAAGTTGAAATTAATAATAAAAAAAAGTAAATTAATAAAAAGAGAAGAAACTTGTCATGAAATGTGTTTTGCAGAAACTGCTGGTTTGAGTTTTTTTTTTTTTTTACTTATTTGGTTTTATGGTGATTTTTAGTTTATTTCTTCTTCACAACTTGTAACGGTGTTGCATTAAAATTTGTGGTTTCAGGCCGATGAAAGTATTTTCTGTTTTAGGACTGCTGTAAATGTTCCTCTGTAGATATAAAGATGTTTGGAGTTTCTACAGCTTTCCCTGTTTGGACAGAAGCCTTTTTCAGTCCCGTCCCACAACTTAGCTTACTCCCCACCTAAGAGCTGGTTTCCTATTTCTATTGTGTTAGCAAAAAGTGTTCATGCCCTTTGCACCACAATGTACTACTAGACAAACACAGACTATTACATAGTTGGCTTTAGGGTAGAAAATGGAAGAAAATAAAACGTTTATTTATTTACAAATAAACAAGTAAAATGATGGCAACAATTTATATAAGCTAAAATAAGATAGAAATAGTTTTATTGTTCCATGATGGGGAAATGCAGGGTGACAGCGGGAAAAAAGCAGCTACATGCTGAATCATTAATAATAAAAATAGAAGCTCATCTGATCTAAAGTTATTTCTAAAGTGTCAGAGAATTAACTTAGGAAGGAAAAACAAAAGTAAAAGCAGGAAGTCTTTCACGATGATTGATAACATGGCATATTCAGATAAAGATGAAACGTTGAAGGTAAACAGGAAATACAGCAGCCCATTTAAACAACCATGTGATATTCTGCCACCCCCTCCTCCCCGAATCAGTGCTTTGTGAAACTGCCTGTGTTGCACGTCTGGCTTCAGCCTCCAGCGTGTCGTCTTCCAGGTTAGGCCTGTAGTGAATGTTGTGCCTCCTCGCATCAGCTCTGATCAGCTTCCCTGGCCCTCCTGAGGAAACGCGTCCCCACAGCATTGTCAGCCACCACTGTGTTTCCCACACAAGATGGATGGCACGTTCAGAATGTTTTGTTTTGTTTTGTTTTGTTTGTGCCACACATACCGTTTCGCATATCAGCCAAAATAAAAAAAGGTCCGTTCTGGTCTCATGTGACCAGAGCGCCTTCAATCCGACGCTTGCTGCGTCTCCTGCGTGACGTTTGGCAGACCGCAAAGGTAAAAGTTTTGGTTCGCTTTCGTCTGGCCAGTCTTCCTGAACTATGCCTACTGGGTTGTCCTATGCTGCGATATTTGAATGTACTCTAACTTCCCTTACTGGGATGTTGCGTGGTGGTAAAGAAAGAAAGCCGTCTCTAAAATGAGCGTTAACTAGAATCGGTATTGTTTTCAAAACACAATAGTACTGCAGTTAAAAGTTTTCCTGAAGTCGAGAGGCCATATGAAGCACCGCTGTTTATACTTTGTGTTTCTCTGTCACAGATTATCACAAAAATATAAATTGAATGTTGTGGCTGTGACGTAGCAACGTGTGTGGGGAGACGTTCAAGGCGCGTTTCTACCTCTAAAAGGCGGCGTATGTTTAATCCAAAACTCGCTTTACATTGAGCATGACATGTTTATCTGTCGACGGGCGCTGCGACGCGGATAACCTTCGAGCAAATCAGCCTGCTTAACGTTTTGGTTTTGCAGGTGGTCGTGTGTTTATACGTTTGTGGTGAACGCATGGCTTGGCTCGGCACCCTGAGGGTGCTGCGTGTTTATGAAACCTAACGTCTGGCTGGCACATGTGTTTATCTCTAAACAGCGTCGCTGAAGGCAAACACGGCCGTGCTACGGGCGGCACAGGTCACGGGAAGGTTTCCTTAGTACGGTGACCTTGTGTGTCATTGAGGCCTCTTTGGGTAGCCGGCGACTCGGCTCAACCGGAAAGCGCTGGAGCGTGTCCACCACGGTTTGGAGAGCGCAGTCTTTATGCAGCTCCGGTGCAATCATTAACCTGACGCTTGCAGTAGCCGCACCAGTCCCCATGTTCCCTGCAAAAATAGAAAAGGGAACATTTAGCTTTGTGTCTCTTGAGTTTCTATCAGGTTCCCTCTCCCTCCCTCCACTTGTTCTCCCCCTCCCATCCCATAACAACTCTCCTCTCTGTCCTTCTCCATCCTTCCGGTTCCCCTCCCCCCCCCTAGGCTTTTCATTGCTGGGACAGGTTAGCTTTCTTTTTCTCTTGCCTAACCTTTCTGTGTTTCACATTACGGTGCAGATTGGCAGTCCTAGGTCTCTGCTTCGCCAAACTTCCCTATCTGACACGGATCTCTTTTAATGACTTTACTAATGGCTGATCTCATTTATTGTTAGTTGTACACAGGAGCAGGAACACCCTGCTTTGGCACATCAAAGTGAACTTCTCTCTATAGAAGGTGTGCACATCTAAGCAGACTGTTTAACAAAAAGGGCATTGTGTGTGTGACATTGCTGATGTGGCTTTTTTTGATGACGTTTAAATTGTGGAAGTTGCTCTGGGCAATGGGTTTCTGGGGTCAAAACAACAATGTCTTTGTTGATGGGTTTTCACCCATATCGCTTGACTCTTGTTTAACCACAAATAGAACAAGAATCATATTCTGTCTCATCCCCTCCGTCTTCCACAACTGCTGTCCAGTCAGCTGATTTATCTTCAGGACTTTTTTTTCCTTTTTCTTGCAAAGCTCCTTAAATAATCCGTTGTAGACCGGATCTTTTTCTCCCCTTAAAACAATGTTCCTTTGCCTCACAAATTTCTCTTATCTGTGCGAGTGTTCATGCATGGGGATAAATGTTCCTCTGTTAGTATATTATCATCAGTACAATGAATGCCATTACTGGTTTCAGGGTAAATGATTGCAGTATGTACCTGCGCCTCTGAGCAAGGATAAATGAGGAGGCAAGGACAAAATGTGCATTTGTGTGGATGTGCATGTGAGACTGGGTGCACGCATGAGACGGGGAGGCTGGTTCAGTATGCTTTTGTACTTTAAATCATGTGGACGCAACATGCGGCATCAGTTCTGGCATTTCCCTCGGCCAATGAGGGCCGAGCTCGGCTGCCTGCATCATCCGCGTGTCGGCCTGTGACGGCGGGCGGGAGGCGGGGCCGAGGGAGACATTTAGTTTGACATTGTAAATAAGCAGAAAGCAGTTGTCAGAGAGCAGCCCCGCGAAGCCTTTCTCGTCCAAAGAGCGGCTGGAGGGACGGAGAGCGCTCCGGGAACAAGCGATGCCGAGGCAAGCAACCACGATCACACCCTCACACACTTCCTGAGGAGTTTCCCGCAACTTTATTCGCTGTTTTTTTCCTTATTTATTTATTTGTTTTTTCTTCGCCGACGCTCAACTGCACTCTCTCTTCCTCTTTTCTTTTCCCTGACCCCTATCCTGCAGCTCAAGGTAACTTAGAGCAGGAAGTTGGCTGTCAGTGAAAGGGGGTTGGGCAGAGGAGAGCGGTGGCGGGGGTGGGCGTATGAGAGCTGAGCGGCGTCCGCGCCGACCAATGGCGTGTGAGCCCCCGGCCCGCTGATTGGCCGCGATTGCCAGAGCGAGGCGGGCGCTGCATTAGAGGCGGGGCTTGAGTGTCATGTAGCATGCTAGATTGATTACGCCTGAGCGTTAAAGGGGAAGGAGGCTGGAGATTTTTGCCTGTGTGTCAGAAGTGCCGCTGTACTGTTTGCGGTGCTGCTTTTCTGTTTTCTTCTCGTCCTTTAAAAAAAAAAGAATAAAAAAAATCTGGACCGAGCCGGGGGCTCAGCACAAAGACGGAACGCATGGGTCACTGAACAAAGTGTGGGAGACGGGTTAAAAAAAAAAAGAAAAAAAAAAAAAAGAACAAAGACGGAGGGAGAGAAGAGAAAAAGGAAGATGGTCAGCAAGTTGAGGGGACTTGGTTTGAAGAGCAATGGTAGAGATGTCTAGAAGGACCTTGGGAACTGCTGAAGAAGACGGAGCAATGTGTAAGAGCAAAGGGGGAGGGTTAGGAGACACAGGGGGGTTCTTGCTCCTTACTCTGTGTCCGGGTTTAGAGCTTTTCAAAGCTGTCCCGTGGAGCCAGAGTGCCTTTTGTCTGCTGATACGATCAGGGAGCTGCAGGAAGTGGAGGAGTTTTTTTTTTTTTTGTCAACCTCTGTGCTCGGTGCTGCTACCCTCAAGGAGACTTGAGCTGGGCTATCTGTTTCCATCTCTTCTGCTGCACTCCAACAGGCCAGACTGTTCACTATGAAGGGCAAGGGGGTAAGTCATACAGGCTAAATGCTCACAGAGAGAAAACGGAGCTGTCAACTTAAGTTGCTTTAAGTTTATGAGTAAATTCCTTATCTCGTGTTAGCCTGTGTCTCCATCACTCTGCAGGGAAGAGAGTGTGTCTGTCCTTTACAGATGTCCTCATCGCCCCCCCCCTCCCCTTCTTGATTTTATAGATCAGTATTATAGTTTTCATCAATGTCCTTCACCTGTCACCATACATGGTTTTGCTACATTGTCTCTGGTTGGAGTCATTTAAATCATTTTAATAACGTAAAGGGAGATCTTGTCATCTTCTGATGTCCCTTGCTTTGACTTTGGGCCACCGTGTACACAATAATGCACTCTGTGCCCTGATATTGACTGACTGGAAGAGTGCTGCTGCCAAAATCTGACTTAGTGCTCTGATGGACTTCACTATTTTATTGGTGCTGACATTGAGGCTGCCCCTTTAGGTGCTGCCTTGCTTTTTATTCCCCCCCCCCCCCCCCCCCCCCCATCCTCACTTACCACACATGTTGGTGCCAGACTGTGCTGCTGCAAGGCAGGGGATTTACTTTTATTTTTTACATGTTCTTTTAAATTTCTTAAATTGTGTTTTACTGTGACGCACTTTGTGACTGCTCCTTGAGAAAGGTGCTATATAAACAACATTTACTTACTAAATGAGAGATGCTGTTGCTTTACCGGGCCGACATCCATGAGGAGTTTTGAATCCAACAAAAAATTAGGGAATTAAAGGATTAATCTTGATTTATGCGTCAAAGCACGTTTCCACAACTTTTATCTTTTGTCGGATTTTTTAAGTCATATACTTCTGCATTTGTAGTTTTGATGCCCTTAAATTGTAAGGGATATAAATTCAGATTATTTATTTATTTATTTATTTTTTCGGTATTTGATCGTCTGGACTCAGTCATGGGAGAATTGGCCGATTCCTATCAGTTGATTGGCAGAAATCGACTTCAAGGCTGTGTGCGCACGACAGCGCTACTTGGTTAAAAGAGAAAAGTTTGGCTGCTTTTCTTCACAACATCACGATTTAAACCGCGTTCCAGATTTAAAAACAACCCGGTCTCCACAGGAAAAGCAGAATCCTTTCACACGGCGCCTCTGGTTGATGCGCAGCATGACCACAATCGGCAGAAACTAATGCGCACGCGTTCATCACAACGCCGACCACTTCGATGCCACCCAACGCAACAGTTGACCCTCGTCGTCTGTCCATATAGACGTTCGAATCCCCACCATTCTGAAAAGTTTTAGTATTGGGGCCTCTTTAAGCAGGGACCGTGTGTGTTGTTGAGTTTCAAAGAACATACTGCCCACTGGTGGTTTGGCAGGGGAATTACGCCGCTGCCATTTCTGCTGGTGCGTTGGGCACGGACATCGTAATTAAAACGCTGTCATGTGAACAGGAAAAAAAAAACAATCCAGTTTTTAGTGGATTGTTGTTGTGTGCGCAGGCCTGAAAGGAGGTCCCCAGGGGTGGAGGTGCAGCTGGTCGTGGTGACCTCTGGACCCCCCCGGGCCCCCCTCCCTGACAGTGCCAGACACACAGATGGGACAGACTGTCAGCCTGTCAGCTTCAGGGGCAAAGCAGGCTAATAGTTTGATCTGATCCTTTCTGATGGAGTCGTCGGAGGATGCGTCTTCTCCCACTTGCCTCTGACTCTTTTTCTCTCCTCCTCTTGTGCTCCAAGATCCGAAGTTCCCTCGGTGCGTTTGACAAAACAGAGTCCTGTCGGGGGAAGCGAGAGCTTGAGAGAGAGAGAGAGAGAGGGAGAGACTAAAAATAACTCTTTAAGTTGAAGCCCTTGTTGGCAAATCCCAGGGTTGGCTGCTGTCTGAATGAGATTTGAATATCATTTGTCGCCCTACGCAATACAGTTGGCCTACCGAGAGCAGAAAGAAACCCCCAAACAAACCTCATTAATGGCTCGGCGTTCATCTTCACCGTTGAGTCGGCCGCGACTGCTGCACCCTTACTCCTTCATCGTCTTAGTTTTTTTTTTTTTTTTTTTTTTTTTAGTCGGTGTGTACACCATCACTAAAGACGGTGTGTGGGTTTGTTGCATGCAGGTGCTTTTAGCCCGGCCTTCTTTGATGCCAGAGACCAGGCCTAGCACTGGATGAAGGTCAAAGGAAAGTGAGACCGAGTCCTGCAGTATCTCTGCCCGCAAACGAGGGGTAGACATGTGGAGGAAGATAAAGGAGAAGTGGGAAACGCCAAACGCAGCTGAAGCGTCTGGAATGCAACGTTTTCATTAAGCTTCTTAGAAAGTGGACAGCCTGAACCGTCGGGGTCACTTAGCTACTGCAGTGAAAGTTGGAAAAACCTGTCCTTTTTCAACCCCCACCCCCCACCGCCACACACACACACACACACACACACACACACACACACCACCCCTCCCTCCTCTTCTCCATTTCATCTCCCTTTTCTCCCTCCTCCCTCTCTGGTTTCTCTTGCTCCTCTGTTGAATGACCTTGGGAGATCACTGACTAGCACTTCCTGGAGTTCGCGTGAAGCAGAACCAAGGGCAAAGTTTGCAGGGCCGTTGGGTCAGCCAGTCCGATCTGGATAGGTGGAAGGGATCAGGTGGATGAGCAGCGAGCGCGTTCATCATTAATATCCCCCCCCCGACTCGTCTTCCTTTGCGATCATTTGCGCGGCCGAGTTGTTAATCTGTAGTTCCTGGTCGAAAACTTCTTGTTTTACGTTTTTGTTTTTCACCCGGTAGATTATTTACCTCGTGTGTTCTACCCACGGCAGTTTGCCTGTGTGTGTGTGTGTGTGTGTGTGTGTGTGTGTGTGTGTGTGTGTTAGTGCTTTGATAACTCACACTTTGCATGTGCAGCCCTCCTTCAATCAAGCTTTTGCTTCAAAATAAATTTCCGTGCGACCCTTGACTGAGTAAAACTGTCTTGTAAAACAGTTCTCCGCTAAACGGTGAGATAAAACAGAGTTGTAGTTGTCTCTGTTCAGGAAGCTAGTTAAAACTTTAACTCCTCATAAACCTCCTACCCCCCCCCAAAAAAAAAAAAAAACGTCCCAGCCCGCATCCCCGACGGTTCCACACCATCGGCTTGTGGGGCTTTGACCTCGCGCTCGGGACGTGTCAGCGGAGCGGTAATCCTGCAGGAGGTGGTGTCACATTAGCGAGAAAACGTCTTTCGGGTGATTTAATCATTTACAGTGAAACGGCAGCGCTGCGTTCATGTGGGCGCCTTTATATTTACTCTGCGATTGCTTGTGTTTGATCTCTTGACTTTCCAAGAAGAGAGGCCATGCACGGCTTCCGTTAAAAATACTTGCTTTGGGATGAATTGAAAGGTATCAGAGATGCACCAGGCTATCAGGTGGGTTGGGAAAAATGTCAGTCCTGTTGTTGAAATGCATCAGACCAGAAAATAAAGAAAAGTTGATCTGTAAACGCATCATCCAAACAGTTTTGAGTTACTGAATCCATTGTATCAGTGTGGGGCAAATGGTTTGATGCATAAATGAAGCTTGTCTTGCAATTGCTTTGTTTGTTTTAACCTGCTACCTCTGTCACAGAACCTGCAGCACTTTTTTTTTTTGGTTTTGTTTTATGTGTCCTGCTCCGTTGGGAGGGGAGGAACTAGGAGTTTGTGTCAGCCAGGGAGGGCCTGGTTGGTGCATGGCTCTTTTTAAAAATCGTATTCCCCCTTTTGTCTGTTCAAGGGTGTTTATGTGCACAAATGATTAGATATTTATCAGGCTCTGAAATGATTTCATTCTAACTACGAAGGTTTCAAAACCATCGAATGCATGTTCCACAAAGATTGAGCCAGTTTGGACTAGGAAAGCCCCACACATGCACAGCAGAGAGAAGACTTGAAACTGAGTGGAGGTTTTTCTTTTTACCATTTTTTTGTCGTCGCATTTGGAACATAAATGAGCAGCTCACGTAAAGTTTCAGTTCTACGTCCCAGAAAGACGTGCAACGAGCCGTTTTCTTCCCCCCCGTTGACAAATGAGCCAGTCTGACGGTCTGTCGATCTTTTAGGTTTTTAAAAAAAGTTTTAAAACTGCTGAAGTCGTCCGTCATACTACTCATTTCTACTGCTTAAAACCATTTAACCAGATACTAGAGGAAGGGCTGCAGTGGCGGTTGTTTTTTTTTCCGGACTCTGTGGAGTAAGTCGGTGCTGACCCTCCCCCACTTGTTTCTGCACAGTGCAGAAATTGGCTGAAAATTGGCCTTTTTTGTGTTTACTATGCTAGGAGAATCTCACAGCGGCCCACATGGAGGCAGCAACTTTATCCTTAAGGAGGCCTCCTAGTTGGTCGTCATCATGCGTCAAGAAGTTAAAAGCAGATAACTTGTACAGACAAATACAAATTTGGCATAAAACTTTGTAGAATTTAGTGCTTAATAAGTCATTAATTTTCTCTTATTCGTCTTTTATTTTGAAAGTTGCCGACCTTGGGGATTGCTGTCGTTTCTTTTTTTTCCCCGTTCTCTCTGCCTGACCAAAAGCCCTTTGAGGTTTATTAGACGGGGCTTAAAGGCTCATCGAATGCGGGGAGATGTCAAGAGTTTGCGGCGAGTCCACACCGCCGTCATGAGGGGCCTCTTAAAGCGACGTCCCGGATCGCGCGGGCAAAAACAGAGATTAGGCCAACATTAGCGCTGATTCAGCTGCTGCAGGCCCAGCGGCGTTTGCTTTCCCTGGGAGGAGGAGGAGGAGGAGGAGGAGGAGGAGGAGGAGGAGGAGGAGGAGGGCGGTCAGGTGAGAGGAACTGAGACGGAGGAAGCGAGGAGCGCCAAGGGAAGAAACGGGAGCAGAGATCTGGAAGACGCAAAGGAGGAAGAGCAAGTTGCTGCGTTGGGCAAAGTTTCTTATGGCACAAACGTTTCGCACTCCAAAACTCCGACACCGAGCCGTTTCTTTTTTTCTTTTTTTTCAAGAAACCAGACACCGTCGTGTTTCTGTCCCTGTGTCCTGCGGAAGGACAACAGCACTGCAGGGAAGAGTTCAGCGTTTTCTGTCCTAATATAGCACACGGTAGCAGCTCAGAACAAAGCAGCGCAGATGCGTTTGTCAGGTTTGCTGCACCGTACGGGCGGCTAATGGGAGCAGTTTAAAATAAGTTCACTGGGCCCAGATCCATTTGTAGAAGGGGTAACATAATTAACAAACTTTATCATTTCTGTAATTCCTTCAAGTAATATAGACTCATCATCCAGACTCATCGTCCCCCCCCACACACACACACACACACACACACACACACACACACACAAACTTTCCATCAATGCAAAACATTTAAGAACAATGTTGCTAATAGTTTAGTGCAGGAAGAGCGCTCTAACTAGAAAAGCTAAACGCTGAGAGGGCATGTTGGTACCGAGAGCCGCTCCTCTCTAACTCACGTTTTAGCCTGCCTTTTGCTTTCTCATCTCTTTTCACATGTCAACTTGATCCCCCACCCCCTCCTGCCTCTGCGGTCGGTGTGTGGTTGCATATTCACATCGCAGGTTAGAGAAAGGTTGAAGGCGGCTTCTAAGGGCTTTTTACTTCCTGTTCTACTCTTTTAAAGTTTTTAAAAGAACACTTTGGAGTATACGCGCATCAAAGGGCCAATAAAGAAGACGCGTGTCTAGTGGCACGGTGTGTTGTCGTCGTTGGCCGCCTGGTGGTCGTCTTCAACGTTAAACAAATGGCTTAATTGTTGTACCTTGTCAGGCTACCAGCTGGAGACGGCCACACAGGCCGGCGTGCGCAGAAAGACAAGCGTGTCTCGTTGGCCGTTTTATCACGAGACCGAGAGGCGATAACGGGCGATGTAGCGCTGGAGAATCCAAGCCACTCCGTTGGTGGCGTTGCAACGAACTGAGAGCGTGTGACGGAACCTCTTTGCTGCGAGGATGACCAAAAAAAACAACCCCCAAAAAACTACAATTCCCATTAGTCATCCTTGTCCCGTGGAATGCTGGGATTGTTCTGGAGACTGCAGGTCTTCAATCAACCTTGAAATGCAACTGGACACTAGAGCGTCAGAGAGGGAAGGGGAGACACTGTCAAGGTCAATCACTAGCCTGGCATGCATAGCTTCAAGCGGCCCGATTGATTTATATAACCCCCCCCCCCCTCCCCTTCACCCGCCGTTCTGTCTTATTGATTTAGGCTACTGTCTGTTCAAAAACTGAAAGCATTGCTGCACGAGGATGCTGCAATGCTTTCTCTATTATTCAGTAACTTGTACGACTGCCAGAGAGCCTCATCTTCCCTGTCAGACATCAACCCGCTGAAGGGCCCCGCATTTTCAATCAGTGATGCATAAGTGTATAAATATTTCCGGCCGCGCTTAGGTAAGGGTGAAGAACGAAGCCGATGCAAAACTAGGGGGCGAGACGATCTGCTTCAAAGCTGCTGCGGGTCCTAGTTGGGAGGAGGATACCGAGGGTCAAAAAGGTTAAACTGTGCCCTGTTTGCTGGACCGAGAATAGAGCTGCTCCTGTTTGGAAGGATGTTGTATCTCTTTTAATGGATGCTCGCCTAACTTCTTTAGCCGAATAACCTTTTTTCTGTATTGTATATCTTTTGGTGGCTAAAAGCGGACCGTCCAAGCTGGTAACGAGTGAAGACGGTCAACGCAGACGTCCAGCTAAATGTTAACTCGGCCTTTCGAAATCCCTGCAATGTCTCAAAGTCTTTTAAATTCAATAAAAGCGACGTCTTTACGCTCTCAAGTGCATCCAAATAGACATACACGCTGTTACTTTTCGTTATGTGCCGCCTCAGATTTGTAAATTCAGGCGTTCATTGCTTTTTCATGTATTTATTTTTTGTTAAAAAAATAAATACATGACGCGAGAACAAGAACATCTGCAGAACTGCCTCCTGCAAAGTGTCAGACGTCAACATGCCCAGTAACCCGTATTTACCTCATAAATCTTAATTCCTACAGCTAAAAGAGGGAAACACTTGAGTTTCTTCGGTAACGAACAGATTGTGCCTCGTAGAAAATATCATGATCTCTCTGCGTTTGGCGGATTGTTGATATGTTTTAATCCTTGGCGATCTAATATCCTTATGTCACCCCTTGCCCAGGCTGTCCGCTGTTGCGTCATGTCCCTCTGTCTCTTTCGCTTCGTCCCCCTTTCTGTCCCGTTCGTCCTACAACGCCTGCTTGGGCAGCATTTCCATTTCATCTGTGTCCCTCTCTGTCTCTCGTCCCCCATAGTTGGAGCTGCTGGCACTTTGTCTTTAAAGCTGGATTAATACTGAACTGAAGGCGCTTTCCCTCCTTTATAACCTCTAAAACACCCCATGTCTCTCTTAAATACCTCCTCAGTAGTCTTTTTTTTTTTCATGAAGCTAAAGAGAAAAAGGGAGAGTGTCTCTGATCAACACACTCTTGGCTCTACAAGCTCAGACAGGCGGGCCAGTATTCCCAAACCAGATTCCTGGCATTCCATAGTAACCTGCTGGATCCTCTCTCAAACTGGCTGACTCCTCATCAAGACTTTCTCCAAACGAGAGCCTGAATCAAGACGTTCTCTCTTGTCTGGATTTCTTTAAACTGGCCTTTTTTCTTTTTTTTTTTTGTCATGAAGAGGTTTTTTTCTCCCCCCCCCCACCCCCCCCAAACACTCTTACATCAGAGGTTTAGCGTCATCCCTGCCGCTGAGGTCACAAGCTGCATGTAATTGCACAGGAAGTGTGCGTGATTGCTCAGGAGCTTCAGTTGAGTGCTAAAGTTCAAAGAGGCATCGCCTGCTTTGATGAGGCTGCTCTGGTTGCGGGTTCTTCGTCGTTTTATCACGTCGACGTCTTCAAACCGAAAGAGCAGCAGCCTGTTGGCGGCTCTCTTGTGATTTCAGGGCGTCGTGATTACCGGCGGTGATGAGATGTGCCGATATAGCCGGGGAGCTCTTGGCAGCTCAGGTCTGGTTTGGGCCGACACGTCTTGTGGTCACCGGTTCCTTAATTAATCTTTTTCCATATTCTTTGCATATGTTTTGTGTTCTCCAATGACTATTTGCTCACACCCGTCCCATCATCCCTCTACGCAGCCAAGTAGAAGATGTCGGCAGACGGGTTTGGAGCTGGACCCTGCGATGCCCAGCAGACCCTGCAGTCCTTTTGGCCTCGGGTCATGGAGGAGATCAGGAACCTGACCATAGTAGGTTAAAACCGCTCACGACTCCGGCCCTTTTATGTGGTCAGCCCCTTCTAAGATGCGTAATAACCAAGTGATTATCGCTGCCTTTCAGAAGGATTTCCGCGTGCAGGAGCTGCCCTTGGCTCGAATCAAGAAAATCATGAAGCTGGATGAAGACGTCAAGGTAACAGGAGAAGCTAAACGATGGGGTGTTTTTAGGAAATAACTATAATTTACTGGACGTCCAAATTATTATTTCAGCCGAGGATTTGGTGAAACTATAACAGGTGTCATATAAATGCTGTTATATCCCCTTTTGACAACCTAAGTAAGGTTTATTTCCATATCACATTTCAGATAAAAATCACAAACAGCTGGACAGCAGCACAGAGAATAAAACAACAATACTGAAATATATGAGAGGGGGATTAAAAACCAAAAGAGCTAAATGACTAGAATGCAGCTTTAATTGTATTTGGGCCAGTTTTGTTTGGCCGCTGTGCTTATTTAACATTTTTACTAACCAAACATTTCAGTGGATTTATGTCCAGAAGGAAAAACCCTTTTTTGTAAATCCTCCCAAATATGATATTGCATATTGTGAGCATTATCATCAACAAATTACATTAAATGTGAAATATTCAGTTTAAAGTATTCATATTCTGCCAAAGGATTTATTATTATTATTATTATTATTATTGTTTATAAGTTAGGCTGACCTGTATCCTAATCTGGGCTCATCGTCCCCATCCAACCTCCACACTTTTTATCATTATCACAGGTGCTGCTTAAACTAAATAATATCGGATTATAAAAAAATTATAATTTAATCGTAGCAAATTATTTTGAATGAATTTGAATTAAATGCATTTCTGAATTGTCACTGGGCATAAAGCAACCAGGCTAAATGTAAACTATAGGACATTTGGACCAAACAACCATCGATGGGGGCGGGGTGGGTTTCTGTGAGTTACAGGTATGTTAACCACAGATGGGCTTATAAAAGGACAGTTTCTGTGGTTGCACTGGTGCCACACGTAGAAACTATGACGTTTCTTAATAGCTTTCCAGCAGATGGTTCAGTCTCATCACCTATAGCCTACAGACGGACCAGTCAGTCAGCCAGAGATCTGAAATACCTACTTTTTCCTTAATCAACTGAGATTGTTGATCAGATGCTCTAGAATTAGATCTTCTTCCCTCATTAATTAAATACTAATAAGTAATAATACTAGGAACTCCTACCATTTTCAATCCATAAACTCATCGATCAGCAACGTGAACTTTGACGCACCCTTTTTTTTAAAAAAAAGTTTACTAAAATTGAGATAAAAGGTTTGGGACACACCATTTGAGACATGAATAGCAGAAATCTTCTAATTGTTTCGTCTTCTGATGGATTAAAAACTACGTTGTCTGTCAAGGATCGTGCAACCCAAAAAACAACAACATATAAACATGCACTTACTGCTGTTTTTATATATCTTAGATATTTATATGTCTGCAGGCTGTGAGCAAAGCACACAGTCGTGGCCAATAAAGCTTATTCTGATTCTGGTGTTTCCCCTTTTTTATGCTGAAGGAAAAAAAATCGGCCTGACAGAGTTTGATCAATACAGACCGATTAAACGCTGAGCTGCATTCTGCTTTTCTCCTGTATAGGTAGTCATGGGTAGGTTTTTTTTGTTGCTGTTGTGTATTCAGGGAATTTGGGGCTTCATTAAGTCATCTGAAGCAGCCAAAATAAATATAATACAGGCAGAGTCGCTGTTTTTGGTTTGTCCTGCATGAAAACACACTTATAGCAACCAACTCCTGGCATAACCCAGTCCTGGGATGTGTGTTGTCTCTGTGGACCTGACCATGACTGGTCCAGTGGGTGTAAAAGGTGTTAAACAGACCGGCCACGCTGCGGCGCTCTCATTGTGCACTCCTCAAAAAAAAAGAAAAAAAAAAAGAAAAAAGATCTGCATAATATAATCACATCCCGCTCTCCATTGCAGTATCAGTCTGTGCGACTGCAAATGTCTGCTTAGGCTCAATATTCTGTAGGATATTATATCCCAAGCGTCATGGACTCAGTCTCTGCACATCGATCATATTTTTGGCTAACTACAGGAAATGGACCTTTACTGCTCTTAATCGACCACGGCTGATGTATAATTTAAAAAGGCTGAGATGCTGAAGCTCACAGAGAATAGCAGGGGGACATTGCGTAATGGTAAAGAAAGAAAAAGAGACCCAAATGTGGCTAATCATGTTCAAAACCCTCATTACAATTTTTAGCATCGGTATCAGCGGCTTTTATTAATACGGAGCAGCCCTTAACTGACGACCTGTCCTGAATGTACCCTGCGTCTCACACATCGACAGCTGGAGGTAGACGCAGCCTCCCACGACCCTGCTAGGATTAAGCGGCAATAGGAAATGGTTGGACGGGTGAATTAAAGTCTTTTAAAAAAAGCCCAAACTTCCTTCAGTGGCTTTAAAAGATATAAAACGGTTCCTACAGTCCACTACTCATGAAACATTTACCCGATTCTCAGATCTGCCCAGGTTATGGCTGGCTTAAAGCCAGGCATGTCCCCTCAGAGAGACTCTACTTCTCTCCTGACATCTTCAGCCGTGTTCAGCCATGCCTCATGGTGGCAGGAGGATTTTGCTCCCATAACAGCAGGTTTGGTGTCCTGCAGAAAGCTTAGGAAACCTGCGTGTGCTCTAAATGTGCCGTGTCAAGGCTGCCGTCCTATGCGCTTAGTACAGCAGGAGCTTAAAGCGGTAAAGAGATCAGCAGATCGCTAACATATCTGGGAGAGACCCTTCTGTCTGCTCTGGCTCAGCAGCTTTCACTGCATTTATGCAGGGAGTGTGTTTCTTATAGCATGTGATGCACATTAAAGCTTTATGCTGATGTCAGTTTGAATTTTTGGTTTTACTGGTTCACTCAAATTTGAATAAGAAGCGATCCGTTAGAACGGATCTCACAGCTTTAATGAGAAAAGTTCTGTTATTATTGACACTTCTGTTTACAAAGCATTATGGACTTGGAGAGAATCGTATATTAATATAAAAGACCTGCCACCGTTTTCATTATCTATGAGTATGATGGATTTTCTGCCTCGGTTTGGAGTCGTTGACGGCGCCTTGTGCAGGCTTGTTTAATCAGGTGTGACGCTGTCCTCTCTGCAGATGATCAGCGCCGAAGCGCCGGTCCTGTTTGCCAAAGCCGCTCAGATCTTCATCACGGAGCTCACCCTGAGAGCGTGGATCCACACCGAGGACAACAAGAGGCGGACGCTACAGGTCGGAGGCGCAGCTGAGCCGCGGCGCGTCTGCTCTCCCGTTTTCACCTTTTTCCCTCTGTGACGTTTGATAACCAGAGCCTTTAAAGTTTTAGTCCTAACCAACTAACTTTTTGACTTCTCTAACTTTTCTTACCTTTTTAAAACCTTTTCATCGCTTCAGGATCTTTTGTTTGTCGCCTTCTGTTCACTAAGTGCCTTTGTCTGTGTCCCTGGTATAAGCTCCTTACCGATTCCCCCTTAAGGACGATGTCTCTCTTTAGTTCCTTCTTCCTCCATTCATACTAAAAGCACAGAGATGGTAACTCATTCTTCCTGCTGCTATTTTTCCTGCTCTGCTCTATGAAAACTTTATGACATAAAAACAAGAGAATTAAGAAAGGAGAGCTTCTCGCCTGAATGTCAAGAGGGGAAACTTGGAATTTGGATTTGGAAGCTCTGACCTCCAATATATGTATTTATTTCCGTCTGATAGATTAGCCAGTGGACGTATTTGTAGGACATTAAAAGCGGAAGATGGATAAACTAAAGAAGATGCAATTGCTGGCACATTAGTTGCACTAAAAGTATTTTTTTATTTATTTATAGCACTTTTTAAAAGTATTGCTTCCTGTTCTTTTCTGTGTCTTGTCTGGTTATGGCCCCAAACTTTAATGTAATTGTGTTGGAGCGACACACAGTGTTCACTAATTGGGAAGTGACATGTGAAACATAAAGATCTGGCAAACATTTCAGTCTGAAGGTGGTAAATGCATACCTGCAAAAACCCTTGCAGCCACACACCGATTCAGACGGCGCGAATACAAACACAACTTTTTCAACTTACTTTGAAAGTTGTGCGTTATTTAATTTTCCCTTCACAAACATCTGCCACCCTGTGTTTGTTTATACATTCCAGTAAAACACATTCAAGTTGGAGGTTTGTTAGTGACAAAATGAGGGGTGTGCACAGTCTACTTCCAGTTGAAATCCCCTGCAAAAGTCTCATCTGTTAATGTTTACATGTTAATTTTCCCATGAACACGAGACATTAGCGCGATGTCACTCATTAGTCATTTTTTCTGTGGCTCAACTGAGGAAAAAGCACCGCCCTCCATTTGCTCACGCACACGCATCCGTTCCTGGTGTGCAGAGAGGCCACGCCAACTGGGTCACCATAACAACACTCATCAATAGAGCAAGTGTAGATGTGACCCGATGTTACCAGATATTAATCAAGGTGCTATAAATAGCCCGTATTACAAGGAAGGCCACAATGGGGGGGGGTCCTGACAGCCAATATCCTGTGGAAAATTCCACTGAGATAACACACCGCCGTGGATGTAGGAAGGGAAAAGGGTATGGAGGCAGAGCGTGTGGCCGGGAGGAAAATGTCATCCCTCTTCTTTCCTCCTTATCTCAGGCGCATTTCTGGCAGCGGCGCTATAGTGACCCGTTGGCTTTCATTCACTAAACGCTAATTTCAATCCACGCTAACCGTCGTTATACATTTGTTTTTGTCGTATTTGTTCTCACAGATTTGTTTTTTTGTTTTTTTTATCGGTATGAAAGGCTAGTGTTTGAGGAGGGGAAAAGACTTTGACTGTGTGATGTAATATTTAAATTATGGTGGTATAACATTTACAAACCGAACTGCATTCCTTTTTGCTGTTGCAGTGTGCAAAAAAAAAATAAAAAAATATATAACCAACATTTGCTAATTGAAGCTTTAACGATTTAGTTTTTCTTCAAGATTGACTAATTAATAAAAAAAAAACCCGGTAATATGAATTTAAACGCGTAGTATTTACAATTGCACCTTTACCTCAGCTGTTCCAGCAAACGGCGCCGTTTCACCGTTGCTCATAACGGCAGCGTTTTATTTTGGGAGAGATGAGCTCGGACCATGAGGCATGTTTATATATAGGAGTTGTGCATATATAGATTTAGGATAAATAAGCTCGGCCTTCTGTGTCTCTTGTCGTCAACAGAGGAACGACATCGCAATGGCGATAACAAAGTTCGACCAGTTCGACTTCCTGATTGACATCGTGCCGCGGGACGACCTGAAGCCCCCTAAACGGCAGGTAGGAAGGCACTCCAGGGCGGCTGTCGCTGCGGTCAGAGAGGAAACACAGGGCTGGTCAGAAGACTGCTCATTGAGTTGGCACACATAATTCCACTCAGCAATGTGTCTTTTAAGGTTTTTTTTTCTTATTATTAATCTATAAACGATTAGAGAAAGATTGAGAAAATGTCAACTTCTACGTCTTGCAGTTACTTGTTGTGTTGGAAATCAGTTTGCATCCATTCCTATCAAAGATTTCTGTGACCCCTTTACCTTAGAGAGCGTATATGTCAATTTATCCTCTGCTAAATCTAAGAGTGAATACATTAAGAAAAAGGAACATATTAAAAGTAGAAACAATAATAAAACGTGACATAAATGTACACCGCATAAAAACAAAAAACCTATCTGAGCTCCATTATCTGGATTTTCCTGCCAATAGAGATTTGAACCATTTCAGATTTGTCTTTAAGAACTAAAGTATTGGAAGATATAGTATTTGTTTTTGCCATAAAGTAGGCAATGTTTCTACACACAGGTGACATCACACTCTTGAAACAAAGACAAACTGATTGCAAAACTGATGAAATTTTAAAGTTTCTTGTAGCATCTTGTTTGGTGATTGAAGCTTGGCTTAACTAAGTCAGTGTTTTCTCCAGAGAAATTACATCCTTAGCTCAACCCTGAGGTTTTACCAATCAAGGCTCACAATATCAGATAATTAAGCGATGGCAATAAATGAATATTGCAACAGCAATATCTGGACTGCGCTGTGTCTTCTGTCTGTTATCGGTGGTTTCAGCTCTCTCTGTAAACTGGAACATCCTGGCTGCTGTAGTCTTTTGTCAGGCAGGCATCTTCTGCAGGGAGGCTCCATCCGACAGGCTGAATGTTAGGTGGCCATGCAGGCTGATGCAACTGCATTACATTGTTACGGTGCCGTGCAACTCTGAGCACTTGGACAATATTTGCCCACAATAGGGGGTTTTCACTGACGTCACTGGCCAACTTCCGGTCCGCCATATTGGGTGGTTCACTTCCTTATCTCTAGTTGTCCTACACGTATTATCGTATCGAGAATGGATAAGTACGCCAGCACGCTAGAGCGACCAGATAAGGACGTATATCTGAAATGTTCCGTGATCGACCATATGGACCCCTATGCCTTCCACGGTGCCTTGTTTAGCCGTAATCCTGATGATTGGCCAAATGTAGAGCACGGCGACATAGTGCATTACCTGGTGTTCAGTGAAAACCCTCTGCACACTCTTGAGGAAATGAGAGCTTACAAGGGTCTAGAGGCTCACAACCAGTTCACATCTGGTTGGGTACGAGATGTCGAAGTTATGTACATCAAGGAAATCGCCATCATACGTGGACGGGTGAGTTTTACAAGGTTTCCGCGGGGCATTAAAAGTCATTAAAAGTCATTAAATGAAATTTTCTAAAATTAAGGCCTTAATTGGCATTAAAAGTCATTAAATGTGGTTATCTGTGGCATTAAAAATGGCTTATTTTTTTCTAAAAAAAATACGGTCATAAAACAGTTTCGTCAGATATATATTATTTCAGATATCACTGATTCCGCGTTGTGCGCGGAACTGCTTCCGGTTCATCGTAAAGCCGTATGTTTTTACAATGTATACTTGCAATGTTCGGAAAAGGGACTCGAGGCGGAGAAAGAGCTAGAGACTGGGAAAACTGCTAATTTCAACAAAAGCGGATGGAAAACGAGGAATTCGGTACATGGCTGCAGCCTGTCGACGGTAAAGATGACGAAGGATTTTGCCGTGTTTGTAAAAAAAAAAAATTAAGCTTTGCACAATGGGTGTCAATGCTTTACGGTCTCACACGAAGTCGGACAGTGTAGTCCAGGGTGTACACGGGTATACGGCGCATAGCCACTTATTTTTCAGTCAGCATTGCCTATATCAACTTCTGGAGCGGTATTTGTGTCTTTTGTTTGAGCGCGCAGTGAGACAGATATTCAGCGTTTAAACGTCACGCGCTCAAAACTGATAAACTCTTCTCAATTCACTTTGCTCGCCTTCGGTTCCGTGTCTGCCCGTAACCTGCTGCTTCCACGTTCAACACCAGCTGTGCGCAGCTCGCTGGTTTCTGTCTGTGCGCTCTTGACTTCAAAAACTGTCTTCAAAAAAAAAAAAAAACTGTCCACCTCACCAGCCAATCACACACAGGTTTCTTTCCATCCAATCAGAGTAGGGCTTGCAAATACTGCATTCAGATGGATTAAATGAAAATGCTGGAGCTTTTGGCAGAAATTACTAAACATAACGGTGGGATTGAAGAAAAAACAACAACCAATAAACAGTTTAATATTTTAGCCTAAAATATTTAGTTTAAAGTAATTCCTTGAGTTACTAAGTGAGGTGTGAAAAATCTTTTTGTCTCTTTTCTTTCCAGCTTCTGGGTGATGATGCAAACGTTTCTTGTGATCATAATCATCATCATTGTCATCATTATTTAAAGAGCACTTTAACACGAGGTAAAACAAAATAACATCTAATAAAATGACTTGAGTAAAGAATCAACAGTTTAAAACAACAATAATAATAAGCTGTTTAAATCCTTAAAAACAAACAGAAATTCTTTAAACTGAACTCTAAGATAAACAGGCAAGCAGTGAAGGGAGGCCAGGATGGGCTAATGTGCTTTATTTTATGTTTTTCCATTCAAAGGTGTGCAGCAACGTTTGAACCAGCTGCAGACGTTTGAGTGAGGACTTACCGATTCAGAGATGAAGAGAATTACACAAATCCAGCCATGATGAAATGAAGACTTAGAGTGTTTCCATATTTCTGCCTTGAAAGAATAGGTTTTACCTTTGCTTTGTTCCTTAAATGATAAAAATGACTTAACTGAGGTCCCTTTTTGACTGTCAAGTTTAAAATCACCGTCCATTTTAAAATAGAGGGGCTAAACATTCATTGTCAGGGTGTCTGAATTAACAGGATCAACAGTTGTTTGGATGTTTCAACTGGTATATTTGACAATTCCTCATTTGCAAAGACAAAGAGATTTGAGTTTTGATGTTCTCCTCGTCATTAACTTTATCTCTTTCTATAGATTCTCTTTCTCATTCAATTTAGGACTTTCCATATGCCTTATCATCTAGGTCTATATTGAAAAACCTACAGTAAAGTAATGAAATGTTGATTCTGGATGTAGTGTAGGAATTCCTTCAATATAAACCAAAGAAATTTTTACATTACCTGCCAGAAGCTGGAAAAAATCTTTAAAAAAGAGACAACAGTATTTTCACAGCTCACGTAGTAGCTCAAGGAAATATTGTAATCTAAATGTTTTAGGCTAAACATTTTAGGCTAAAATGAGTAAAACCTAGTGATGGATTTTTGGGTAAACTAAATAGAGCAGTGTTACATGTCATTGTTTCTAAAACAGCATTTTTCTGAGCTGCGTCTAAAAGGGCAAACATTGAGAGTATACCCACTTCTCCAGAGACCACTACACCACTGCAGACAGCCACAGATCAGCTGCAAGGGGCAGACAACAGCTAACAATGTCAAGTTACTTTTCTGTAACCAACGCTGTCACGTCCGCATTAGCTACCGCAAACAGCACAGCAGCAGCTGGAGCAAAGTCTACTGCCACTAACGTCGGGAAATCAGACAGTCTTCGAACAACATTTGGATCCAATTCAACACTGCATGCGGAGGTACTTGTTGATGGCTACTGAACATAGCCATCAACAAGTTATATATATATATATATATATATATATATATATATATATATATATATATATATATATATATATATATATATATATATGGGTACTTGTTGATGGCATTAAATTTATTTCTAAGAGCATTAAAAGAGCATTAAAAAGCATTAAATTGGG
This sequence comes from Fundulus diaphanus, assembly GCA_037039145.1. NCBI lineage: Eukaryota > Metazoa > Chordata > Actinopteri > Cyprinodontiformes > Fundulidae > Fundulus > Fundulus diaphanus. Next base: position 30,749,650 of record CM073135.1, read on the forward strand.
GTTACTCATTCCTGTATAAACCCTGTTTTAATAAGATGGTAAAAATGTAAACAATCCGACGCAAATGCGTCGCATGCTTCTGCGGTGGCTGACGGCCGGCGGTGCGCGAAGGCGCTTGGCTGCAGGGCCGCTCGACGCCGCTCGCGGCTTTAATTATTTAAACAGAACAATGACCAGTGCAAAATTAAGTTGTATTTACCGTATTTACGCCGGTAGGCGCTGGTAGGAGCTGCAGATCATAAAGCCAGCAAACATTGGGAACACAGTAACTCGTTCAAAGGTAAGCTGCGCTCAGACGGGCTCTGGCACATGCTAACCGTTAGTGCTAACAACCACTCACGCATGTAATGTACTTTTAACTAGCTGCTATGTGTTTCAAACGTTTAGAACACACTCTCATTGACATCGGGATACTGTGGAAAGTTATGTTCGGTCGTCTTACAGCCGCGATCCAAGCGAGCCGACGACTCTTTGTTATCTCTGACACTTGTTCTCCGTGGTTGCGCCTCCAGGCAGGAAAGCGGTGGAAAATTAACCCGTTTCTATGTTTTTCCCATGGCGATCATGTGTTGCGCTGTTACAGCCCACAATACAGCAACAGTTTACCATGGTTGAAATCAAGTTAAGGTGAAATTAATCAAATTAAAACACGGCTGAGAGGGAGTACAGTACGCGGTAGTCATAGGCAGTAGTCTGAGTAGCGGCGGCGGAGGCATTCAACATGGCGGCCGCGGAAAGTAATACGTCATGACGCCCAAGCCCTATTATTAATATATTCTTACATGTTTTAAATACTTAACAGTTAATTACCTGTGACAAAGTGAGCACCGCAGACTCTGGCGTATTCCAGCTTAACACCGTCCAAATCGGACCTGGATATCCGTGTCAGCCATAGGTGACGGCGTTGTTCAGAGAGCTGTTTTGTTTTTTCACACTGATTCACTATTACGGCTGGTAGGCGATAGAGCGTTGTTCTCCACCTCCACGGGCCGTGCAACCAACCATTAAACACGTTTTCCCCATTGTTCACTTCCAATACTGCCTAAGGCGTAATACAATGCAGGTCAACGGTGCGAAACGACTGACACCCAATATGGCGGACGCGCTGAGTAGTCACGTGAGCGTGACGTCACCTGAAAACCCCCCATTGCTGAATTCTAAGCAGTTCTTTACAAAATTGAGATGGTGATACAATATGCAGCCGTACTGCTGATATTCTGAAATCCAGCATCAATCTACAGAAGGTCTGACTTTCTCTCGTGGCCTCAATGAACAGCAGACTTTTCTCAACATGATATGAAACATGCACGTTTGATTGAAGTGTCTCACGTCTTTAAAATAAAGTCAGAGAAAGCACAAAAGACAACGGTGAAACTAGCCATCGTTTGACGATAGTTATTCTCACCCCTGGTGCATTTGGATTGAAATTATTTCCATTCAACTAAAAACTTGGCTTCTGATAGGAAATGAGAGGCAACTCTCAAAAGATAAGAAAACACTGTAAAGCTATAAATTAGGGGAAAAAAAAGTTTTTACTAATATTTTTATGAAAAATAGCACATCTAGGTTTATTTCTACCGTTCTAAATAATGAGTGGACATTTACTAGCATTGCAGCAACTGCTGACCGGCTTTTGGCAACGTTTCTGTTGCTATTTTGTGATTTTTTTTTTTACCTTTGAACTCCAAGTTGTTGAGACTGGAAGGCCTCCTGGCCATCACCGCTACAACTATAATTATAACAAACGGTAGTAACAGTATCGGTAGCAGTGCAAAAGATTATCGACTTCATAAACAGGCGGGAAAATGTGGGATGTCTGTTACTGTCTTCTAGCTGACAGTGATCCAGGTAAGATCTCAGCTATGTTTAACTACTCCTTACACATCCAGGTTCCCTCGTCTAGAGGAGCCAGTCGCTCCGAGCGGCCGCTCCTGCGTCGGCACCGCGGCGCTGTAAACATCCTTGACTGGAAGCTGCGGTTTTGACAGCGAGGGCTTTCAGTCGGATGTTTGCAGCTTCTTATTGCCACAAACTGCCGACCCCAGAAATCAAACGAATTAATACTGGTGAGTGTCGCGCATTCTGTTTGCTGCCAGGATCGTTTCGGGGCATGTAACAGGATCTAAAGACGCACAAGGGTTGGATCAAGCAAATGATGGGCTCTAGTGTGCCAGATGGAAAAGTGAGATATTTAAATTTGTCGTCAAGTGGACCGTCTCCAGGCATGTAAACATCCTACACTCTCAGCTGTGTTGTCATGGAGCTGGGAGAGGGATGTTTACACTTCTGGGGGCGGAGGAACGCCATCCTGACGAAGCCCTGCTCATCACTCACTTATAAAACGGGGTCAGTCAGTTTTTATTAATCATCGAAATGTAATAACAGTTTCAAGCCACCGTGCGGAGCAGTGCTGACTTCACCGAACGCCCGCAAACCCTGATGCGGCATTTCTGTGGCTTTAACAAGAGGACGGCAGAGCGGGTGGACTGTTCCTGACATTATACAGTAATTGGATTATTAATGGTTCAATGAGGATGGTAATAAAGTGAATTATATTCATGTTTTCCATCAGGTTGGTTTCCAAACACCTAAATTACATTACTTTGTTTGATGCCTGCACCGGCTCTGACCTCCAGATTACGTTACTCTTCCTCAGCTACCTCCCATTAGTTATTCATCAGCCCTGCTCCACTCTAACATTACACTTGCAAAAATAATTCATGGAGATGTAGTGGACTGATTCAGTCGTGTGTGTGTGTGTGTGTGTGTGTGTGTGTGTGTGTGTGTGTGTGTGTGTGTGTGTGTGTGTGTGTGTGTGTGTGTGTGTGTGTGTGTGTGTGTGTGTGTGTGTGTGTGTGTGTGTGTGACATCTGCAGGAGGAGATGCGTCAGTCAGTAGCTCCCGCAGAGCCGGTGCAGTACTACTTCACCTTGGCCCAACAGCCTGGAGCCGTGCAGGTGCAAGGCACGCAGCAGGGTCAGCAGGCTGGAGCGCAGACGGCCACGACCATCCAGCCCGGACAGATCATCATCACGCAGCCGCAGCAAGGACAGGTACACTCAAGCCCACGTCCCACGAGCTTGAAAGAAAATCATCCAGCATCATGAGTTGATTTTGTGTCTCTCAGATCAAGTTTTTTTTTTTTTTTTTTTTTTTTGTAAGAGCAAAACGAATAACAGCACAAAGTAGAGCATAATGGTGAAGAGGTAGAGGAATGATTTGTGCAACAACAAAAATATCAGAGAAAATGTGGCATGCATTTATATCCAGCCCCCCCCCCCCCCCCCCCCGAGTAAACACTTTCAATAACCACCTGTTGCTTTTGCTTTACCGCTGCAAGTTTTATCACGCGCGTCTCTACAAGCTTTGCAAGATTAGGGACTGAAGTATTTACCTGTTTTTCTTTGCTAAACAGCTGAAGCTCAGTCAGAATATCCCCATAGATTCTCATTTGGTATTAGGCCCAGACTTTGACTAGGCCATTTTAACACGAGATTTTGCTTTGATCCAAACCAGTTGATTGTAGCTCTGGCTGTATGTCTATGGTGTGCATCTTTTGCAGCCTCCGGCAGGTTTTCTTCCTTTACTTGGCTCCATCTATCTGAGGAACAGTGCCATCAAAGCATGATACTGCCACCACCACGTTTCACAATGGTTTTGTTCAGGGTCGTGTGCAGTCTTAGTTTTCTGGCAAACGCAGCAATGTTCAGGTGGGCCAAATAGTTCAGTTTGGTCTCATCTGACCTTCCACTTGCTCGCCGTGTCCCCAGCATGTCTTGTTTCAAACTCAAAAAGAGACTTGGGGCTTTTTAATTCGGGAATATTTTATGTTAATCTCTGTAAAGAAATCTCTTAAAACCATGTTTTAGTTTCCTTCTACAGTTATTCTCCACTTTAGTTTGGTCCATTGCATAAAATCCTAATAAAAAACAAACAAACAGTGGGAGTAGTTGCAACTTGACGAAATGTGTCAAAGTTCAAAGGCTCTTGCACATCCTGGTGTGGTACATGTCTCAATGGTTTTTACTTAAGTTATTCCAGCTGACCTCTCTCCCAAAAAGGACATTTAACAGCAGAAATACTGATTCGTGTGGAAGACGATCCTTACTTTACCTAAAGGACGGCACAATTGGTGAATAATAAACCAGAGCCTGGAGTCACATTAGGCTGGAAATGATACTTCTCAGTTTTCACCATGTGCCTCATGTTAATAAGTGTTTTTTTTCCTACTAAGGCAATGTGGCAAAATGAGCTCAGAGACTTCAAAAGTCAGTGTTCTTGTCGCGAAGCTTAACAAGAAATCTGCATTCGGTATCTCAAAGGCTATTGGCAAGGATACATTCCCCCTCAGGCTCACCGTGGCCTCGCCACCCGGCGAGATAATTTGTCAGTCATCCAGTTGTTTCTCTGCCTAAATATTCATTCCCTGCCTCTTTATCTTTCTCTCTGCTTTGGTCTCTGCGTGTGATGAAGCTGTGCTGCTCCACGCTGCTTCAGCAGACTGCCTTTAGCTGCGCTGTCGTACTAGTTTAGGCCTTGTGTGATTCACAGTCCTGCTGCCACTGCAGTCCCCCGTCACACTTCGACACTCGGCCGATGGAGGCTCAGTCCGCGGGCGTTTAGTGGGCGGGGCATTGATAGGGGGTCTTTGAACAGGAGGACGTAATCTGCGAGGCATCGGTGCACGAGTGTTTTGGTCGGCGCCCGGTTTGGTTCGGATGTTTCAGATGCACCGATCAGAATTTAGTAGTCCAGCTTTTGTAAACGTTTGACCGGAGGATACCATTTTTTTTTAGCTGATTATCTGTTCTCTTCTAGAAGCATCGTCTAAGAGAATATAACCAACATTTAAATGTATTTTCCAGCCACCCGGTGTGTTGGAGAGAGAGCAGTCACACAAAAAGCTTTTACTGTTGCTTTAAGACAAAGACAAAAGAACTACGTTTGAAACTTTTGCATCTTACATTAGCAAGTAATGGGATTTCCGTTATTTTCGTTGTTTACAAATGCTGACCCTTACCCTTTTTGATCCTGAGATTTCCTAAAGAACACCAACATATCCGGATCCACCCTCTTCATACCGAGCAAGGGTTAAAAGCTCAAAAAGAATAGAACCATAACTTTGTCGCTCTCCGTTCAGCCGTTCTGTTTTCTGCTGGGGGGTCTGGCTCGCTGCCTGAATGAACCACTGACAGCTTCCTACATCTCTGCCCCATCAGACACACCTCACCAATACAGAAAATGGCTTATTATGAGTCTTCCTCCCACAGTAACAGCTTCCACACCCTAGAAGGAGGTTTAAAAGGGAGAACGGGTTGGATCCCTTCTTATTCCAGAGCATATCATCTTTGGAAGGTAGAAAGTGAAAAATTATTTTGAGTTGGTTGAGGAAATATCTCGATTCATTGTTATTGCTGCCGCACGTCTTGTTGAAAAATTACTAACAAGATTATATTCCTGTCGCTTTGCTGTTGACTGGAATGAAATGAGTTTCATCTGGAAACAAACGTGACTAACGGCCAACAGATCTGGCAAAAGGAGATGTTATGCAGACGGCAACAAACCTTCGAAGTCATTGTGTAGTTGAGAGGATTTGCAAAAACTCACTGAGATTGAAAGTCTCTCCTTCAGGAGGGTCCTGTGAAACAGAGACTTCTCTACAGATTACGACAGGAAACAACCAAAACCCGTGTTTTAAAATCATCTATTTAAATGAAACCAAAAACGATTACAGACAGATTTTCCTCTCCCTCCAAGTCAGAACAGACTTCACAACACGAGGACATCCTCAGGAGGAAGACCGAACGTAGGAGTGAAGATCTGACGGCAGCTCACCCAAAATGCCCTCACAGATTAAAATCTACCAGTTCTACGAGTTCAGGAGTAACTTTCTGAATGTCGGGAAGACCAGATTTTTGGTGCACACCAATATTGCTAAGATAACGCCGACAAAGAGTTTTGAGCAGCTGTCCCGTCACCTCCTGGCTCTCCTGCCGTCTTTCCTCCAGCTTCTCTTGAACATTCCTGGAAATGCACGGCACTCGAAGGTGCCGGTTTCAGAAACCTGATCATTACTCTGAGCCTCTTCTTCCCAGACTTGTTTATTCTCTGGATCGCCTGAAGCAGCGACGAGTCGTACAAAAGAGACGCGGCAGATTTGCACCAAGTATCCAGTGATCTTCAGTGCTGTTGGTGTTTTTAGCAGACGAGAAAGAAATTCTTTGTTTTCAGCTAGTTTTGTAAAACGCCTCAAATTACACAATATAATAGAGGCATCTGTATTTCCAACTTTAATCTTGCTCAAGCTCTGCTGACCTTTATTCTAATTTCAAATCATTTGAGCTTCTTTATCGCTTTCCGTTTGATCCCCTTTCACTGTCTTACTTTCATGTATCTAAAATATATCCTAAACCTGCCTTAAATGTTGGGTTTTTTTTGGCCTGCAGCTTTTATTTCCCATTCTAAATCTCGAGGCTTTCTATGCATACCCATGCTTACGTTGTGTGTGTGTGTGTGTGTGTGTGTGTGTGTTGCTGCAGTCGCTGCCCCGCTCACTGTGTGTCTTTCTCTCATTTTTTTTCATCCTGTTCTGTCGGCCATCAGATGTTGCAAGGTGCCACCATGCAGCAGTTACAGCAGGTGCAGGTGCAATCACAAGGCACACCCATCACGGTAAACACACGTTGCTTTTATATGTGCGATTATCACACGTTTGCTGACCTGCTTGAAACCGCTGCACGCTGTATCCCCCGTAGCTGGCTGAAGCCTCCAGGGCTCAGTGCCTGATCAGATCAGATGGCCTCTGCAGGATCCTGTGACAGACACAGGAGAAAGATAGCACTTTAAACCTGCAATGTTAACTAAATCCCCCCCACCCCCCATGTTTTGCTTATTTAGATTTGTCAGTTTTAAAGATTTTAGGGAAGTTGTACTTCTGGATATTTAGCGGTTTGCTGCAAGCAGTAACGCATGGGTCTTGTCTTTGCTTCTCTCTCTGCTCGCTCCCCTTCTCTCCACAAGAGCGCGCCCGTCGCCATGCAGGTGGGCGAGGGCCAGCAGGTGCAGATTGTTCAAGCTGCCGCAGCCCAGGGTCAGGCTCAGACCGCTCAAGCACAAGGCCAGACCATGCAGGTCATGCAGCAGATCATCACCAACACAGGGGAGATTCAGCAAATCCCGGTAAGAGGCTGCGCCGACCCGAAAAGGACAGGGAACGGATAGAGCGTGGTTGGTTTTAATGTAACGGCTGGAGTCCAGAATAGGAAAATGGCTGTGCCCTTCCTGTCTGAATGACCTCTGCTCTAAACCAAAGTCTGTCTCCCTCTGGTGGCCGTTCGCTGCAGGTGCAGCTAAATACCGGCCAGCTACAGTACATCCGTCTAGCCCAGCCAGTCTCTGGAGCGCAGGTGGTCCAGGGGCAGATTCAGACTCTGGCAAACACGCAGCAGGTAAGTCAACGATAATGGCCTCATGTACGCCGCTGTTCAATAGGCTACACCCACTCATTATTGACATCTATGTCTTAGTAACTTATCGCCCTTCAAATACATTTGAACTCTTTTATTTTTTTTCCAGGTAGGGTATGATGACGCAACAGTTGACTTTAATTATATAATCATATAAACAAGAAATAGATGCACAATTTTGAATTTACTTGAATTTTCTTTAATCCAAACTGTGTAAAATATGATGCATAAAGATTCAAATGTATACATACACCCTCACCACTGAATAAACGAAACGCCCCATAGCAATTTGCAGAAAAGCAACTTTTTGTTGTCAATTACAAGATCCTTGTTCAATTGTGGCCGCATATTTGACCTTAGTGGTATTGATTTCGCTTATTTACATAGGTTGTTTTACTTTGAAGGCAAGTCACATGACCTTTAGATGACGTCTGTGGTCAGAGAAGACTGAGCTATTTGGCCACAATGAGAAGTTTGCAGGAGTCAAGGTGGAGCTTACAACCGAAGAACATTGTACCAACTGTGAAGCACGGTGGTGGCAGAATCATGGGGGGAGCCAAATTAGCTCCCAGCAGTACTAAGAGGGTGAAGTCATGTAAACAGAAGGCTACCTCTAATTTTTTGCTAGATGCATAAAACTTAGTGGATGTTCTAGTAGGACAATCATCCCAAATATAGTTTGAAAGCAGTTTTAGTCTAGATAAAGCAGCCTAACATTAAGGTTCAGCAGCTGCTACAACCTCAGCCCGGGGGAAAATTTATAGACCACGCTCAAAAACCAGGTGCGTGCCAGGAAACCAACTATTTTAACTCCACCAGTTTTCCTTTTTATTATTATCATACCTTTTATTTTAACAAGTAGTCTCATTGAGACACGTGTTCACAATAGAGACCTGTTGGCACATATTTAAAAGCTCACACAGAACAACAATACAAGACTTACTAAAATACTGCGTCGCAATGTTTAAAATACCAAAGTAAGAAACAAATCTATAAGAACAACAGCAAGAAGTTTGACGTTGCTGCAAGGTTTTTTCAAACAAGTAATAAATAAAACCCCCCAGAGAAAACTGATCTGATAGTTTTAGTTCCTGATGAAGATGATCCCAGATTGAAGGCCGTTTTTCCTGGCTATTGGATCGAGGGAACCGGGAGAGTAAAGGTGTGCTGGGGTCGTAGGCTGATAGCTGGTGTGTTTTAGGTGACGTGTAAGAAAACGAATGCACAGGAAAAGAAAAACCAGAATGGACCAATAAAAAAACCGTGCAGAGACAGTGATGACCAACTAACCAAATGATGCAATGATGGGCGAGATATCCAGTTATGAATCTTAGAGCTCCACGATCAGCTGAATCTAATAAATGAAGAGAAATATGTGACAAATTCATATATCAGAAGAAAAATGCCAGAAATGTGTTGATGGCTACAAAACGAGTGGTTTGCTAAAGAACATTTAATCAAACATTAATATAATGTGCAAGCCTATATTTGAGACTATTTAGAACTTTGACCGCATTAGAAATTTGATTTAAAAAAACACAATAAATTGAAACGTTTGCATCAAGGTTCCTTTTCTAAAGTTCTTGAAACTGTCTGTATATCCACATGAATGGTTCAGCTGCCTCGATAAAAGCCAAAACTCAACGAGACATCCGGTGCCGAGTACGCTGTCTTACTTGAACTGTACACAACAAGGCTGTGAGATTAAAGTGAAGCTAACGGCACATTTATTGATATTCTCTCATGTTTTTAGATCACACAGACCGAGGTGCAGCAAGGACAGCAGCAATTCAACCAGTTTACCGACGGACAGGTAACAACGCTATTAAATCCCCTGAGCTCTAAGTGTTTTATCGCCTCTCAACCTAGAGTGAGAGCTGGTGAAGTTTAAAGCAGCTCCGTGTAAGTTTTGTCCCAAGTGTTAGCTTAATTTGAGATATATTAAAGGATTTTACAGGTCAATATACAGCACAATATACAGCGTAATTTTGAGACAGTGCAGTGTTACCTGTGGCCTTCAGGGGCACTAAACCTGGAAGTTGTAGGTCTAGCGCCCCTAGGGGCTAAATGTACGCAGTGCTGCTTTAACTGCATTTGACATTTGCGCACTAAAAATGTCAATAAATAAGATAAAATCTGTAAGGTTATATATTCTGGATACAGTAGATGCTTTTAAAGTCTAATAGATGATTTGTTTTGAAGCTTATAAAAGTCTGGATAGGTGTGGACATTTTTTTTTTTTAATTTAGTTCCTGGTGGCAGATTTGGACCAGAAGCTGCTTGAAATGAAGAATAAGACGAGATTAAGTTGTGGTCCTGATGTCTTCCTGCCTTGTTCCCTTCCACAGCAGCTGTATCAGATTCAGCAGGTGACGATGCCAGCGGGACAGGAACTGACCCAGCCCATGTTCATCCAGTCCACCAACCAGACGACCGATGCGCAGGTCACGCAGGTCAGCACCGACTGAGCCCGACCCGGAACCTTTTCACAGCAACACGCACACCGGCCCGCTTGATGCCGACAGACATCGACTTCACCGAGGGATTCTCCGATATCTTGATTTGAAAGCACCACAGATTTGAAACGAGGGACCTGAGAAGTTGCAACAAAACTCGTGTTTTCTAATAAATTTATACCACCGGATTGAAAACCAAAGGACTCCAATCAAAAATGACATTTTATTCCAACCTCTCTCTCACGTTTCCTTTTTGTACTCTTGTCTCTGACATCACATAAAAAAAAAAACATCATACGTGTAAATATAAAGACTGAGGGCATCTGCCTGGTTTCTGTTTCTTCTTGGCTGCCAGAATTGAGCGATTATAAATTTGGTCACCTGCATCGGTCCACCATGGTCCTCCTGAGGCTAATGTGCACTATGAATCTGCCAGGGCCGCGGTGTAACTTAGGAGGGACAGGTAGTGTAAACAGAAATGCATGCATGTCGACAAGGTCCCAGACTGTTTGTCCCCAGGGAAACCACGCAGCAGCCTCATTTTTCATTCTTCCTACCATAACGGATCCAAACTTTAAAGGAACAGGAAAGCTTTTCTGATTTCTCCCCCCCCCCTTCATGTTGAAGTGAAGTGGGAAAAATATCTGTATTTGTGACATATTTTTGGTTAGCTGTAGCCTCGTTTTCCTTCTGTGTTTTGTTGCATAACTTGAAGCCATATTTCTCAGATAAGGTTTAATGATTTCATTTCTCTGTTGTTTCATCGCTCACATTGTTGAAGCACGGCTTTCCTTTGTAAGGGCTTCAAACCGTATAGACTAGCAGTGTATTTATGCCCAGGTGAGTGTATTTGATTGTGTTTTAGGCGTCCACACGCGACGTTACGCTTCCACACCTTTTCTCCTCTGGTCTGTAGAGCAGAGAACCGCCACTCCGCCTTCTTTATCCACTTTCTCACAGTCCGCTCTTCTCGGGAGGTTTTCCCTGGTTAATGTCTCACGGAGCAAATAAAACTTTGATTTTGGCCCTCGTAACTCTCCCGTTATCTTTTGTACAGTATAATTATCAATGTTCTTGTTGTTTTGCATGTAATCTAAATTGCCAGCATGAAATGCAATAGCTAGGTACAATTTTATTTTTCATTTTTGTAAAACAATTCTGTGAAAAAAAAAACAATTAAAAGGCATAACTTGTGTAAAACTCTTGTTCTTGCTAGTTTGAGTCATAATCTTTCATCTTCACTTGTGTATTTTAGGCGAGTTAGGCAGCATGCTAGCGTGGCGATGGTAGACAGTGATACTTTTTTAGCAGCTCACCAAACCAGGCATCCAGGGACTGTAGACTCATTGCACCACCAGATCCTAGACTATGTGCATCTCAGTAAATTAAAATATCTTTGAAATGTAAATTTATTTCAGTTATTTGATTAAAGGGAAATTATGTTTATAGCTTGCTGCAGCAAAGGAAAACCTAAAGGCCAATAACAGCAGAAGCATTACATTATGCCTGATGCAACAACGGGGGAGACTTGACAGTGGTCCAGCGGCCATTGAAAAAAGGTCATGGTAGAGAAAATTGGCTTTGAGGATGTAATTGGAAAGTTGAGTGGAAGGAAAAATAGAAAAAAAAACTGCTACCTTGAAAGGATTGTGGAGCATGGACATGGCTCATCGTCTCCATCACAACCCTGCAGGACTGATGGTCGCTCATGCAAAAGCAGCAAGTACTGGATGTGAATAATCTCCTAGACACAGACATGTGTTTTTTGTCCTTAGTCCAGGTAAGATGTTTTCTGTGGTTCAGGTTTGGCTTAAAAGAAGCCGTTGTAGCATGTCATGGATACGTCTGTTGGAGGTGGCGTTTGAAGCACCGACTCCAGCTGCAGTCCACATTGTACAAATCTTCTCTACAAAGTCTTGAATGGGCCGTCATCAACCCTCACAAGGGTTTGGTTGTCCCAGTTGCTCGTGCGTGGTCCTTGTGGAGCTTGTTGGTGTTAGTTTGCTGTACAACTGTACTACAGAGTATAAAATACATTGGTATTTACGCAATATTCAGTTTTTATAATAAAAAAGGGTTTTAATTATCTGTAAGCTGTAGCTACCAGAAACTGATGTGATTATTGCTTGTATGGTTATAGGACGGTACAAACAAAACAAAAAACAAAAAACCCCACTAAATTAAACATTACTGAGTTGCATTAAGACGTTTGCTGTGTTCCCAAGTGGCCAACGGAGGGCAGCACTGATCCAACAACCTGCAGCTACTGTATGCCTCGACGTTTAGAGCATAATTGCTTAACTTTTTCCTAAACACAGCAATTATTTCCATTGGGCACAATGTTGAAGCTGCGTTACTTTCTCTGCACCCTAAACCAGGCCTGCCTATATGAACGGCACTAATCTGATTATTACTGGAGTAGGCACAATAGAGTCACGGGTTATTATGCTGCGGGCTGCTTAGTGTTTCAGAGATCAGACTGCATTCTTTATTCGACCCGAATCTTAAAAGGAAGAGGTAATTATGATTTGACGGGAAGTTTGGCAGGCAGGGATGAAGGAGGCTCATAACGTTCTGCTTTGCTAATTAAATACGCGTCATTGTCAGCATCGGGCTCAGCACTGGGAAGCAAAGGTTAAAAATGACCAGCATCACATCCTAGTACTCCTTTGTTTCTCTGTTCATATGCATTTTTAAACAGCATATTGGTTAAATAACTGCAGTTTAACCCGCAGGTAGGCGTTTCTCAAACCGGGTGGCCCTTTCCCTAATCGACTTAAACCCCTGAACAATAACAGCATTAATGAGTGCAGACTCATGTTCGGCTCTGTATAGTAAGAAGAACGGCGATTGTGAGAACATTTGTGCTTAAGTCAAGCATGAAAGGGATTGTCTGGTGGTATTTTTCTTGGCTCGCCCACCTGGTCGGATCAAGGCAGCTTTTGGCCATATGACCCAGTTGCTGAATGCTCTGGCTGTGGTTTAGACCTTGTGATTGGGCCTTCAGAGCTGGTCGCTCCCCGAGCTTCAAAACAAACCCATAACAGGGGTGGACTTTTCCTCAGGTGTGCTTTCTTTTTGTTCCTCTGAAGCATCACGAGATTTGCTGGTAATCATCACCAGCATCAGAGTCTAAACTTTACCAGATACTAAGTCTTTCAAAATAAAAGGGACAGTTAGAGCATGTCATTTAGACATTTAGAGGAACTACCGTAAGCTTTTGCTCCTTTAAAGGAGTTGCACGAGTCATGCAGCTGGCCTATTCTGTGCAGGAGAACCTAAAACAAAAAGTCAGAAAATACAGCTTTCATAGTGTCTTTTTTTCCCCAAACACCATCTACAATAACTGCTTACAGGGAGCTGAACATGATGGTTGAATTTGCTTGTAATGCCATTTTTAATGCACCTTTTCTCTGACTGAAAAAAACTGAGAAATGAATGAGGCCTCAAAGGAAACTTCAAAACCCGGGCTGTCTTTTCTGTTTCCGGCAACTTCTTTTGCCTTACAGGAATACAGAATACACATGCTGAACCTGAAGCTTTTTCACATATTATCTTAGTTACTTAAACTGGTAATGCTCTGCTCTGTACATGGAAGACCTTTTGACCTTAATCTCAGGGTTACAACCTCAAACATCAAAGTATTTTGTTAGTGTTTCAGGTGACAGAACATCATATAGTTGTGCCTAATTCTGGAGCGGATGTAAAATGATACATGACATTTCACCATCATTTGCACTCGGCTCTTCGGAGTCATTTTGACCTACCACTTGGTTGCAATTCCAGCTGTGAGTCTTTTGAGTTGTATCCACCAGCTTTAAACATCCAGAGACTGAAACATTTGCCCGTTCCTCATTGACAAATAGTTCAGAGTCAGATTGGATGGACATCCTCTGTGAACAGCTGTTTTCCAGTCTTACCACAGACTTAAATGGATTTAAGTTTGGACTTTGACTGGGACAAAATTTTACTTAATTTTAGTTCATTTTTGCAGTGTTTATCTCTGCAGCTCCTCCTGAGCAACCATGGGCTCCTCTGAGAAAATGCTCTCCTTGGCCGGCCTGTTCAGTTTAGGTAAAGGAGCAAGGATGGTTTGAAGTGTGACATTTTCAAAACTGCGAATATTGTTTTATAATCTAAACCTGCAAAAAGTTAAGTAAAGGTAAGTGAAAATTTCTTAGTGTTTTTGCCCTTAATTTGAGTAGGTAAATACAATTATCTGCCAATTGAATGAGTATTTCCCCCTAAACTATGATAATTAGATATACGGCACTTGAAATAAAATGATGAAGATGAGTTGTTCCTATCTTAAGTCCAAAAATCTTATTTCATTGGCAGATCATTTAAACTTACCTGCTCAAATCAAGGACAAATACACTCATTTCTTGAAAATGTTGTGTGTGCGCCTGTTGTGTTCTTTGTTCTCCATGATGCTGTTTGTTCTCTATTGTTTCCCAACAAACCCGGGAGGCCTTCACAGAACATCTGTTGATGCTGAGATTATTTTAAACACCGATGGACCCTGTTTATTAATAAGGTGACTTCTGAAGAGATTGGGTTGTGCTGGATTTTATTTGGGTGGTCGGTGTAAAAGGGGGTTAAATACAAATGCGTGTTCACGTGTTTCTATATGTAAAATCTGAAAACCATGTATCACTTTCTCCCAATTTACAAACATGCTCTAATTTCTGTTGGTCTATTGCATAATATCCCAATAGGATGCACTGAAGCTTGTAGATGCAACGTGATAACAAGTGTAATGGTCAATTAACACTGTTGCACAGCAGGTAGGTTAACCCTATAACTCCAAATGTATCATTTTTGCTAAAAAATATTTCGGAAACCCATACCTCTTCAACAAAGTCAGTATTTTTCTGGACATACAATTTACAACATACAAATGAATGTATTTTATACAACCTATATAAAAATACAGAAAACAAGAGGAAAACATTTTTGGTCTAACTTATTAATTACAATACAAAGAAAATCTAAAAGCCAGACATTTAATTTTTTTAAAGCAACCGACAAAAAGATTATTATTTTTTTTTTTATAAATGTGAAGTTTCCTCTCAATTACCTGGATCAGGCTTTAAAGGGTTAATATGTCATTATGTTTCAGAATCAGCACAGTTATCCAGCGCTTATTTTTACTTCCTGTTTTTGTTTTTGCAGCCTATTTATAGCTTTTGGTTTTTCTCTTCTTTATTTTCGCAGATGGAAATGGCGGGTGGGTGTTGCTATACAATACCCTGGACAGTAAAAAAAAAAAAGTCCTGTGAGGCTAAACCAAAAGTTTCTAACATTGGTACAAAGGTGCTTTTGACTGGTTATGAATGGGCTAGTGAGCGGGTCCTCGGGCCAAACAAGCTGTCATTTCCTGTCTCACTCCATGGATGTTGTTGTTCACACTTACATATTCACATGTCTGACTGGCAATCTGTTGGATTGAACAGCAGAGTAAAACTGCTCTAGTTGTCTGCAGAGTGTAGGCTACGTGATGTTCAGAGCGACCAGCTCGCCCCGGGTTTCTGTCCCCAAACAGCACGGCTTGACAACGTCATTTTGATCCAAAAGACTTCAATCAGACTTTATCACAACATCCACACTGGGTAACAGACGCTATATCAACAATTCATCTGCCCCATCCCATACTCCTTTTCCCTGAGCCGCTGTGGTTTCCTCGTTAAGCGAAGGTTTCCGTGTTAAAGACGTCTGAAACATGAAAGGCAGAGGAGAGAAGAGATTAAACAAAGACAAACAAGAACTGCGGTCTGGGAAAGCCATTAACTGGCGTAAGTAAACGTCCGAGTGCGCAACGGAAGTAATGGGGTGGCGCGGGGGACGGTTGGGGTGAGTTTGTGTTGTGCGGAGTGTGCGACGTAGAGGTGATCTGAGTGTTTCTCATACAGTAGATTCCATGACTGAGCTCTGCAGGGTGTGAGTGAATGCTTTAAAGTGAACATTCAGGGACCTCCTCCTCACACCGGGCTCCTGTTGCCTCTGATTCTGAACTGTTGATGAGTTTTGTTTCATCTCGGTTAAAGGGAACCTATCACGGTTTTCTGTTCTTCCTTTGAACGTTGAAATCATTCAGTGATGGTCTAAATAAAGTGGTACTGCAATGCTTTGGTTTGAACTCCTCGCAGAGCGTTCCACTTCACCTCGTTCAGCCATTTTTGGTGTAAATTGCGAGACGCTGTAATGACTTATCCACTTGTTGCTTCGGCATCATTCAGCTTGGAATACAAAAGCACTCAATGTCGGATTCGTGAGACTGGTAAGCTGGAAGTGCGTGACCTTGTTTAGCAGCTCCACAGCGAATACTGTGACATAATTGTTCAAAAAACGTAATATGACCAAATAAAATATGAAAAATATGACCAAAAATTAATAGAAAGATAAATATGCAGCACCTGGAGAGACTACATTCAAATTTGCTGCACTCCTAGAGACTCCAAGTACACAACAAAGTGCATTTAAGGGCTAAAAAATATTATTTTGCATGATATGTCAGCTTTATAGACTATGGAAGCCCTTCGTAATGATTTTTCTTTTGTACATTTTCACCGTCATTTTCCATGGGCTGCTAATTTTTAGACGTTGTGTGTTGTCACGTGGTTGTGCAGAGCCCAAAAGCCTCGCTGTATGCTCCTCCCAGATCTTATATTTTATTACTGGATGAAGTAGAACAGAAGCAGGGTACTGTTAGAGTGTGCAGGACTTTATTATGCTCAAACTATGATTAATAATCCTGGAGCCAGCCAGTCCATCACCACCTTTCTCTTTGGTTAGGGTCTGGCCTTATTTAGAGCACTGAGAGTTAAAGCGAGAGGGGAAAGATTTGGATGGATCATTCCAACCATGGATACTGCTCCAGTTAAGCTTAGATGAGCATTTTTATTTAAAACACTAATGAACCCAGTAGGGCAGCCAAAAAAGGCCAATGACCTTTTTGCACTTTATAATAGAGATTAGCCTTTAAACAGCATTTAATATGTTATTTCCACAGCCTGGTATTTTAGGAATAATACAGCATTGGTTCCTAATTAATTCCCTGAAATATCTTTACTGCAGCCCAAAATGTCTTGATGCAGCTCAATAATCCAGATAGAAACAAAAGGAAAAGTCAAGTATGTCCTCTGGACCTATTCCTGTCATTGAGTTTACCTCTTCCATTACCATATAACATAGACAGGATTCCTGGATCATTAAAAGCTTCTGTGCTATTGTGTCTCTGCTCTGTCTTCTCTAACCCCCAGTGGGTCGTGGCAGATGACCGTTCACACTGAGCCTGGTTCTGCTAGAAGTTTCTTCTTGTTAAAGGGGAGTTTTCCTCTCCACTGTCGCTTCATACAGGACTGTCTCAGAAAATTAGAATATTGTGATAAAGTTCTTTATTTTCTGTAATGCAACTAAAAAACATGAAATGTCATACATTCTGGATTCATTACAAATCAACTGAAATATCGCAAGCCTTTTATTGTTTTAATATCACTTATTATGGCGTACAGCTGAAGAAAACTCAAAAATCCTATCTCAAAATATTAGAATATTTCCTCAGACCAAGTAAAAATAAATAAATTATAACAGCAAAACAAAATCAAACATTTGAAAATGTCCATTAATGCACTCAGTACTTGGTTGGGAATCCTTTTGCACAGATTACTGCATCAATGCGGCGTGGCATGGAGGCAATCAGCCTGTGGCATTGCTGAGGTGTTATGGATGCCCAGGATGCTTCAATAGCGGCCTTTAGCTCATTTGCATTGTTGGGTCTGGTGTCTTTCAGCTTCTTCTTCACAATACCCCACAAATACTCTATGGGGTTCAGGTCAGGGGAATTGGCAGGCCAATCAAGGACAGTAATGCCATGGTCAGTACACCAGTTACTGGTGGTTTTGGCACTGTGGGCAGGTGCCAGATCTTGGTTGTGCAGCGTTTCCTGCCACATTTCCCCCTTCCAACACACTTTTTGTGAATGTGCTTTGAAACTGCACTCTGTGAACAGCCTGCTCTTTGAGAAATGTCTTTTTGTGTCTTACCCTCCTGATGGAGGGTGTCAATGATGGTCTTCTGGACAGCAGTCAGATCAGCAGTCTTCCCCATACTTGTGATTTAGTTTACTGAACCAAGCTGAGTGTTTTTCAAGGCTCAGGAAACCCTTGCAGGTGTTTCGAGTTAATTAGACGATTCAAGTGATTAGTTGAATAGCCTACTAGTATACTTTTTCACGATATTCTAATTTTCTGAGACAGTCCTGTATATGCTCAGTATGAGGGATTGCTGCAAAGACATGGACAATGCAGACGACTCTCCTTGTGGCTCTACGCCTTTCAGGAGGAGTGAATGCTGCTTGTCAAGACTTGATGCAATCTGCTGAGTTTCCTTAGATAGGAAACTTTCATGATTTGATTGAATTTGACTTTGTAAAGTGCCTTAAGATGACCTGTGTTGTGAATAGCCGCTATATAAATAAAATTGAAATGAAGAAACGTTTCGTCTCTTCTCCAAGAGACTTCCTCAGTCTGACCAGGGGAGCAATTTCACAGGCAGAAACATGGGTGTGCTCTGGGATCCACAGTTTCTCCTACTATTGCAAAGCTGTACATGGAGGAGATAGAAAGAGAGCTATAGCGTCCTTTTCAGGGAAACCACCAAGTCACTGGTTCAGGTAAATGTTGATAACACCTGGGGTTAAAATTAGATGTCAGGAAGTCCAACATTTCACTGATCACATCAATTCTATGGATAAATATGTAAACTTAACACAAGAGGATGTAAAAAATGGCTGGTTGGCTTTCCTGGACTGTGATGTCTCAGTCTCGGATGGAGGACATTTAGAAACTGACGTGTACCACAAATCCATCCACACAGACCAGTTCTTGCCCCCATCACCCAATGGAGTACAAGTTAGGAGTCTTTAGGACGCTGTATCACAGAGCAGACATTGTCCCCACCATTTCAGGAGCCAGGAAGAAATCCCACACAAGACAGGCCCTACAGCAATGTGGTTCTCTCAACTGGGCTTTCATCAAAGCAGACAAGTAACCCAAATAGGACTCCAGCCAGCCGTCGGGGGGGAGGGAGGACCCTAAACCCAGACCAGTAGTTATCCTCTATGTTGTGGGAGTTTCAGAGAAACTGAGATGTTTATTTTCTAAACATGATGTCCCAGTGGCTTTCAAACCCCAGAACACATTAGGGCAAAGACTGGTCCATCCTAAAGATCCGGTCCCCTGGTACAATCAGAGAAATGTTGTGTGTGCTGTTAAGTGGCAGGAGGACTGTGACCAGTTATATGTCGGGGAAACACAGCAGCCACTGGCCAAAAGGATGGCCCAGCACAGAAGAACAACATCATCAGGTCAAGATTCTGCAGTTTACGCTCATCTGAAGGCCGTCAGTCACTCTTTTCATGTTTGCAACCTGGATGAGGATGAACGTTGGTATGAAATAGGAGTAAAGGAGAGAAACCCTCAGTTGTTAAACAGGGGTGGTGACCTTGGGGTCCAGTTGTCCCCCACTCACAATCCGTTTATTGCAAGCATGACTGAGCCCTCAGGGAGCAATAAGCGGTCATCAGGGCAGAATGGTCAGTTGTCAGGCTGATGGTCCTCTTTTGCATATGGATGACAAGATTGTCACCATTAAACTTGTTTATCCACTATGCAAAGTTACTGCTTATAAGGCTGAGTTTACTTTTAACTCCTCAGACTGAAGAAGTCTCTTAGAGATGAAATGTTTCAACAAAGAACGCGTCCAGAGGACCTACTTACATTTTTTGGGATCTTTATTGTAACTCCACTACTGAAGCACCACTAATTTATGTAAAGTTCCCAGAATGTCAGATGAAAGGGACTACAAACTCTGCCCTCAACTCAAATTGGCATCCCTAATAAAGATGTATAAAAAGTTTATGATACATAAAATATAAATTAAAAAAATCACGTTTTATATTAACAGCAATGTCTCATACAGAAAAAAATAGAAAAATCTTACCTTTTAGTACATTTATTCAATAATGAAAAATGTATCAGATATAACTATTATACTACCAGTATAACTATTCAAACAAAGTCCCTGCTGCTTTAATTATTACCCACCCTAAACCATGAAAACAAAAAATGGAACTGAAGCATATTTAAATATATACTTAATTGTTAATTATATGAATATGACCTGAAACAAAGTCTTGTTTCTGTTAGCTACTCTTCAAAATGGGAAACAGAAGAAAACATCATGATGAAGTAAGGTAGATTTGTGTTTTATATTTTCTTTTTGCAGTCTGGAAATGGCAAAAAGAAAATAGCTGCTCTCCAATAAACCTGACAATATCTGCTCTCATAGCAATAATTAAAAAAGTAAAAAAAGTGGAGTCCAAACCTCTTACCTTGCAGCCCAAAATGATCAAGTACTGGTCAGCCACAAAAACAATTTTTTTTTGTTTTTGTTTAAAATGCAAAAAGACTTTGTTGAGTTTCTTGTTTGAGTCTTACCTCCTCACCAATAAACTTAACACACTATTATAAATGAAACAAACCAGATAATAAATAAATAATAATAAATAAATAAATGAAAAACAAACTGTAAGCTGTTTTGGATCCAAAACATAAAAAGGCTTTCACACCTTTGACCTGTTAGATGAAAGGCATACCATGCCTTCATCTTTTTACGGTTGACTGTTTTCTATATCTTGGTTTATAAAAACTGTTTATTCTGATCTCATCAACAAGAAAATGACTCTTTCCACTGAAACATTTGCTGCATTTAGCTAAATTTAGTGAATGGATGCACCCAATTCTACCTGTGAGTAAAGACCTGCCATTGGAGGTACCACAAGGCTCTATTCTTGAGCCACTTCTTTTTTCTGAGCCTTTTGCCACTGAGGACTATTTTATGGAACTATGGGATTTCCTCCCATATATATGCTGACGACTGTCAAATCTACTTATTTAATTAGTGACATAATATCATAAATTTTTTTAAAATTAAAAGTAAAACAGATGTGATTTTATTCAATCCTAAATGTTCCACCAGTTCCCGGATTGAAGAAATCCCGCGGATTTCTTCACCCTAACCCCTCTTTTGAAGTCTGTCGTCACAAACCTAGGCAT
Organism: Fundulus diaphanus; assembly: GCA_037039145.1. Classification (NCBI taxonomy): domain Eukaryota; kingdom Metazoa; phylum Chordata; class Actinopteri; order Cyprinodontiformes; family Fundulidae; genus Fundulus; species Fundulus diaphanus. The sequence continues at coordinate 30,770,689 of CM073135.1, forward strand.
TAAAATACTGTAGAAGCTGCCTGTAGATTTTATAATAATTCTGTGGTAAAATTCTATATTTTTTCATCTTAAGCATCTCTCTAAGATTAAACCTCTCCTGTCTAGGCAGAATTGGGTATAATTAGTCTAAGCTTTTATAGCCTCCTAGTTGGATTATTGTAATTCTCTTTTAACAGGAATTAGCTAGGGCATTATATTATACCTTTAATTAGTCCCAAATGTGGCAGCGCAATTTTTTAACAGATACACAGAAACGAGAACACACCACTCCGGTTTTAGCCTGCTTGCACTGATTGCTCATGTATTTCATGGTTGACGTTAAAGTTAAAACCCACTTTTACTCTTTGGCGTTTAACACCGAGTGAGTCTGAAATTGTTTGTTCCTTTTAGTATGATTTTATCTTGCTGTGTTAGTGTTTAAGGTTTTTTATGTTTTATTCCTGTCTCATGTTTTACTTTTTGTGCAGCACTTTGTGTTTTCTTAGGTTAAAATAGCATGGATGTGGAGGTTGGTGGTTTGTATTTAGTTTAAACCTAAAATAAAAAACACGATTAATAAAGGACAAACACTTTGTGTTGTATCTAATATTCAGTTTCCAAGTCGACGACGACTCCAGGACTCCATTCTGAAGCAAGCATGTGATTAGTGATGTGTTATGTAAGGGCGATCAGGCGAGAGGGTCCTGGGAATGATGTCTCGACTTCTTACTCGTGAAACACTCCAGCTGCATTCCCACACGTCTTTCCAGGGACTCCATGTTCCAAAAACTGCTGCACAACAATTGACAGGATCACACGTGTTTTTGTGTGACCAACCTGCCTCTGCTGGTGATGCAGAATCATGGGAATGCATGTTGCAGGTAGAAGGGCAGTCTCTCTGTTAAACGCAGGCAAGAAAGTAAGGATATTAGGAGAATTTCTCATAATTTGTGAGCGTTTATGAAATGTAAGTGATAATTTGTTGAAGAAAAAGGAGCACATTTGTTAAATTTCTCTTAACTGTTTTGTGAAGGTATTAGTACTTTTTTGCATTTTGTTACAATACAACAAACTTAAATTAGATTTATAGGGATTTTATCTAATAGATTAACACAAACCCGCATATCATTGTAAAGAGCAAAGATCATTTGAGTTTAAATTTTTTTCACAATATATCAGAAGTGCTTCCTTGTGTCAATACTTTGCAGAACCTAATTTTGCTGGAGCTGTTGTCAGTCAGACTGGATGAAAACTCCAGTTTAGGTCTCATCTGACCGGATGACCGTCCTCCACATGTTTGCTGTCCCTTACATGGCTTGTTGCCTGCTGAAAGTGGGACTCAGTTTGGCTTTCTTTTGCCAATACCTTTATTAATCACACTTTTTATTAATGGCCAAGGTTTTGGATGGTGCAACTGACAATTGTCCCGTGAACAGTTTCCTCCACCTGAGCTGTGGAATTAATAGTAAGTAAAATTTTCTTCGAATGAGTGTATTTGTCCTTGATTTGAGCAGGCACATTTAAATAATCTGCATTTTTTTGTCATGATTTAGGTTTTTGTTTAATTTGGACTTTTCTTGCATCAGCCTTCACCTCTAAGCCATCATCCAACCAGCTCAGTCTCCCTCCAGCCACCACTCTGCTCTAGATCAGCTCCACCTGTTGCCACTAATTACAGTCAACTCGGCTCACCTGTTCACCTGTCTACATATACCTGCCTCAGCCTGCTCCCTGTCAGAACCTCTCATCTCATTTTTTGTGATGTGCCCTGCTTCTACCAGTTCCTGTGTACCCAGCCAGCTGGACTCTTCTGATTAAGTTGCATATAATTTTTGCACTTAAAATAGAAACAACTAATCTTCATCCTTTTTAAAGTGCACTATATCTAATTATCTTATTTTAGGGGTCACAATACTCATTCCATTGGCAGATAATCTTATTTACCTGCTCAAATCAGGAACAAATATATTAATTTCAAGAAAACTACTTACTTTTAGTTCCCTTTTTGCATTGCAGCTCTTGAGTTATCTCTAAGCTACTTGTTGCCCTTGCCCAGCCTTTCAGTTCAGGTGGACCGCCCTGTTGTGATGCTCATGCCAGACTGTTTCCATTTTCACATGATGGATTGTGTTCTGAATTTTAAATCATAGGATATTTTTCTATAACTTTAAGCTGCCTTAAACATCTACAGAACTTTATCCCTGACATGCCCTGTCTGCTGTGTTCTTTAGACTTAATGATGCTGTTTGTTCACTGATGCTCTCTTAATAAACCTCTGAGGCCTTAACAGTCCAGCTGGATTTATCTCGGATTTACACGCTGGTGGACTCTGGATTTTTGTTTGTTTAATCCGTGCAAAGGATTAAACAAACATCCAAACATTTCCGATTTTTGGTTGTGCGATCATTTGAAACCATGTCTAACTTTACTTTTCGCCAGGCACCGTAAGTGAACTAAAGAAAACAGACCACTGTGAGTGATCTCTACGCCCTTTTTGGTGACCGCCTGACATGGTGCAGCCAACAGGGTGTTGGGGAGGCACCTCTCCATGCATTCTTCAGAGGCCCTGAGACAGGTGATCCTGCTGCAGGGCACCGAGCTCCATATACCATCACGTTTGTGTCATAACCACAAGTCCCTGTGTGTGTCACAGTCATAGATTTAGAAAAGCGGCGTGTGTTGAGGAAGAGGTGGAGACCGTCCGTGTCGCTATGTCCCTCAGCACCTGTCCCTACTGTTTCAAAAGGCTGTAGCCATGGATCCAGCCCCCCTTCTAACAATAAACACAAGTGACATTTACATTTCAAGGGAAAACAAACCTACCATTTAATGACAGCTTAAACACGTGGCCATTAAAAAGTATTTAGGTGCATCTCGGTAAATTAAGATGTCACTGAATACGAATGGTCGTGACTCAGTGGAACGTGTATGAAGATGATCGGGTGCTTATGTTGTGACGAATGTTTTATGAATGTCCACAGGCTAGCTAGTTTTTTTCCCCTCTAAATCAATTATGATACTGCACACTTTAACGTTTTTTGTAGATTACTTGCTGTAGCAGTTTTCAGTGATCCAGAAATTAACTCTGCCAAGGGACACAAATAAAGAAATATTGAATCAGGAAAAGTTCATTTATTTTATTCAATTCAGAAAGTGAAACTCTGTGTCTATTTCTATTCACTTTTGATGATTATGGCTTACAATTAATGAAAACAATGCAGTTCCTTTGACAATTAGAATACAACAAAAGACATATATCCAATGCCAAAATGTTATTTTACTACCTACACAGTCACAGGGACGACCGCTGACAGTTGTCCAGCACACAATCCTCCACAAAGAGGGAAGCCAAAAAAGGTCATTGCTAAAGAAACTGATGTCGTAAAAGAAAGTTTAGTGGAAGGAAAAAAACTTCAAGCAACAAGAACAACAATAGCCTTGAAAGGATTGTGAAGCAGATCTAATTAAAGCTGGAGTCAGTGCTTCAAGAGTCACCACACACAGATGTACATAGGTACAACTGTCACTTTCCTTATGTTAAGACAGTACTGATTCAGAGACATCAAAATCGTCTTTTCGGGTCAAAGGAGAATTTGGCAGAGCTCGAGAAAGTGGTGGACTGAGGTTGGAGTCATTGCATCAAGAGCCACAACGCACAGATGAATCCCGCACACGGGCTGGAAGTGTCTGCCAAGGGGAAAAAGAACTGGACTGGAAATAATGTTTGCATTTCATTTGGAAATCAAAGTTCCAAAGTCAGGAAGAACAGTGAAGAGGCACAGAATCTAAGTTGCTTGATGTCCAGCGTAAACCTCCCACAGTCAGCGATGATTTGGGAAGCCATGTCATTGGATGGTGTTGGTCCACTGGGCTTTACCAAGTCCAAAGTCACCGCAGCCATCTACCATGACTTTTTACAGCCCCTCACACTTCCTTCTGCCGACAACCTTTTCAAAGATCCTCACTTATTTTTCCAGCAATTGCCAACACTGTCAGAAGAGCAAATACCTGCTTTAATGACCATAGTTTCACTGTAATTGACCCAAACCTCACAGAGGACATACTTTTCACTGGGTTGACATTTGTATTTAAATATATATAAATTCATTTATGACCTGTCCAGGGTGTACCCCGCCTCTCGCCCATTGACAGCTGGAGATAGGCACCAGCACCCCTCACGACCCCAATAGGGATAGGCTTGTTAGAAAATGGATGGATGGATGGATATTCATTTATCTTATGCAATATTCTGAGTAACTGGATTTTAGGTTTTCCTTCTACTCAACTTCCCATTAATATGACCAGTGAACAGACAGCTTCTGTAAGGCAATGGCAGCAATGACCTTCTGTTGTTTACCTTCTCTGTGGAGGGTGTTACCCACACTCTTGGACAACTGTCAACACTGTCAACTCATTCCTATAATTGCATATGCAACAACACAGCATACAAGTTCTATATTTATGTTATTGTTTCCATCGGTGTTATTTATTATTCAAATATTTGTTTTATTAGCTGTAATAATGGAGATGGAAATACTATTTGCATTTCCATTTTTTTCGAACATATTCTATTTCATTGGGATAGACTCAACCCAGTTTTGCTGTATTAGTGCATGGAGTGCCTTGTTGTCTAACTTTTAGGACTCGGTCAGGGGCTAGTTTGTCTTCCTGGAACTCTTCCTGAAAGCTGCTACTGCCGTCTCATTCGTCCCGCCGCTGTGCAGCTCTCCTTCCCGGTGCGCCCACTTCTCCGCCTCTCCAGCGTTTTCCTCCCGCACACATCCACTCACCCGACGACAGAGACCAGCTTCATCGTTCCCCAAACCGGCTTCAGACACCTTTTCTCCGCGCTTTTTCCAACCTCTCTGTGGAGTTTTTTTTCTTTTCTTCTCCCCCCTTTTCTTTCACAGATGCTATTTCTTGTCATCACCATGTGCCTGACTCCTGCGCGCTCCACCCCGCCTGCCGGAGCGGAGGAGCGCCGGACCGGAGAGGCGCACAAGGAGGAGAGCTGATGTGGCGCGTCGGCAACTGCAGAAACAGCTAAGACTAAAACTCAGCCAGGACAGCGTTTATTGACGGGAATGACTTTAGACAACGTGAAACAACCGCACTGCTGCCACCCTCACTTGTTTTGTTGAGTAATAGTTTGAGGTGTGCCCGGCTCGGCTGCTTTGCGCTCTGATTTCAAAGTGATGTCAGCTCGCCTCGCAGGGTTATTGGAGTTAATGCGTGTGTGATTGCCTCTCTGCGCCCCGCCGATCAACCTCCTCCACCTGACTCCCAGCAATGGTCAGCGAGGATCACGCACAGACCCAACCATTGAGCTTTCTGGTTTTTGCGACCGCAGATAACTTTTAAAGCTTGACCAAAACAACAACAACAAAACCCAACAACCCAGAAGCCATGGTTTCAGCCTGCACGGCGAGGTTCACAAGTTTTAGAGTCCACTTCAAGGCATCACAGAGTATGATCCAGTGAGAGGCGACAGAAGGAACTGATAATAATAATAATAAGAACAATAATAAAATGCTCGGAAGCCCATCCAACAACGGCGGCCTCAGAATGCTTGCGCCCCCGGCCCCGAACGACGACAGGCGGGTGGAGTTCGTGGCGCTCAACGCCGTCCAGACGGAGCGCAGCGAGCCGTCCACCCCGGAGCGCGGACACCCGTCTCACCGCACGGGGCTCCTGGGGACCCCGCTGCCCGGGCCGCCCGGACCCCGAGCCAACGCGTCCGCTTCAAGTAAGCGCTTCAGAAAGTTGCAGAACTGCCTTTACAACGTGCTGGAGAGGCCGAGAGGATGGGCGTTCATCTATCACGCATTCATGTAAGTATTATTTATATTGTTACAGTCAAAGCTACAGGAAACTTGAAGGAAGTTTTCCGAAAGCCGCCGTTTTTTTTAATGGACTTCCCAATCCAGGTTTTTGATACAGAGCAACTTTTTGATGAATTTTCCAATTAAGTCTCCTGAGTTGCCTTTGCTGTAATTAGCTGGATCATGCCCCATACATCATCCCTACATGGGGTCCACTGTTCAATTTCCCCCTTGTCTCTGTCTTATTAAATCACCAGAACAACTTTGTATATTTAATTTAATTTGTCCAAACCGTCAGGAGGCACACGTTTTTCTGTCAAAACCCACTTGCTCTTTCTTTTTTCAAGTTGACAGGCTTGACTGTCTTCTGGTGTGGATGATGTGCTCGAAACATTTTGACGAAAGTAGAAAATATCAAATGCGGGATTGTAAGGGATAAAAACGTATTTTCCCCCCAGACTTTTAAGAAATTGTTTCTGAAATTTCATGTGGATTTATTACAGGAAGGGAAACAAAGGCTGAACAAGCACACGCGTTCACAAAACACATTTCAAACCTAAGCAACTCCTCCACTTCTGGGAGTATACAGTCCGGATTCTAAAGTACCCTCCTGCCAAATACGCTATAATTTATACAACTTGTAAACTGTGGAAAAGTGTGAGCCCACGGCTCAGAGGGCCTGTTCTCCTCCCCTGCATTTTAAGATTAGTCTGTGAATTATTAGTCACTTTTTCAATCCAGACGCGGAGTTTCTGCCAGATTTCACTTGTAACTTTATTAGTAACGAAACCGATATTGTTGTGTGAGTTATGGGACGTCAGTGTACGTTAAAAGTTCACTCAGTGCACATTGTTGAAGTGTCTCAATATATTTCAGTGTCTTCTCAAGTGAAGCCCTGGACTGTTTTTGCTGCAAGCAGCTGTCTTCCAGCTGTTTCTGCATCTGGCACACGGTGGACAGAGCGTTATGTGTGGGAGCTCCTTGGACCGGGTCGTGCTTTCCGTGTCATTGTTTATACAAGTACAGCTGTCTGCCTGCCAATGCCATCATGTGTTTGTTGCGGAGGGAAATCCCGCTGCAGGGCTGTGACTCTTGCATGTGTTCTCACCGTCTACTGCCAATGCATTTGTGAGAGCAGAAACCTCTTATAACTTCTTGTGAGATCGTTTTTCACAAAGGTATTGCTTGCCCTTGGACTTTCGGTCTATTTTGGGGGAGATTTTATGGTCACACAAAGTGATGCATAATTGTGAAGTGAAAGGAAAATGATACCTACTTGGAGATGTTCCCCTAAATACTAACTAGAGACCAAGGGAGACAGCGGGCCGGCCAAGGATAAAGTGTGAGGGGAAGTCTGAGGGAGGGTTAGGTTAGAAAACAATATTGCACCTGTGGATGTCTTGGATAAAACTGTTTAATCTCCTATCTGGCATTGGAAAGACCACAACAGAACTGCAGATTTCCTAAAACATGTTTTTCCACGTAAACTAACAGACCAGGCAAGGAGACCCGCAGGTCAACATTTAGAATCTGTTGACAGGACCGCTATTACCCGACAAAGCTGGCCCTTTATGCAAATCGAAGTTACATTTCTTTTACAGTTGGCTGTAACAAATGTCAGGGACAGAGGCAAACATGTGAAAGAAGGAGCTCGGGTTGCATAAGACCAAAATACCATGCATGGCAGAACACTAACGCTCCACATCATGCTGAAAACACCAGCACCATGGAGAGACATGGGTGGTGGCTGCATTATGCTGTGCGGATGCTTCATTTTAGCCGGGGCACTGCAACAGCTGAGAGTTCATAGGAGGCTGGATTGAGCTAAAAACAAGAAAATCTGGGTGGGAGGTCTGGTAGAGGCGGCAAATTAGTCTGTATGGTTCACCTTCTAGCAGGAGAATGACAGCCAGAGATGAAAGCCAAGATGAAAGCATATTCATGTCAAAGTCCAAACCTGATTCCAACTGAGAAGACTTGCAAAGGAAAGACTTAAAAATTGTTCTCAGGATTTTCTACACCCAGGCTGAGCTGATTTAGGAAAGAATGGACAAAAACTCCACGTCTAAAGCTGACAGAGACAAACCCCAAAAGACTACGAGCTGATCTAGAAGGGGTGCGAAAAACAAATGCTCGCCTCACTTTTCAAAGTTTTCTTTGAAAACCAATAAAACAATAGAAAACAACGTGTCCTTTAATTTCTTCTCTATCAAGCGCTACTTCCACATACAATCCCACTAAATAACGTTTGTAGTTGTAGTGTGGAACTAATTTTAAAACTGTTGAAGGTGCATGAATGCTTGCGCAGGACACTGTATCTGTTCCTTTCTTGTCGGAATATTTCTTTCCCACCAAAATTACTTTTGTCAGGTTTATCTATAGATTACGATCTGTGCTTTTTTCAGGCTGCTTGCCTTTGCCATTTTCCGACTGAATGTTGGATTGGATGGCAGCCCTGCCATGTTTGTTATTCCTCCAGCAAGGCGGCTCGCGGAGGTGTCTGTATCTTGTTTCAGATGCCGCGGCCTCATAAATGAACCTTGACTCATTTGGGAGTGAAGTTCTCCCGTGACGGCCTGCTTCATGTTGCTGTCTCAACCAACTCCAACACACACCCTGAGACGGAAACATACCAGGGTCTTCGAGAATCCTTGGACTGAGACGCCAATTCTTGTTTGGTGCACATCTGTCTACCTGAGAGCATACTTCCCATGATACTGAACCACTCCGAGCTCTGCATTTCTTTTTGATTAATTGCATGCTTTCAGTGAGCGGGGAAAATACGGTGTACCGTGAAGTTCAATTAAAGGTATGTTGATCTGTTGTAATTAAAATGAACCATACACTGCTGTGTGGGGTGCTGTGCCAACTTCAGTTGATCCTTTAATTAGTCCTACATCGTAACAGGGGACCCTGGAACAGATGTGTTGTTTCCTAAGAGCCTCTCATTGCAGGGGTTTGTAGGAGTTTGTGTGGAAGAAAGTAGGTGAAGAGCCTCTCTTCTTATCTTCTAACCAAGCTGGTCACACTGTGCCATGTCTTTGGATAACGTTAGCACCTTACCCTCTAAACAATACGCAATATATCTCTATCTTTGCTCTCCCATGTGGATAAAACGCAAAGGCTCAAACATTTTTCCTTAGGTATCAACCTTACGCTCATATAAAGCTGACACAAAAGGTTTTACTCATCAACCCTCTACCCCCCACACCCTCTCTTCTGCTGAACTCATATTGCCTTACCAAGAAAAAAAGGAAGGGTTAAAAGGCAGAAACATGCTTAAAAAACACATTAGACTTCCCAGAAAGTAAAAAAAAAAAATATATCCAGGTACGAGGAATCCCCTAGTGCAGAGGTCACGGATTAGCGGACCACGGTCCGGGAGAGCATTTTAAACTGGCCACAGATGGTATGAATGAAAGTAGCGGTGGTCAAAGGTTTTCTTTGGATTTATGCAAACCAGCAGGTCAGAAAGTTCAGCAGCTGACAACAACTTCCCTCGGTAAGTGCGTCAATCTGCTCCGGCAGTTAATTAATGAATTATTTCCACCTGTGGCCATGTCGTCTGTCAGCGTTTATTCTGTAATGATTAATTGGTGAACAATAACGGGCAAAGCAGAGACTGATTATTGTCATGTGCAATCTGTGTCTAATTAAAATATATTATGTCATGATAGTGTTGGTGATGTGTCCTGCATTTCCAAGGCTGTGTTTGGCCTTGTATGATCATAAAATTGGTTTATATTGAATGTGACAGGGAGCCAGTGGAGTTGATGTACAGGTGTGAAGTAGATGATGTAATGATGAAGCTGCTGTCTTTGTACTAGCTGGAGTTTATGGAGGGTTTCTGGAGGACAGAGAGGAAAGGGAGCTGGGATTGTAAAGTGGACTGTGGACCAGTTTGTCAACAGTGTGAAGGAAGAACTTGATGCTGCAGAGATGAAAGTAACCCAGATGATGATGTGGATGTGGAAAGTGATGGAGAGGCTGTCCAGGATGACGCAAAGGGTCTAAAGCTGAAAGGTGGCAGAGATACAGGAATTTTCAATGGATATTTTAAAAGTATCAGATTTAGTTGACTTTGCACACTAAGCAAGTGAGCCAACTAATGTGGCATGATGTCCACGGCCCGGGAATATATGGGCTTGCGAGAAAATGTTTTCAGTCAAACATTATTTTTGCTTCAACCCCTGTGCTAACTTCACTTGTTAATATGGCAAAGCCCTCCGGAGCGTTCCCAGACATATCCGCTTGCTCATACATACGGAGAAAATAGCTGATTTAAAGGCGCAGAACCAATGAGCACCTCGATATGTGCTTGAGGTTGGCTTTGTTGCCAATCAAACCCAGGTGTAAAATCCATGCAGGGCAGCCTAAAGCTCACTTCTATCATTAAGCCATAAAAATGAAATTAAAAAAAGTTCAGGTGTTTTATAAAAGATGTGAAAGTCAAGAAATTGTCTATATACCAAACTGTGAAAGATTGTGGTTCTCTATTTCAAAAAGCACTTTGGATTTTAAAATAGAAAAACGTTCTATTTTTATGTTATTTTTTTGTTTAAAAAGTCAATGTATAAGGTGGATGCATAAACATTTTATTTCAGTGTTAAATACTGTTTAAAGTAACGGATTGTAATAAAAAATGTGTCCGGACCTTTACTGGTTGTTGATTTTCTTTATTCGGACCCCGCTGATTTTTAATTAGTGACCCCTGCCCTAGTGTATACACCCGGTTGGTTGTTTTGACGACCTGACAGGCGTTTGATTCAGGTGGTGCGGTTACAATCCCAAATGTTTAGTCCCAATTGTGTTGTTATGGTCCTTTCTGTCATTCACAGGAAATACTCATTATAACTCTATAAATGTATTTGCTCTATCAGCAGCAAACATATAGGTTTAGATTAATTTCATTTTTGCATCCGGCAAGGATGGTTTTTGGTTACGGATCGGCATTGGCGTCCACATAATGATGTTTGTATTAGAAACAGATTGTATGCTTGAGATTATAACATATTCAACATTCTTTTCACTACTTTTACCTTTTTGTAAAAAAAAAAAAAAAGTAATTGTACGCAAATGGTATGTAAGGTTTAGTCGTACAGTTACAGTATTATGTACAGTGCAGTACAGTGTAGTTAAGTAAGTTTATTTGTAAAGCACATTTCAGTAACAAGACCATTCAAATTGATGTAGATGAACAGAGCAAATAAAATAAAACATTACAGAAGAAAGCACATTGCAGTGGGATAGTAGCAGTAGGTTAAGATATAAGACAAGTTGGACTACAAACTTCAACATTAACATTCAAAGGCAACTCTAAATAAATTAGTTTCTAACCTTGATTTAAAGGAACTCAGGCTTTCAGCACTTTTACAGTCTTCTGAGAGTTTGTTCCAGATAAGTGGAGCATGAGAACTAAATGCTGCTTCTCTGTTTTTGGTTCTGATTATGCAGAGTAGATTTGAACCAGAAGACCTTAGTGGTCTGGAGGGTTGATACACTGATAACAAGTCTGTGATGTATTTAGGTGCTAAGCCATTCAGAGATTTATAGACTAACAGAAGTATTTTAAAGTCTATTCTCTGAGATACAGGGAGCCAGTGTAAGGACTTTAGAATTAGGGTGATGTGCTCTACTTTCTTAGTTTTAGTGAGGACGCGGGCAGCAGCGTTCTGGATCAGTAGAACCCTAAGTAGCCTAATTGATACATTGGTGCAGATTGTTATGCAGCCAGGACTTCATCATCTCAATGACTTGAAGTGAAGCATATTGAACATGTATTAGCCTTACGAATAGAAGTGAAGTTAACGACTCTGTAAACTGCATATATATATATATATATATATATATACATATATATATAGGTGTGATAGGAAGTATAAACTTATATTGTTCAACTCCTTCTGCATGTATGTTACACTATAATATTTCAACTTGCTACCGCTTACATAAGTATTGTAACAATTTGAGGGCGACTGTAGCTTGATGGGTTGAGTAGTCATCTTGCAATCGGAAGCTTGTGGGTTTGATTCCAGCTTCACCTTGTCAGATGTCGATGTGCCCCTGGGCAAGGCACTTAACCCCAAGTTGCCTACCGACCTGCGTGTATGAATGTGTTTGCGTTCGTGAGAGCGAATGGGTGAATTTGACTCTAGTGTACAGTGCTTTGAGTGGTCAGTATGACTGGAAACGTGCTTTATAAGTTCAGTCCATTTTTACAATGGCCATAAATCTATTACACATCATACTGAATTTCCAGATTTCTACCACATACTGTACATATATCCATGTATTCATCCATACATGTTCAATTATACAGTATATCTCATATTTACATTGAGTCATGTAATAATACTAGGATAACAACAATGATAAAAATAATATAACTTACATTGCATATTCATCGGTAACCATCCTTTTTATAGAAGAATAAAATATGAAAAAATATTTTCTCCACAAAGTCACAGAAGTAGTACATTTATTGCAATACAAATCTGAGAACGATTCTTGTTGTTGGATTGATGTAAAATCACAATTACCAAAATAATTTACTGACATGGGTGCAATGTAAAAAGCCTCCTTATAATCGGAAATTTTATTCCTCTAAAACTAAACAAAATTCCTATTTATCCGGTGTTGCAAGAAAATGTTTCCGATTTTACATCTTGTTAAAACAAATTGCAGCTGAGCGTCCTCTTTCCCACTAATATCCTGCACGGCTAAACAGGCACAGACGATGGATAGATGGATTAACCAAGTTTAGTAAAGTGAACTCCACAGCTCAGAGGTCAAATTCATAGTAATCTGTTTAGTGTCTTGACATGGCTTAAACTCAGTTACTAAACAGCGATAGACGGTTGTTTCCACAGATTTTCTTAAAATGGGAAAGGGCCTTTATAGCTTGATTGATTCATCTCTTCTGTTGGCTCAGTAATACCTGTGTTTATGTAAGTACCGAGTAAAAATGTACTTTTATTGTTGTGCAGGGTGTAAACGTGACAAATGAGCCTGCCAGAGGGCTGAAAGCATTCAGCAGACTCAGTTACAGTGTTTCCTCTCACCTCTAACCTTCCACCCTTTTCCACCATTGGCGGTGCCACATATAGATGTTCACATGATGCCATCTGTTTTGGCCACATTAATTTGTCCCGGTGGAGGGTTTTCCAGGGTCGTGGGTCTCCAGTGTAGAGTCGTGCTACTGGTCTGCGATCAGGTCATACAGCACTGCAGGGAGCCAACTAAATCCAGCCCCGCTGAAATTCAAGAACACATGTCATGTCTTGGTCTTGGCCTTGGCTGGGCAAACCGCTGGAGCGTCTGGCCGAGTGCAACATTCCACTGGAGCTCAGCCTGAAAATACAGTGAAAAGTACACAAGAGTGGACAGGAAAATGATTAAAGGCTGAGCACTGGCCATCCAGAGAGATTGATTGGTTTGGAGGATGGTGAAGATTTACAGGCCATCTATTATTGATGTCTCATTTAGGAGGAGCGCTGATATGGTAGAAGATTTTAATGCGAGGGCTTTACAACGATTTTGTGCAAGTTTATCAGCATAAGGGAATAGAAATAAATTTATTGTATTTTTTTTCACAAGGGAATTTATAACAAAACTCTAAAGAGCATACCTTATTTTCCTTCTTGAATATTTTTTCACTGTCTGAAACTGTCTGAAACACTGGCAGCAGTTTAGATAAGGCGTTAAAAGAAATGTCTAGTTATTCAAAAGACAGCAACGTTTAATAGAGATAACTTATTTCCATATTTTTAGTCAGGACATAGCAGCATGGCAATAATAATATTTTAATTGGTTACACATGGTTTTTGGGTTTCTCATACTTTTGCTCTTTAGCATAAACTTAATCCCAATGACACATTTTTGCATATTTACCCAGTTGTTTCAAAGGTATATAAGGACATTACTATAGGAAAGAAGGGCCCTGGCAGTGCCTTGACGAATATGCAGTTTGATCACCAGATAAGCGGGGCTGTCACTAACTTTTTGGACATGTTGAGAAATTCTGCAGCATGATCACCAAAGCTCTAATTTACCACGTATACCACACATGTTCTCCCCTGCTACAGCAATTACACACCTAACAAAAAGGTACTTATTCTCTTGAAACACTAAGCAAATGAATGCTCTGTCTGTTCTGAAAAAGTTTCACTCACCTCGGCATGCAGCATTCTTGAAACTGAATACGAATTGATGGTTTGCCCTCATTTCTGAGAAATTTGGCCAATAACAATCTGAACACTTTTGGTACTCATTACATTGAAATTTGTTTCCCCAGATAAGCAATTGATGATGAAAAAACAAAACAAAAACAGCAGTGATAACAACACACCTGTCCTGTACAGGCCACAGTTGATTTCACACCCTTGATCCTAATACATATGCACTATTAAGAAAAGTAGCAAATTAAAATCACACAAACTTTAAAGATGTCAGAGGACTTGATGTTTCACAAAAAAAACTCATTTGTTTTCAGTTTTCACTAGCATAGATGCTTAGAAAAACTGTACTGAATAAGCTGAACTAAAAAAGAAAATAAGTTTACAAAACAAATACAATATTTGGTAAAACAACATCAAAAATAATGTTCTTGAGTTGTTTTTGCACCTCTTATCCAATTTGAAAAAGTCATTTTTGATAAGCACATTTTTGATAAGCAAAACTGTGTTAAAGTTTTGCCTAAAAACTTTATTTTTGAGAAACTGATGTTATAACTGACCTAAGTATAAATATGTTAAGAATTGATCCATTAGAGGTGAAGTTTTTGAGTTTTTTTATTGTTAAAAGTAACATGATACTCACTTGTTTGAAACATTTGTCAAACTTTTTCAGGAAACTGCTGTTTGTGCTATTTTTATCATCAAGCAGATTTAATCAATCTTGTTCAGTAACGTCTTCAGGAAGTCCTAATCAAGATTGTTACACTGAACACTTTAACATTATTTACTGATACTGAGTCATTTAATATTAGTTTTTATTAACGTTACTTAAATTAATACCATTCATATCCTTGAAAACTTTAATATAGCACCCTCCATTTAATCCAAAATCCAATAGGTATATTAGCATAGTGCTCGAGCCCCATTTAACTCACCCAACATTGATATTTAGAATACAGCATTCTTTTCTTTTTGTTTTTGTTCTTATTTTTGCCGGGACAGATTTTTTACCTATACTGCTCACCTTCAATATGCTGCTCAAAAATGAAGCTGAATAAGCTGAAATAGCCACAATAATGTAACAAACTATCATCTCAAAGAGACATAACTTTAGGATTTGTTTATAACATTCATTTTGCTCAACTTCAATAAACGTAATTCTTGCTCCTGCTTACAATATTTTCTTCTGGACTGGTTTGCCGAAGTGCTGGGCTAACGTCAGCATGTTTATTTTTGTTTTGTGTTGATATTACTTATTGATAATTTGACTCGTAACATATTTCAGTGCTGTTAAAGTTAACCATGTGTTGGAAAAAAAGGCTGTTCTGCTTCATGAGCTTGCTCTTCTTTCTAGATTTTATTTCCTCTAAGTGCCTATAATAAAATGCTTTGCTATGGTTTTAAAGCAAATATTGCAGAACTCAAGAAGTTCAAGTGAATTTGTAAAACATCCCACAGTAACATTAAGGTAGCACCCTTAGGCACAGTTTCTATAAAAAATTGATTTTGGGGCGAGCTACACTTTAAAAACAGCTACAGGTATTGGGAGTTGAATTTAGTTTGGGACTACAGTATGGATCACTTAAAATGCCTCGTTTGGGACCCTGAGATCTCTGAACATTTGGGATTGGTTCAGAATTTACCTGAACCAACCTACCTTTGCAGATTGCACATACAGGTGCAAAGAAATAGTAAATACCTCTTCTATCTTTAGAGACACAAACACACTTGTTCATAAAAGCTGGAACCCAAAGCCGAATTATATATCATTACGAATTAGAACAAGATGGAACTCACAACATAAATCTACAATCAATTTCCAAAGACTTGATGTTGGTAATTCTTTATACGTCCTTTGTGTTAACAGTGCTGTAAACATAAAACCTCACTTTTTTGAAAGGTATATTGCCTTTTCATCTTTAAAATTAACAAAATGAATTTATCGTTGACAGCTGAATGTTTGTGCAGTTTTCCTTCCTGAACCAAGTTTCAGACACAATCTGCTTTTTGCTGGGATCACTGAAGCCGTCTGGTCTGCGTTTTGACCACGTCGCATTAAAACCTTCCACAGTCACGGCCCTTAGGCTTCCTCCAAAAACTACTGACGCATTTGGTCTTAGTCCCTCTTTTTTATTATTAATAATTTGAGTACTGCCAGAAAATAGCTTTTTGTTTTGTTGTTTGCCTTTTAGTCAGCGCACAAATGTGTTTTTACTGATGACTAAGTAGAAGGAGAAAGAAAGGTGGAGCACAGCGGAAAGTGGCACCATAATATTGCAGGAGCAGAAAGCTACGCTGCACTTTGTTTGGGTTTTGCAAGCTTCTCATGGTGGCACATGAGCTGCTTGTTTTTCATTCACAGCTGCTGTTCTTTATCTCGTCACCTCAGCACATAGTACAACTTCTGCTTTATTCATATTATTTCTGCCTTTTTTCTCTATTTATTTTTTTCCCCAGTACTCCAGAGCTAGAACATCATCTCTCATTTTCTTTAGCTTAGCCCCGTCTGATTTGCTTTCTTGTCATCGTTCACTCATCATCTCTTTTTTATGCCTTAGGCGCCTTTCTTATAGCTCTGGCTGTATGTTTAGGGTTGTTGATCTGCTCAAAGGTGAACCTTTGCTCGAGTCTCTAGCAGGTTTTCTTCCTGGATTTACCCTCGTTTAGCTTTCTTAATTTTCACACCAACCTTGAACATCTTCCGCTGAACAAACTAATCCCCACAGCATGATGATGCAACCACCATGTTTCATGTTGGGGATGAATTGGTAGTAATTGTTTGCAGTGTTGGTCTATCCTGAAAACAAAAAAACATTGTAATTTGAGGTTGTAACATGGCAAAATGTGAAGAGGTGTGAATGCTTTTGGCATGCGTTGTATGACGAAGGCAGAATCATGGTTTGAAGCTGAAGTTGGAGAGTCACGGGTTGAAAACAGTATCTGTGTGTAGGTGGATCTGTTTTGATGCGTCCAAGCAAGCTGGATTGCGGCAAGAGCATTCAGATTTCATATTTATCTTTCTCTGACCTTTTAATCACATTAATTCCTGAAATAAAAATAAAAATTTGACATTTCAAAACTGGCATGTCCTGTGTCCAAATTTCGCCTAAGCAAGCACATTTAAATTCAATCTTGGTTAACTCACTGGATCAGCCTAAACAGCTTTTAAACCACATTTAGATGTTAATCAATTTTATTTTCATGAGGGCAGCATCTCTTACTTCAACATTGAAACAGGTGAAACGCACAGTATAAATTTCCCATTAATAGTGGAAACATCACATGACAAAATAGGATTTAACAAGGTGTGCTGAGTTTTTTTCTGTCCACCACCTTTTGCTCAGTTACACAGATAACACAAGCTGCACGCTGTCTTTATTTTGCCTTTTCCTCACGTTGATAGTCAGCTTCCTTTGCCCTAGACTACTGCATGTATGGGTGCTAAAGTCTTATTTGATGTCACATTCTGCAGCGACTGTTTTTATCTTCCCTGGCTGCCACGAGGGTTCATTTTTCTGTCGAGTGGCTTGATGCCCTCTAACATTGGAGTGTGACAGAGGGAAATCAGAAGAAGGGCGAAAAAAGCTCAACTTCAGCTGCTAGTAATGGCTAGTTAACGTGATTATTTAATACTTTACTGATCAAATTCTGCTTGTCCTACACAACATCGGCTGCAGGGATGAAAAATGTTTGTAAAGGACACATTAAATATTTCCAAACAGTGACCCTGGCATGATAAATAATTTGCCAAGATCAGAAGATATTGCAGAAATCTGATGTATTTAAAGGGGCACTGAGTGGGTCCAAAAAACAGGAGATTTAAGTGAAAGGAGAGAAAAATTTTTCATTTTCTCACCGTCCTTCAAAGCCAAGAATGCGATGTTACATGAATCCATCTATGAAGTAAGAGATGGAAATAGAGAACGGGCGTGTGCCGGAGAGATCGGAGAGTCGAGGTTAGCTGCTGTATTAATTTCTCCTTTCGAGGCAAAATGCGGTCTCCCCAGGGAGAGGACTGTCTGTCCCGGCATGGCTGACCGGGGAGGAGTCAGGTTACCCCCCTGATATCCAGGCCTCACTTTTGTGGTCACATTCACCCAGGAACCGGACAAGCTCACACAGATATCCATGCGACCGTGCAGCATCAGGAGGAAGGGAAACGACGTGTCGTTAATTATCGTCCCGGTCCAGGAGACGGGGAAAATGCTGAAGGTGAAATTTATCCACACATGCACACAACAGCGACACTGGTGGCAGAAAGTGGTCTTCAGACGGGCTGGTCGCGAGATTGCTCTTGACATTCTATAACTTGCTGTAATCAGTTGTTTATGTGACGGTATTGTCGTGGAAGCAGGCCAGGGATAGTGTGATGTTTGGCAGCTGGAGTCTAAAGGAGATGCCAGGAGATTATTTAAAATAGTCAAGACCCTCAAAACACTTCAGATCTGCTTTCACAGGACAGGGAAATACAGTTTCTCCCTTCGCTCTCTGTGCAATACATGGTACAGGACACCAACACAGAGTAGCACATAACTGTGAGATAGGTGCAAGGAACAGTACATAACGTTTACATATTTTTTTTTTTTTTTTTACAATTAAAGATCTGAGTTGTGGAAACCATTAAGTCCTTATGTCCCCTACAGCTTTATCTCCTATGTCAAATAACTTAAGCTCTGTAACATATGAACAGACGTTTTACCAGAAAATTTCAGTTCTTGTCAAAGATTCTTCATTAGCTCTAGGCCTGAACTTTGACTAGACCACTCTAAACCATGAACACGCCTTCATATACACCGGCTGGAACGTGAGCCTCTGACCCATATTTAGATCCGTTCCATTTTCCAATCAGCAGTGACCCGGTCCGGTTGTCCTACCTGAGGAAAAACATCCCCACAGCTTGATGCCGCCCCCCACATGTTTAACTGTGAAGTTCAGGGTGATGTGCAATGTTGGTTTTCCACCACAAATACAGTTTTGCATTCAGGCCATCAAAGGGTTTTGAATCCTGGCCTTTTGGCATGGAGCTTGCATGTTCTCCCTGTGCCTGCATGGGCTCTCTCTGGCTCTCTGGCCTCTTCCCAATTGGCCTTAGGTGTGAGTGCATGGTTGTATTTCTCTGTGTTGCCCTGTGATGGATTGGCGGCCTGTCTGGATGAATTTAGGTAAACTGTAAGCAGGATTTCCCCTGGCCTATGGTTGTCCTCTTGCCATTCTCCAATAAACGCCATATCTGTGGAAAAGTAGTTGTCCTTTTAAAATGGTGTTACCGCCTGCTCCTCCAGAGTTACCCTTCTGGCATTTACTATTTACCATTCTGGCTGTGTGACAGAAATGATCCCTCCTCGCCTGGCCCCTAAGTTTAGATGTGCATCAAAGTAAAACGGGTTAATCGAAAGAAAAAGTCACATTTTGGGGTTTTCATTCATCAAACTGCTGAAAAACATGTATTATTTGTCTTCCCTTCAGAGTTACGCTCTACTTTATGTCGCGCTATCACATACAATCGTAAAATTATTCAAGGGGTATAATTGTCTCTGGAAGACATTGTTTATATGAGCTTCTGAGCTGAAAAGGTCGACTCAGTTCACGTGGTTGAAACTAGACTTTGATGCATGTTTGAAAACTGAATTGTGCTTTCTTCTGTAAAACTGCAAAATTTCACCTCCACCCTCTCTGCCTACTCTCCTCTCGGTACGTTTGTTTTGCCTGTCGCCGGTTTTGGCTCTCAGATTACCCCTTACAGTCAAAACGTTGCAACCCAGCAGTTTAACTGTGAGTGAAACAGAGCAGCTGACAGCTCGCAGCCCTTCCTGTAAAACGTGGCTTTTGTTGGACTGCAAATGTATCGGTAGCCATGCCAAAGCTGCTGTGGCATCATCTTCTGTAAATGTAGCACATTTGTTTTCTTTTTCACAACGCAAACTGTATATCGTGTTTGCATACGAAGACTTAGCGCTGTCCTCTGTTCGGGCCCATAGTACAGTAACCACGTCCAGATGCTGAGCGTCTGAATTCTGGTGCCAAGTTTTGATGATTTCCTTAAGTGTTCATGATTTGCAGGTGGTGTGTGAGAGTCTGATAGTTTAGGAAGCTTTGCAGGCTTAGGAACCAAGGCATGTGTGTGGCCAGCAGCGGCTGAGACCATAAAGCAACTAGAAAATAAATCAATAGTTTTAGCCATTATCTCTATGCAGTCCACTTCAGGCTTATCGTAATTGGTGTCTGCACCTTAGCACACAGATCATCTTCACATGCTGAATAATGTAGAGATAAACGGTGTACAGGAGCTAACTGCTGAAATTAATTTAACATGTTAATTTGTACATTAAATTAATCCAGTAGACAATTTTACCCAAAGAGATTTAAAAGGAATCTCCTACACAGCAAAAAGGGAACTAAAAGTAAGTAAAAATTTCTTGAAATTAGTGTATTTTTCCTTGATTTGAGGAGCTAAATAAGACTATTTGATAATGGAATGAGTATTTTTACCCCTAAAATAAGATAATTAGATATCCTGCACTTGAAATAATAAGATGGAGATGAATTGTTCCTATTTTAAGTGCAAAAATCTTATTCCATTGGCAAATAGTCTTATTTACCTGCTCTAATCAAGGAAAAATACATTGATTTCAAGAAAATTTCACTTACTTTTATTTCCCTTTTTGCAGTGCACTGCTGTAAACTTTATCACAAGTGAGACAGCCCCTCATAACCAATCACAGTCTGCTCATACACTTGTTTTATTGTTAATCAGTAAATTCTATCCGTGTAGAGAGATATTTTCCATCTTTGAGGGACAGCGAGGCATCCAAACGGTCACAGGGGAATGCATACAGCCAGGCATGCGCACACAGAACTTAACATGCATGTATTTGAGTTGTGGAAGGCGAAAACCACAGAGTCTCCACGCAGAAAAACCTCTGCTGCAGCGTGGGCCACTGCTGAGCGACACAGCCGATCTAAATAGTTTTAAAACTTCCAAACCAAAATATTGCGTTTTTTTTCCCCCAAAGTCAAAATCCGTAGATGTACTACTTGTAACATTTTGTGGGAAGCCTCTGACCCACATGCGGGAAATACTCAGGAAACAGCGATCGTATTTAACCAATTTAATGCATTATGACGTAAAGGGTGACGTCCGGCTTCAGGGGCTTCCTTGAACATGGGCAGGGGGTTCACCGAGAGGAAAATTGTGAGAGATGACAGCGGTGAAATAATGGGAGAATGTGGAGAGCTGAGAATCTGGGAGTGTGTCTTAATGATGGAAGTTGATGGCTCCAGCCAGGGAGGAGTTGGTCTGAGTCCGGGGGGCGTTGGTCCGTGTGGTGAGCCGGGTCGGACAGGATAAGGCTCGGAGGTTCCAAGGAGTGGGAGCTGAAGGTTGCTGGTTGGGGAAGGAAGATGTGGGTCAAAGGGGTTTGAGGAAGATTCACTGAGAAGCTGATCCAGGGGGGAACTCTGCAGGTAACCTTAGGAAAATAGAGAGCGTGGATAGCGTAAAGCCAGGAAACAACTAGCGGATCAAACACATGAAATATCCCGGAGGACTGCAGGCCAGTCCAACTCCTGTCCTCTAGGGCCGGTCTCCTGTCTGTTTTAGATCTGTTTTTGTTCCAACTCATCTGACTCAAATGACGGATTTACCTTTTCAGTCCGTCTGAGTGCTTAATTAGGCCTGCTAATTAAGCACTCATTAGGTTCAGCTGTATTGAACCAGGACAACAGTTAAAACATGCAGGAGACCGGCCCTTGAGGACTGACTTTGGACACCACTGGGCCCTCAGGCGTCGAATGATGGGCAGCCAGCTCCAGCTGATGAGCTTGGTGTGAATGATTCTTGAAGTCAGTCGTTCCAAACTGGTGTTTCAAAAAGATATGCCATAAGATTTAGCAGGGGCGCATCATCGAAAAAAGAAAAAAAGGATTACATTGTATCAAGTATATGTTACTGTTCAGTTGGTATCTGTTTATTCTGAAAACAAACGGAATTTCTTGTACTTGTAATTCATGCAAACATTGAAGTTAAAGCTTTTCTGACAAAACCATCTCCTAAATTAAGCAAAGCCGTAGAAACTGGTCTCTACAGTTTGCTCTGCGTGTATCTTTCAATTGTAAAACTCTGACCCACATTTTAAGCTTTACTGAAGTAATGTGCAAACAAGGAATAGATAAAAAAAAGTTGCCGATTGTAATCAAAAAAAGTCTGGAGGCAGCAAACTATTTTAAAACAGCTTCAGCTTTGAGCGTCAGAAAGTGTTGAGCCAAGCCCTCTTCATTCATTACAGAGACTGGAGCCACTCTCACATGTAGTCCAACTCAGTGGAAAACACCAAAATAGCACTGACCTCACTTTAAAATCTGATCTTATTTTATACATATGTCAAGAAATAGTATTAGGCACTACTTTATTTTTATTGTTTTTGCTTTGGTGCACTGATTCCGATGAAACTTTCTCAGCTGAAGAGTGACTTGCAGGTCTACCCATAGTTTAGCCAAACATCTACTTTTGATTTTGAAGCACCGGTGCTACTGATCCGTGCTCTGTTCTTTAAAGTTATCTTTAATCACCTCAGTTTCTCCTCTTCTTGTTTTAAATCATTCAAACTTCCACTGAAATGTGGAATAGTTTGTGATTAACAGATTTCCCTATTGGCCGCTGCTAAACACAGGGTAGCGCCCAGATTAACTTGCTTTGAGCCCCACGTTGGATCGCTTTTACACAAAACACAAATCTTCGTTGTCATCCTCATAGTCTTTGGATATACATTTTTTTGTCAGCAGCTATAAGGGTGAAAAAAACCCCAAATAAACAAAGCTATGTTTGAAAAAAAAAAAAAAACACATGTTCCCTCCCTGAAACATGTGATTGACCCCATGTTTGATTCAAGATTGCTCGCCATGCCCAGCCTTATTACTAACAGACTTGCACAATTAAGAAATCACTTAAACCTGTTTAACAAGACGAAGGAGGCTGAAAGATCTCAAAAACCAACAGATCATGCACTGGTCTGATGAAAATTAGGTCCAAACGAGAAACAAAGTAATAGGAATCTATTGATCTGGGTTACAGAGCCTTTTCCAAGACACAGAACTACAGTGTGAGACAATGTCCAAAAATGGAGAAAGAACACAGGACAACATCTAAAGCCCTGCAGGCCTGACTTGCCTCAGTTAAGGTCGGTGTTCATGTTTCAACAATAAAGAAGAAACTGGGCAAACATTGCATCCATGGTAGAGTTTCAAAACAAAAACTAATGCCCACTAAAAATAACCCAAACGGTTGCCTTTTGGACAGATACTGTGGACTGGCGAGATTATGTTGGCATAAAACATAGCATTTCAGAAAAAGAGCGTCGTTCCAACAGTCAAACATGGTGTTAGTGGGTTGATAGTCTGGGGCTGCTTTGCAGCATCAGGATCTGAACCATGAATTCTGCCTTCTGCTGACGCAGGCTGTTCAACCATCAGTTTGGGACCTTAAGCTCAAGCGTACTTGGGTGTGCAGCTGGGCAGTGATCCAAAACATCCCCGTTAAGTGCACCTCTAAGTGGCTCAAAAAACTAAAGGAAGGTTTTGGAGTGGCCCAGTCAAAAGGACTAAATTGAATTGTGATACTGACCTCAGACAATACGTGCATGTTCGAAAAAACAATGTGGTCGAAATAAAATCTTATGCAAAGAGTGGGACAAAATTCCTCCACAGAACTGAAAAAAGACTCAGTGCCAGTAACTGCAAATGCATGACAGCAGTTGTTAGCACTTACGGGAGTCAAGGCCACTTATTAGTTGTTTTTAGCTGCAAGGGTGTCATTTAAGCTCATGCGTTTGAACCGAAACTTTTAAAATGACACCAATGAACCATAACAAGAAAAAAACAAAAACACCGACAAGGAGATGAACCACATCCGTTCTCTGATTTTCACACCATGATTAATCCTCTGACCCTGTCAGTCAATCGGTTTTCTATTGCTTTATCTATGTAGATAAAAGTTAAATGATGGAGACAGAATATAACAGTAGCAAAGATGTTACCAGCTTCATGACAGCAGCAAACATTAGCCCCTTTTTCTTTTGTTTAGGGCTTTTATTTTTACAGTTTTTTTTTTTTTTTTTTTTTACAAAGGACAAGCCCTATTTTATCCCCGTCTTCCTCAATAGTTCTTCTGCCTCGTGTTTCTCTACCACCCGGGACATTACAGGCCTCCGTGTGTCTCTCCTGCTGTCGCTGCCTGGCCACACCAGCACGCACGGCCCATCTTAAGTGTTGTTAAGATCGTCTTAATTTATAATGGCAGCCTCTATAAACATTTGAGGAAGCAGCGCCATGGAGATGGAGCTCAAACAAAATCACAACGTGGACGAGTGTTTAAAAGGTCTGCCTTGCATGCAGAGGGCGCTTCGCAGCGAGCACTAATACTTAATGTGTCTGAGTGTGTGTGTGTCATTGCTTTTTGGGGTTGAGTGCGCTTGCTGTCAGAAAAGGTCTTGATTGGCGGGGGCAGAATTGCAAAATGAGTGAGCATTCATGCACATGGTTATTAATGGACTGAGTGGTCATATTTGTGTGTGTGTGTGTAAATGCCTGGCCTGTGGCTTTGCAGCCAGACCATAAACAATAATCAAATGCTAACGAGGAAGCCTTAATTACGCAGGCTGCCTGTCAGTCTCCTGAGATTGTTTTCGTCTTGCGTTACATCTCCCGCCGCTGCAAAATGCTTCGCTTGCTTGCAGTATCGTTTCTTCTTTTTCCGTGTCAGTTGCTTTCTCAGTTCCTGTTCTTGTGCTGTACTTTTTTTTTTTCTATCACACCGCTTCAGCTTTTTTCCTTTCAAATCCATTTGTTTGCATTTCACTTATTGTTTCAGTCAATAGGTGTCTTTTTTAAGGATTTTCTTTCTCCGTAGGCCACACTGCCTCTCTCTTCCAACTTTTTCAGTACCTTGCAAAAGTATTCACAACATTACGTACACTTTGTTACAACGCAGCTACAAATCTCTATGTATTTTATTGGGATAAACCAACACAAGTAGCCTATAGTAGTGAAACGGAAGAAAAATGATCCGTGGGGTTCAAAATGTTTTGCAAACAGAATTCTGAGAAGTGTAGTCGAGGTGGTTCCAGGTTAGAGGAGCAGAATATTTGAATGTTTTTTTTTTTTACTTTAAATAGTAAAAGACCTTGCAAGCAAATATGAATGTAATCTTTGGGTAAAACCAGTAACTTAATGGATGCCTCTGAGATTTGTTACTGAAACTTAGAGAACAAACAGCATCGTGTAGAGCAATAAACACAGCCGACAGGTCAACAGCATCCCAAGCTTTGAGCTGTTTGCACTCTTCCTCTGAAAGTCAAAGGTAAATCTGGAGGAGCTGCAGAGATCCACAGCGACGTGGCAACTATTGGTCTTGCAGTTCGCAAATGTGGGTCTAATGGAAAAGTGGCAAGAGAAAAACAAAAAACAGAGCCATTGTTGCAAAGTCTGTCACAAGCCACCTAGGTGACACATCATGTGGAAATAACATGTGGAGGACGGTACTCGGGTTAGAGGAGACCAAAATCAAACTTGTTGATCTCCATACAAAGGACAGCATCGTGGGGTTTGCTAGGAGACAGGTGTAGAGGACGCAGCAAAAGTAGGCGCTTTGGTCTGAGGAAATCAAATTACCAATCAAATTCTCCTTAGTGAAACATGGTGGTGGCAGCATGATGCTATGTTGATGCTTTTCTTTTCAGCATGGGGAAAGATGCTGTTCAGGGTTCAGGGGAAGATGGGTGGAGCTAAATACAGGTCCATGCTGGAGGAAGAGGCACAAAAAGACCTGAGAAGTTCACCTTCCAGCAGGACTCTAAACACGCAGCACATTTATGTGTAAGAACGGCCCCGTTAAAGTCCAGACTTAAAAGTTCCCAGATGCTCTCAGTTCAAACTTAGTGACCTTGAGCTATTTTGTAAAGATGATTGTGGATTTGTTTGTTTTTTTAGCATCCAGATGCGCAGAGCCGGTAAAGACATACGCCTGCCCCTGCAAATACAGTGAATGTAAATGCAAGTGGCAGTTTTCAGATTAATATTTGTAAGAATGTTGAAAATCATGACTAACATTTGTTCGATTTGCGATGCTTTTGGTTGGTCTTTCACATAAAACATTAAATCTTGTGTTTGCTTTGTGAAAAAATGGGAAAAAGTCCAAGTGGTGTGAACACCTTCACAAGACTCTGCACATCTTCTGCTACTCAGGCATCCAGCACAAACATTTAGCCTCTGTTTCACAACACCGACCGGATATAATGAATGGTCATCAATGAACACAAAGTTACATTTAACGTCAAAACATGTTTTCACATTGAAAGCACAGAAATGTGCTATTTGTGAAGCATAAAATACAGACATAAACCTGCCAAATGAAACTGTCCTCATTTTTGGATGTTATGATTTCATGCAGAAGTTCTGCCTAATTCTGTTTTCATCTCTCCCTTTACAAAAAACAGCTGCTGATGCTGCTCCGCACAAACATACAGAAATACACGGTGTAAATCTGCCCCTGCATGCCGGCAGCCATGTTCACCCGGTGACCGTGTGTGTCTGAGTGCGTGCGTGGACCCTCTGCGCTCCTCTTGGCCCCAAGATTAAAGCAATGTCAGCGAGTGTGTGATGAGACCTCACAGACGATACTTCTTTCTTTTCCATTCTGGCTCTCCTTGTCCCGCTGTCTGTCGTCTGTCCAATCCATTATTCAACCACCTCTTTCTGTCTCTTGTCCACTATTTTTTCCTCATTATCTCTCCCAGACTGATACTAACTCTTCGTGGTCATCACTGCCCCCCACCCTGCCTGTTCCTATCTGAATATATATTACTGTACTATATATGTTCTACTCTCTCTCTCTCTCTCTCTCTCTCTCTCTCTCTCTCTCTCTCTCTCTCTCTCTCTCTCTCTCTCTCTCTCTCTCTCTCTCTCTCTCTCCCTCTCTCTCTCTCTCTCTCTCTCTCTCTCTCTCTCTCTCTCTCTCTCTCTCTCTCTCTCTCTCTCTCTCTCTCTCTCTCTCTCTCTCTCTCTCTCTCTCTCTCTCTCTCTCTCTCTCTCTCTCTCTCTGAATCAATCATTTTAGCCCCCAGCTGCTAGAACCTGTAATGTCCAGGCCGTGTCTCAGAGGGGACATTATTAAGGGGAGTCATGTACTTTCTAAACGATTGCTCATATCTTTTTGCATTTTTCTTGTTTCCATTTCCATCTCAGCTCTGATTTAAATACATTTAGAGTTGATTTTCATAACTTTGTGTACACACCCAACCTGGCATTTCAGTGCTGTCAAACAAAAACAGAGCATTGGAAAATACATCCATCCATCCATCCCTCCGTCCGTCCGTCCGTCCGTCCGTCCGTCCGTCCGTCCATCCATCCATCCATCCATCCATCCATCCATCCATCCATCCTCAGCGAGGTTGGCCAAGGTGAAGGATAGCATTTTGACTATCAGAGTGCATGCACCCGGTACGCCAGCTAAAACAAATCTAAATACCAAGTCTAATGGACATAATGGAATTATGGAAAATATTTTCTATTAGCTCTAGGTTTAAAAGACTGAAATGCAAATATAGTGTTTCCTGTAATACACGTGTCATGATAAAATGAATTATGTGCACAACCTAAGTGAAAAATATTGTCTTTTGGAGATGTTTGCGTACATAAATTACAGAAAGGCAGAATTTAGAAGGCCAGATGGTGGAGAGCGAGCGGTTTGCGGTTGATGAGTGGTCTTCTTACTGGAGTAGCTCTCAGGAAATTCAGGTTTAAGACCGAAGTGAAACCAAAAGGCGACAAAATTAACTTGATATTCTCTTGAATTATTTCCATCTCCTGAACCATGCTCAATTTTAGGCGCAAGATGAAGTTCGGTTTAGATTTTGTCAAATTATCATTCTTTAAAATTTGACAGTTTCAGTTCTCCTGATTAATATTCACTAGTAAACAGGAATCCAACTAAATTTTAGGCTCCAACCCAGATGTCCTACACAGAAATCTGCCGAGGCTTTGTAAGGACACGGTAAAGGAAAAAATGGAAACAAGAGGAAGATCTCAGAGGTCTTAACTTGGAATGGACTATAGGAGGAGCATTAGTTATGGCATAAATAATTCAGCTGCCCTTCCTCTCCCTGGCCAATCACCTAACTGGCTGAAGTGAGTTAAAAAGAGTATAATGTGTGAGTTATAGCAAGGAGCACATGGAAGAGGGGGAAACGAGGAGCTGAAGGACAAAATTACATGGTATTAAAGATTTTTTTGCACTAAACAGGTTGCATGTATTTTTTGACAGTTTCTGATCTTACTCTGCTATTTAATCACCTAATTATTAAATAGTCAGTAATTTAAACTCGGTCTAAGTCCAGTTGTTTGTTGTAACTTCAGTGAAGCATGGTTTGCTGAATACAAATCCACGTAACACACTACAATTTTTACTCGTTAACAAAATGTAAAAACATGTAAAACATTTTCCCTATACTTCTAAAATGTGCACTACTTTGTGTTGGTCTATAGCATAAAATATAAATGGAATCCTTTGAAGTCTTAAGTTTTTGCATGATAAAAGGTTAACTTTTTCTTGGCACTGTGTATTCTACTTAAGCATGCTGAAGTAATAATAAAAATAATAACGATGGTGTAGGTACTCGGCTTGTGGAATAAGAGAGTAAACTTGATAAAATCTCCCCGTCCTGCTTCATGTTTTTGGTTTGCCCTTAGGGGGATGTTTGTCAGAGGGGAAAAAATGACACTATGCCTTAAATGGAAGTGATTTTGTCGACCCCAAAATTAGGAGAACCAGAGGGCCGTTTCTGCACATTGTAATGCTTTCTGCACAGAACTGCTTGGTTGGGGCTCGGCGAGCATTGCAGCTTGCAGTATTGTTTCCTGACCTTTTGTTTTCAATGGATTTCAGCCAGAAAAAATATTTATTGAACTAGTGTTTACTGTAAGTAGATACAAAAGCACGTGACGAGCAGTGCTCCTTGTCCCACCAAACAGCGTCCGACTCTGCCTCTGCCTCTGCTCTTTTACACGTTCTTTTGGTTTGTGTTTATTAGTCTTGGTACAAGTGAATAAAATGACAACAAATTAAATGTTTTTTTTTCCCCTAAAATGCTTGTGGGTAAGAGGTTAAACCCTAGAAGTAGTTGTTTAAAGAAACAGGCAGAGCGGCAACAAATGTGTTGCATGTTTTCATGAAAAGTGTCTTCGCTGGGAGGCGGGAGGTGATGTAAGCCTTTTTTCACCCAGTTCTGGAAAGTGTCTCACACTCTGACACTGACAGATACATGGAGACAGGAAGAGACAGACAAAGAGGCGTTCGGTCCAACAGTGTTGACACTGGGAGCTACGAGGAACACGGCACTACTTCTCCGTGTGGTGTGACCTGGGTTATGGTGCTGAACCCTAATTAAAGCCCAGATAGAGTTAGATTGCACGTGTTTTCTCCGTGGATCTTGTCACACCTTGTCACACGCACTGGAGGATTGGTATTCTGCGCAGCCGTCCAAAGCCAACATGCAAGGTTGTCTTAGAATAAATTATGTCAGGAGACACAGCAGAAGAGTGGGGGTCTTCCTCCTGACTGGCTTGTATCATGTGTTACTTCCATTACTTTTAATTCCTATAAATGTTTTACTTTTCCTGTCATAAATAAACAATACTTTTTTTTTTTACTTAGGCACCCTATTTGTTTCTTGTATTTCCATAGAAAAATATTTCTTTTGACATTGTTTGTGGCAGCTTAGGTAATATACTGGAATAATCTGAGCAGCCATGACATCAATGGTCTCCAAAGGACCACAAATTTTGTGATCTATAATAGTTTCATCCATTTCCCCTCTAAAGCAGGGATGCCCTAAGTCCTTGAGAGGTGCTATACTGCAACTTATAGATGCTTCCTTACTCCACTTCAACTGAATCAAATTAATGACTCGCTACCAGGCCTGAAGGACATATTGATAAGGGAATTCGGCCGTTTGAATCAGGTGGGTTGCAGAAAGGATTCATCTAAAAGTTGCAGGGAATTAGCCCATAGCACTGTGTTTGGGCACCTCTGCTCTGAAGACTTATGATTCTTTCACAGGGTGCCCCTTAATTACATCTGTGTAAATGGCTCATTAATTTAATTTTTCACTTTAAAGGCTAATATCTTCCTCAAGATATGTAAAAGATTAGGTTATCGTTCTGTTTTAAAACTAATGTTAAATGCAACGCAGTGTCATTTCACTGACAGCCACAGCATAATATCCACAGCCTACTTTATTGATTTAGACAAAAATGTGTCATTGCATTCTGTTTCTAAGCCAGGGATCAATTCCTCAAATAATGCCTTGTGTTTTCCATTTTTCTTCATAGTTCTCTCGCTTTTCCATCTCACTCTCATCTGTAAATCATACACGAGTTAAAAGAAAGTATAGAGTTAAAACAGGCTGGTTTGGTCAAGAGAAAATTAAAACAATCACCTCTAGAGATAGGCACCAGTCCCCTGCACAGATAAGCGGCTATAGTCATGGAATGATGGATGTACAGTCATGGGAAAAGAAGGACCACCCTGTTTCAATTCCTGAGATTTGGCACTGAAATTATCAAAAAATGAAAAAAATGTCTATAAAATCTAAGTGCATCTGACTACAAATGCAGACTATTAAGTCTTAGGTAGAAAAATTGTACTAATTCTTGGTAGCAGCTGCCAATATTAAGGTACGTTCACACCGAACACAAAAAGGCGAATATTTTGCATAGATTGCATGCTGTTGGTCGCTTGACGTTTCGCCTCTCTCTCGCAAACAATCCATAGTGACAACTCAGCCAATTTGCCCCAGCTCTCTTCACTGTCTCATCAAATTGGAGGAGCGTCTATCTGCTTGCCAGTTCATCTTGTCTCTTCAACTCACAATGGCAGAGATGGATTTTACCAAGCGAGTCACGATGCTGTATTTAATATGGAAAGCCGTACAACAGCTCAATGGTGTGAACATACCTATAGACCCGGTCTAACTGGTTATAGATCACAAAGCCCAGTAGTTTTGTACAGTTCAGTGTAAAACACAGTGTTTTGCACAGAGTGAATTGAGACCAGATTATGTTAACTGTGGAATCTCATACCCCACCACATTATTGCATGTCTGTCTTGTGTGTCAACGGGATAGAAAGATGTGCTGCTCTAAGCAGATAACCATTCAGCATTGCCTTCTGTGTATTTGACTTTGTACCATGCAAAATTTAATCACTTGCTAAGCCAGGCTGCAACAGATTTACACCTTAAAAATCATTGGGATCAGGGTCATAACTCTGAGACTCCATGTATAATGCACATTAATTTAACTTTTTTCATCTTAATTAATCTTGAAAGTCTGGTGTCTTTTGTCTACTTGTTTTTGCCACTGTCATGCCCAAATTTCCCCTTTGTGGGACAGTAAACTTATTTTTCTATTCTATTCTACATATACATCATGTACAATAATTAATGCAAGTGCTACTGAAATGTCACATCAATGAAACAGCAGTAACTACCTAATTTATGCAGATTCTCAGTCTACACTGATGAAGATTCAGCTCACCTTAGGATGTTGAATAGACAGAGCGGCTTCATCTGAGGTATGATTTCTGATTAATTTAGGAAATAATTGATTGACCACTAGGAGGCAGTGTGAGACTCTAAAATCTAGCCGGTGGTGCCATGAAAAAAGTCAGTTGTCCTGACCTAGTAGAACACTGTGAAAATCTGACCCTTCATCCCAATCGTCAAAAGCATCGCAGATGATTCATAGATGTGGAGGATGGGGATGTTCTACAAAATCCTCATGTTTAGACCCCATGTAAGGTCCATTTTTAGATATGCCAACATACATGGCAAGATGTGAAACAATGTTTCAAGAATTTTGTTCTTTGGGCACCCTGTCAGCGTCTCCTTTATAACTGCTGACCCATCAACGTTGGTGGTGGCTTCTGCTTACTTTCTCACACCCGTATAACCTCACAATTGTGGGCCAATCCCATTAGTAAGTTCAGATGTTAACGTCAACACTTTCTTTTGTTTTGCTTCTCAATCCATAAGAGCTGCCTGCGACCCTGCGTAATACATCAACGAAGATCCCTGCTGCCATCGAAACAAGATTAGACATGTCACAGAGTAATGATGATTGGCTTGAAATCCAGTCATAGCCCCAGTAGAGGAAAGGTGTGTGTAGGGGGGGGGGTAATCGTAGTGTATGGTGTACATATGTTGTGGGTCATGGAGTGGGGTTAATTTCCCATAAACCTCTGTGAAGTTACATGGTTACAAGTATAAAATATTGCAAGCTCTTCCTTCTACCACAGTCTTTCCTTCTTAACAGTAAGAGATCCCGAAGGCTTTTCAGAAAATATTCTGTGAACTGATGTCACTAAAGTGAAACACTTTTGAAGGTGTGTGCTGCAATACATTTGGCATTGTAACAGAGCATTTCAGGAAAAGAGCGTCATACTGACAGTCAAACATGGTGATGGTAGTATGATTATCTGGGGCTGCTTTACTTGAGGACTTGGGTGACTTGCCATAATTGATGGAACAATGACTTCTGCTCTCTACCAGAGAATCCTCAAAGGGAATGTCCAGTCATCAGTTCAGGACTTTAAGCTCAGGCACACTTGAAGTATGCAATGGGACAATCTGAAGCACACCAGCCAATCCACCTTTGAACAGCTCAAAATATACAAAATGAAGGTTTTTTGAGTGAACTTGGCTTTGCAAACATCTACAGGCAGCTGTTGCCACAGAGGGTGGCAATACCAGCTGTAAAGTTCACAAGGTAATTACGCTATTCCCCCTTGAATGAAATCATGATTGGTTATATGGTTATATTTGTCTAATACAAAAGATTTATTGGTGATCAGAAACATTTTAAAGGGGACGTAACATGCAAAATCCACTTTATAGTCCTTGAATGCATTTTATTGTGCACCTGGAGTCTGTAGGAATGCAGAACATTTGAATGTAGTCTGTCCAGGTGCTGTGAAGATATCTTTCTATTCCTTTTGGGTCATATTTTTTCCAAGCTATTCAGTTTTCTCTGCTTTCTATTGCGTTTTTGAACAATTATGATATATTCTCTTTAAGTGTGACAAAAACAAACAAAACAAAAAAGAAAACCCAAAAGACAATAAAGATCTTTGAATAATTTTAGATCAGTGATTAACTGAGTGAAGTGAATGCAACTATTCTTCCTACACCCACATAAATCATTTTAAAGCTTGAGCTAAAACCCTCAGAACACAACGTATGATCCAGATGCTCTGCTGGTGTCTCCTCTTTTATTTCCTTGTTAGTAATCTCGCTGCTTTCCTAGAACTCACTAAAGGCAACATCATCTGTGAGAAGAACATCATACAAGCTCCTTTACAAGTTGTGTACAGTACATAAGCTGTCAGTGGTGCAAATAAAAAGGTATACAAACTAATTGGCAGGCTACAGGTAACTTTAAATGTCAGAGCCCTCACAGTACAGCTGAATCTCCCAGTCTCTATTGTATTCTTCACTGACTACAGAACTAAAACCGAGGATATCACATAGAGTGGGCACCATGAGTTGGGCTGTCATTGGAGGCTTTTTTGAGTGCTGATAAATCCACAAGCCCACCTTATTATCAGCTCATTGAGATTTCATGATGGTCCCCATTATTCCACCTTTGTGGGCAACTGATTTTTATAACGTGGATAAAGTCTCTTATTTTTCCACAGCCACATAAATTATAAAAATTTAGGAGAGCGATTTCACACTGAATTGTCTTATGTTGTAAAATATACACTCATCTGATCAATCAGATGAGTGTATATTTTACAACATAAGACACCTTCTGTGTCTTATCTAATGGGATGTTAATCAACATCCCATTAGATAAGACACAGAAGCAAACTCTCATACTTGTGCTAGCAGGTCCTAATGAAACCGTTCTCACGTCACAAATTTATCCTCCCTCTGCAATTACGTTTTAATTTCACCCCATTTCCTAGTTAAATGTGTGGCCATTCTGCACATTTTTCTTCAGTCTCCAACCAGCCGTGCAACACATTTGTGCACGGCTGGTGCACAAATGTGTTGCACCAGCCGTGCACCACAGCAATGAGAAACCACCCGTTTTAAATGCAAAAAAAGTGCATGCTTTCACATTTATAAAATTTAACCATGCTAAAGAAAAAAAATGGTCAGAATGGTTGGAATTGGTTAGAATTTACCACACCTGCAATAGTGCAAAACACAAGAAAGTGCTATTTTGTTGCATTTATTGTCTATTCAGTGGATGAAGACGTCTCTCTTAACCTAAGGAGTCTACAAGTTTCATACCTTAGCGGCAACATATGGGCCTTATAGACCATCAATGAGATTTTTAATTTCATTCCTTTACATACAAAGGAAGCAGTGCAGTAACTCAGGCATTAGTGTAATATGAGCAGTTATTTTGGTGTTGGTCAGCTGCACGATTGTTTTTTTTTAAAATAGAGATTATTCTAACCTATTGAATATAAAGACATGCACTTGTTTTTATGTTCAGTTTTGACAGGAAATACTTTACCCTTTACT
Organism: Fundulus diaphanus; assembly: GCA_037039145.1. NCBI lineage: Eukaryota > Metazoa > Chordata > Actinopteri > Cyprinodontiformes > Fundulidae > Fundulus > Fundulus diaphanus. The sequence continues at coordinate 30,805,248 of CM073135.1, forward strand.
GTCATTTTAAGATGTCAGTAGAATCAAAATAAGAATCAGCTTCATTGGCCAAGATATTGTACACAAACAATTAATTTCACTTCAGTTTCACAAGTTCACAGCGTAGAGAAAGAAATATATAAAATATATATTTTAGGGGAAGAAAATTAAGGGATAAAAGCAACAGTATGTGTAGCCATTTGTGTGTGTGAAGAAAAAGAAAAGAAAGGAAGGAACGCTGTGGTGCCGATGTGCTTAGTTTGATTCACAGTAGAGTATATGACTACCCTGGCTGTAAGGTGTTCATTGTGTTCATCAGAGAGATGGCCTGAGGGAAGAAAATGTCTCTGTGATGGCTGGCTATGGCAAATAGTGCTCTGTAGCGCCAATCTGAACATAAGAGTCTGAACAGTTTGTGTCCAGGATGTGTGGGCTCTGCAGACATGGTAGCTGCCCTTTGTCTGACGATAGACCTGCAGACCCGGTTGTTTGGACCTGCCCAAACTACGGTAGTGTGGGGTTGTTCTCAGGAAGTCCACTGATGATAGTGGACCTCCGGGTTTAGCTCCAGGAGGTTCTGACCACCAGCCAATCGACCTCCTGTCTGTATGCGGACTTGTAACCATCCTGGATCAGACCTATGACGGTGATGTCATTGCAAGCTTCAGGAGTTTCTCAGGCCTATCCGCTGAGGTACAGCAGGTGTGTACAGAAAGTAGAGGAAATGGGAGAGCAGGGAGTCTGTGATGTCTTTCAGGTGCTTCAACAACAAGTCGCTCAAAGGATTTTATGATGTTAGGGGAACTGGTCTGTAATCATGAAATGTTTCTTGCTTTGTGGTTTCTGGCATCATTGTATCTAGTTGAGTGTTGATTTTTTTGTATTTTCAGAATCATAAACAAATTCTGTCTACAAACCATCAAGCTGAGATAAATTATTTCCCATTCACTCACTGATATGATAGACACACTTACTTAGTTCCTGTAATCCACTGGTAAAGTGGTGACACAGAAATATGAAATATAATGTGCTCGGCATACTATGTGGTAGGAGAAGTTGTTATACCACATATTCTGAACTAAGGGAAAAATATAGATGCTGAAAAAGAGGCCCCAAGGATGGAGCCTTGCGGCACCCCTCCTGTAATCTTTGTTTGCTCAAATTATCAAATTACACAATGACACGTGACTGAGAAAGTTAGATTGTAAGGTAAGATACTATAGTGTTACAGTACAGTGGCCGGGAAGTGCAAACCAACAATACAAAATCTGAAACAGTTTTACAAAGCTTGAAACAAATTCAGATTTCAGAAAACATTTTAACAACGTACAAAACACTTTTAAATGGTCTGTAACAAACATAATTTTAGAAAACAAATTCACAACATGTGAAACACTTTTACAATTCCTGAAACAAATTCACAAGCATTATCTGGTTGTTGAGATGTCCCCTGTGCTTCTGGTCCTTCCGTCTGTTCTATGCCATTTAAAAACTCCAAGAACTGACCACGCGACAAAAAACCCCCAAAAAAACGTCAATTTGCTAACATGTTTGCCACAAAACGGGCAAATCGCCACTCGATTGCTCTCCATCTTGGGTCACCATGAACCACTGTGAGTCCCACCGCACTCACTGTCACTTCGGGGTTAACCTCGGGGTTGGCACAGACCCTTTATTTCCGATTGTTTCGCATGTTGTAAATCTGTTTTCTGAAATGTAAATTTGTTTTCAAAAATTATGTTAGTTGTTTTCTGAAATGTGGATTTGTTTCAAGCTTTGTCAAAGTGTTTTAGCTTTTGGATTGTTGGTTTGCACTTCCCGGCCCACGTATTACAGCTCCTATTTCCTGGGTACTCCAAATGCAACTCAAGAATCTCTATTTTGATTGGGCAGTTTGATTTGTCTCTGTCCAATCAGCTTGAAGTGTAAAGATTGTTTAAACATTTGATCTCAAGAGGCACGTCCACAAGGTATGAGGTATTTATGTAAATTTCTGCTTTATTTGTGTAATCGATGATCACAAAATGCACAAATCTGAATCAGAAATGCAGCACTTATGGCAGACAAATTCCTTTTACAAGTTTGCAACACTAAATCATAATTTGAAATATTTTATGCATTTGTGTAAACCTTAAATATTGATGCACTTTAATGCGCAACATTAAAAAGCTGGATTCCAAACTGAACTTTTTTGGCTGTGATTGGTGCCCATGGTTTTCTTTTATCAGACCTGGTGAGAGACTAATTCTCTGGTTTGCCTAACACATCAGCTTTTTTGATACACTTCTAAGGATATTTTTTGCATTCCAGTTCGAAATGATACTTGTCTGCCATGTTTTGACACATGAGAACCAGAGCCAAGGTCACAATTTCCCCTTGAAGAAACAAAGGTCTCTGGGAAAGCATTACAAGGTTTGTGAGTGTCCAGGTGCGTCCTCCCTTTTTATCACATGCAGCCTGGAAATGGCCCTGACAGTGAAGTTGTAACCATAACTGAACAGATAGCTGCAGTTTTTAGGTAAAACTATTTGGATTGATTGCTGTAGTACCGTGTAAATGCACATGCCTGCACATGGGAACAAGTGTGCAGAGGGGAGGTGTTTTTCCAAATAGATTTTAAAGTATTAAAACACTTTTTTTTTTAAATAAATACGTTATGTGACAATATTTGTTTGAGACTCAGGAATTTGGAGAATAGCTGGGAAAGTGTAATGTTTAACTAGAGGAATAGATTAAATAAGTAAATGTAAGAGCTGTCTGTGTTTCAGTGATAGCCTTTGGGAATGTGGTCTGGAAACAATTAGAAAAAGAAACAGCCGAAAACACTAAAATGTCACTTGAAATTTTGTGATTGTTTCTACTAAATTAAGCCTCATGCTTCAGAAAACACAGACAATAATGTTGCTTTTAGTGGATAACACATAAAACTGGGGGGGGGGGGGCATTTAAAATATAGCTTTGCAGCCCTGTTTAGAGTAATCTCTTCTACTAAAATATATCTGGTCTTTATCTCAATAGTACTTTGCAATATTATTCTCACCTTTTGAACTGTTTTACATTTTGTCTCATTTCAACTACAAACGTTAGTGCATTTCAAGATTCTATGTGATAGGCCGACCTCCTCCCCAGTCTCATGCACCTTCTTAAAGGTTTTCTTACAACATAGCCCTTTATGAAACTCCATCCGTCTTCCCATAGGCCATCTTGACCATCATCCCTAATTGCGCTGAAGATAATCATCTCTCTGGCATGATGAATGGTTCAAATTAGGGATAGTGGGTTATGGGATGTACTGCTAGTTTTCTACCCTACATAACATTTTGCATGTATGCTAAAAAAGTACAAAAATTTACCTCATCTAAGAAAAGCACCTTCTTCCACATGTGTTCTGGGTTGTCTCATAGCTTGTCAAACGAACAGAAATGAGGCCTCTTGTTGTTGTTTTCTTTCACTAATTCAACAATCTTGATACTTTTCCACAAAGGCCTGATTTGGGGCGTGCACAACTAATAGTTGTCGTGTCAATGGATTTTAATACTTGAACTGTGGATCTCTACAGCTCCTCCAGAGTTACCACGGGCCTCTAGGCTGGTTATCTGATTGATGTGCTCTTTACCTGGCCTCCCAGTGTATGGACGACGTGAAAAAGTTTGAGAGCTATGAACATTTCAACAAAGCTCTACATGCGCAGTGTCACGATCTCTGCATCGGAGTCAGAAACTAAGCGACCAACAGATCTAGAGGAATAGTTAGGATAAAACAGATCTCCCCTCTAAGAAGGTGCAGCAGCGTCTCAGTGGGACTGTGGATGCTGTTTTTTGTGGCTCTGTGGATCGTTTTGCAGGGTTCTGCAACTAGGGGCGATGATCTACAGCAGGAGAAAATTGTCAATTTAATTGGCATCGTCATAAAAGCGTCATCTGTGAGCGGCCAGGTGACAGCAGCAGCAGCAACCAGGGGCTGTTTGAGATCGTCTTTGATCCTCCAGCCGAGCAGCAGGTTGGTTCCACGACGCACGGCTTGCGAAGGCCGTTGTATGTAAAACAAATAATCTACGCCGAAGTGTCTAGGAGGGCCGCACTTGATGTCAACGGCCAAGTTTTCAGGGCACTGTTTTCTCTCATGACCTCCAAAGATGTGAATAATTGATCTGATCATGTTATGTTCTGAAGGTCGTGGCCTTCAAAGGAAAACAAACAGGTCTCTGTTTTTTTTGTGTGCAATGCTTTCATGTCAGGTAGCCAGATACACACGCACAAGCACTTCTTAGTGGAGCATGCACCACCACTAAAGCCGATGAATTGCTCAGTCAGCTTTTTTTTTCTTTCTTTCAGGAAATGCACATTTCATCTCTTATTTTATCGCATGTGTGTGCGTGTTTTTTTTTTTTTTTTTTGCCTTGAAAAGTTTGCTGTCCCAGAAAGAGGACGAGGAGGGGCTTGCTCTGACGCCTGCAGCCTGGCCCATTCTGTGCTGTGCTGCGCTTGTACTCTTCAGCCTACCGGAGCACATTTCGTCTGCAGTCACTATTTAAAGGAACTAAAATGCTATTAATATCTTTCTACCGTTTCCACCTTTCTCTGCTTTTTCCCCCACTTCTCGTCACCTGCTGACGACAGTTGCCCTCCTCTTTCTCACTCACTTCTCTTCTCTTCCACTTTCCCCCACCTTCAGGTGCAAAATATTGTTGTTCTGCTACTTATTGCTTATTCCTTAACCCAGCTGTCAAATTTTGGAGAGCTGCATGTAATTGTGTACTTGAAGTGCTGGATTGTAATTAGTACTAACATAACTGAGACACAGATCCCATATATAAATGTTGTCTTAGAGGTGTTTAAGTGCATGTTGTAATCTAGATCTGTACAGTGTCTTGCAAATGTATTCAAACGTCTGTGTACTTTGTTGGGATTTTATGTGTTAGAGAAACACAAAGCATGTGTTTGTGAAGTTGAATGGCTTTCCCTTTTTTTAAACAATGAAAATCAGAAAAATCTAATTGTAACTCTGGATGAGCTGAAGTTGAAAAAAATATTAGTGGTGCACTCCACAAATCTGGTATTTATGAAAGGGTAGCAAGCAGAAAGCCACTGGCGTAAGAAGTCTTTTTTGCATCGAAAGCAAATGTGTGGAAAAAGATGGTCTGATTAGGTGGGATCCAGATTTAACTTTTGGCCTACATGCAAAATGCTATATGTGGTGGGATAATGAACACTGCATGGTACCATGACCATAGTGAAGCATGCAGGTGGCAGCATCATGCTGTGGAGAGTGCTTTCTACAGCAGGGACAGGGAAGCTGGTCAGAGATTATGAGAAATAGGACAAGGGCAGAGCTTCAGTTTCCACCATTACAAAGACAGTCAACATACAGTCAGAGCTACAACTGAGTGGTTTGATAAAAAACATGAGATCTGAGTAGATCTCTCCAGCACATGCGTTTCAATGACAGGATTTTAGGGTTATTTGTGTTTCCAGTTGGGCTTGTTGTTCGTTTTTTCCAAGACTTCTACTTATTTTAGTTCGACATGTTAATCCTTTCATCTTCACGTCTAACTGCCTCCAGTTTGTCCTCTTCCCCTGTATTACCCCGCTCAGTCTGCCTCAGCGTCCTTCCTCTCCCTCCATCTGCTTTTTTGTACGTAACTGATAGCCGTTTTACCAAGGTGATTGAATCAAGGCTGCATTCTCTCACAACCCGCCGGGTCTGCTGGTATGCAGCAGCAAGCGCTAACAAACACAAACACACCACAGTGTAAACTAGCAGCACACACTGACATGTATGTTTATTAGAGCTTTGCCTTGTCAGTATTCTCAGAGGCAGTCAAAGTAACTTGAGATCTCAGTCTTCGCTTGTATATGGTTACAGGAAAACAGCAGTGAGAGCACCTTGCCTTGTATCCGTTAAAAGCAGTCTGGTTGCCATGTAGGCAGCCGTCCGACGTCCCCCAGGAGTTATACAGCCCTGAATTAAAACCGCAAACACTTTAAATATATGTTTGTGCAGAGGCTTGTAGCGCGTAACAGCATTCAGTTTTAAGTTTTAGCAGACAGGAATGCTGTGCTTTTTAAACATTTCTTTCATAATTGTTCTCTCTCTTACCTGTTTCACTGGACTTGCATTTTTTTGGATTATATATATATATATATATATATATATATATATATATATATATATATATATATATATATATATATATATATATTACTCTTGGCTAGATCTAGGAGAAAATCAGCTATTTTCATGCATTTTTTTTAAGTTCTGGGGCAATTGCTACAAGCCTGTCAGGAAACCACCTGAGTGTCTCAGTATTATTAGTTATTTCAAACAGGACATTGCGGCAAATTTTTCTGCATGTCAAAGATGTTTAATTTAAAACACATTTTATGAACGTTGTCTATATTAAATCTTCCCTCTGCTTTCCTTTCCATGTTGCTTGTAGCAAATAAGACACAATCACATGAAGATCCTCTTTCATGGAGTGTGGAGAAAATCGAGTATGCAAAAATGCTAAATTTTTCTGATTTTTTTTTTACCCACCACTTCCATTTTATGAAAGAAAAAAATAGTAATACTGAATAAATGCAGTGGTACTGAAATTTTATTCCCTAATTTCACATGCTTTCTCTTCATCTTGCCAAATTAAACATTAGTTTTACCTTTTTATCCATCAGTATTTTGGGCTTTGACTTAGTAACTCGATCTATACTCATTAAAAAAAAATACAAAGAATACAATATTTGGTTTTGAGATGACTTTAAATTGAACGTGGACCACTAATTGTTCTACCTGAGGCTCTAAGCGTTAAACGGCTATTTTTTAGAACGGCAAAGGCTTCAAAGTTTACAAACTGTAGTTCAAAGAAAATGCATTAACTGTATTACCTACAGATAATTAAACCCATGTGTTCTTTATGCCGGGTTCAAGTTTAAAACTTTGTAGTTAAATACGCAGAATGATGTAAAAGAAATGCAGGAGAAAAATCTAGAAATTTGAGTTGGGAGAAGTATAAAATTTGTAATAACAAACCTGAAGGAGCGGGAGTTGTACTGGTACACATATTCCTATATCGAATTTTTGGAATAGGGCTTTTGGTGCAGCACACTTACGTATTAAACTAATAAACCTTTAATTCAAACCTGCACACCTGCTGAATGTGTAAGTGTGGAACCAAAGAGTGCAACTGCGCGTTCTGCCATGCAACTTTAAAAAGCGAACCCAAAACAAAGCAGAACTCCCGGCTTTCACTGAAGTCTGCAATTTAGGAACATTGCAGTTATTCATTCAGCTACAGTGGGAATGGAGAAAAGACAGGTGGACAACATCTTTACAGCACCTTGTTTCAACATCAATAAGGTGAATTTAATTACCTTGAATAACATCTGTGCTAATATAAACAACGCTGGGACTGAGAAATCTAGGCTAAGTGCCGGTAGCATTTAACCGCTACCACACCGCAAACAAGTGTGCTGCTATGGTGCATTCAAGTACAACTCTTATACAGGATTCTTTATATATCAAAAAAGAAGAAGAAAGGGAAACAAAAAAAGATTTTATTTTTTATCTGTTTTGATCTCAAAGGTCCACACAATTTTACAAAATGTCCTAAACAATAAATGGATACTTTTCCAAGTAGTTTATTCTTATATAAGGATTTCATTAATCCTCATACAACGAGGAAACCTGTCAGTAGTTTTGTTGATTAATAATTCAATAACTGGGAAAAAAACAACACATATTATTTGTCTTTTTCCCCCCCTAATATAGTAAGTATGTAGGTAAATTGGGAAATATTAATTATGTTGCTTCTTTCGAGAGTAAAATTAATAATGTCAGAATAATCTACGATACAAAAATGTATTAAAAGAAATTTAACTAAAATATGTCATTAAAGTTAAAATACAATCATGTAAAAACACTAATAAAGCAATTCTGCTTAAATCCTAGTCTAAATAGATGATTCTACAGTTGCATTTTTAACAAGCCCTTTAAGATCTTGAACAATGCAACTGGGTCTAAAATAAAGACAATATCTCAGACTAATTTTCCTGCTTTCACCATCTTGTGATGTTAGGTAAACAAAACTATCTTTTTTAAAAATAAGATTAGTTAAATCTTTTCCCAGGATAACAGAAAAGTTAACTCTTGATTCCCCAAAAACATTTTAGCCAAATAAATAACAGCGGGTACAGCTATAACCAGCTTCAATGATATAACACTGGACATCTAAACAAACAATTAAAATTGCTGTTTTTAACGCAAACATCTTATATGGCTATATCTTATATCAACACTAACAGATATAATTTATAAGATATAATTCTAAAACGTGTGCAAAATGATCTTGATCAAACGTAAATTGGAATGTTTTACGCCTAATCCTGTTCATAATGTGTTAATAATTATAATAATACACCCAAGGACGCTGTACTGCAGTTGAGCATACATACAAATTAGTATATTTGTAAATAATTATTTATAAATGTATTTGTTTGTTTTCCATGTTTACAGTAGCTGTTTTGAAAATTTAAATGAGTCTCATTACTTTTCAAAAATCTTTTAACGTAGCGGGATTTTGTCGGGTCTAGACAGAGTCAAGGCCAAGTAGATTTCCCTCTAATGTGCAGTGAAGACCATTCCGGCTGATCTGGTGGAACGGATCCTTTGGTCCTAATTGACGTTTCCTTGAAAGGGAGGAATTGATGGTGGATGGTGGTACTGGGTTGTGGATAGGAAATGTTTCCTCAGCAGAAATATGACTCCCTCTTCATATACATCACACATGGATTTAATGTCTCATCAATTTTTTTGTGTTTATTTATTTATTAATTTACTGTATTTGCTTATATAATGCAGATTTATTTTGGTGTTAGGTTCAAAGGACCACACATTTCTGCAGAGAGGTCTCAGACTCCCATTCATTAACATGGCCCTACTTGTAGCCTTACCTCAATTTTTGCACCTATTTTCTGCTCGGTCTCACCCTCTGATTCACAAAGGAAATGGCACTAATGATATGCTGTTCGCATTACAAGCTTTCCGTTGCCTTTCCGTTAGTTACGTCATGCAGCTCGAAGCAGGGGTGCACCGTGAACATAGAGAGCTTCAAGCTAATAACAGCTAGCGTGTTAGCATATTTACACTGGGAGTTTTTCTCCCAGGCGGGAACTTTATTGGCGCTCTCAAACATCGAGGCATTTCCCGGTTTCTGAGAAGTGGTTCCTGAGGGTGCTACAGCCTGTTTTCCGACCCTGCAACACGTTTTATTTAATAAACCTTTTAAACTGAAAAAAAAAACTTATTGATATGCTGGGGGAAAACCCTGGTTTAATATATAGTTTGTTATATATTAGTTTATTTTTATTTAACAATATTGCACATGCGTGCAATGAGTAAACAAGCCCACAGACATACACATGACGCTATAATAATGCTATAATAAATAAATACGATCATAGGTATATGTTTATTACTACCTGTAAAAGTTAAAGCCAGTGGATTTGGTTTGTACTGTGAATCGGTTCATATAACTCCATGCAGCATATGAATGAGGCATCTTCTCCAAATTGCTCCACTAAGCTACATCCAATATGGCGGCGCCGTCAACGTGCAATTCAGCGCTCATCGAGGCGTCCACGTATGTAAATCTGTGATAGAACGATCGACTGAGCAACGCCCTGCTCAGTTGTAAGAAGACAAAGATTAAGTAACCCTAACTATGTAGATCGGGTTGGTCTTTGACCATGCCAAGTTCTCACTTTACTGTGGGGCATTGGAGGATGGTCTACTGGCTCTTACAGTAGCTGCATCAATTGTTGCCATTTGTTTTTGGAAAATTCCTTGGTACTTCTGCAAGATGGCACCACCATGTTTATGTCTGCTGATTGCACCCGGTGCAAAGTTCTGTTCAGGCTCAAATAGACTAAGTAATCATTATCAGGACGAATGCTTGGAGTACATTGTTTTATTTGAAGATGAATATATGTTTTTTTGTGTTTTCTTTTAATGGTCAAAATACATGACTAGGCCCCTTTAAAGTGCTCTACAAATAAATTTGGATTGGATTGGTTTGGAAGATGAAGGCAACTTTTGATTGATTCTGACAATTAAAACACATACCCAAGAATGAAGCTGTAGCACCAGTAATGTTTGCCTGCAAAGGAGGGGAAAATTTTCTTTACTGTTTATCTGTACATTGACTTGTGTGGCTCAAATTAAGATTAAGACACTCCCATCTAATATCTATGCCCAAAATGGATTACTTTTATTCAGAAATCTGCTGTATAAATTTCTAAAGGAACAAACCAGACCTGTCTGTGCAAAGACAGCAGAACATACTTGTCCAAAAATGGAGTCTCTAAATCAGATCTTTTAAATCTTAATGTGTTAATATAAGATGAAATAGCCAAGAGCATATCCATCAGCAGTGCTCCAGCAGCTACTGTGGGCAAAGCATCCCGAGAAGACAAAGCCTTTTTTATAGGTCCTCAGAGACACCCTAGGGGCTTGCTAAAGATGAATCTGCCTTTTCTACAAAATCCCAAATGTCTCCTGCCTGGTCATTGCAGCCTTTACCATTGCTTTATTAACTGAAATTCTTCTAAATAGAGTAACAGTGAGTTTTTACATATTAAATAGGGGTTCCCTCAGAGTTTAATGGAAACAGCAGAACATTTACTGGCTGAAGAAGAGCTTTTCACGGTACCAAAGTTACCAAAATGTTAAATCTTTTTAAATGTGTATATGTCTTGGAAACTTCAAATGAGAAAAAATATTTTGGAACATGAATGATTTTTAGGAAAGCAAGCACTGCTGATTCAAACTCTTCATGTAAAAAATGCAAAAATGAACATGCATTTATTTATTTATTTGCAAAATACATTTGTTCATAACTTTTAACTCAGGGAACCTTTTGTCTATTTAAAAAAAAATAAAAGCCAAGTCACTGATCCAACCATGTTGTACCTTGTTTCCTGTCATAAAGAAGGAGTTAGTAAAATAAACCATCTGAGATGCTACATGTTGTGCCATTACGCACGGTTTTAAGTTATTTAATGTTTAATAAATAACTCTCGGTCTGTTAGGTATTGTCCAGTGAATATCAGCCCAAACAGTTGATATTAGGACAATAATTGAAAGGAATGATTCGAGCACTGGCGTTCTTTTAATAGCAAACTCTGCACACATATAGAATAAATGAGTGACAACTTCTTTTCAAGTATAAGAATTTATTAATAGAAATTAAATGAACATCCAGAGAACATCACTATAGAATGCTGTTTATCTGAATTAACACTATATTTCAATCAACAAATCCTCTCTACTAGGCTAGTGAAACTTAACTAAACTACTAAGCAAACTTAAGATTAAAGAAGCTAAGGAACTATATACACACAAAAGAAACAAAAAGACCAACAAAATAGTTGAAAACCATCATCAGAATAATTCAGTGAATCCTGGTTCACTGCAGATCCAGATTAGAGAACCAAAGTTCATCTTAAATAATGTGGAATGAAATCAAATTAGCTTAACTAATTTACAACATTTGGTATGTGTTTCAACCCATTCACAATGCAAATCCTAAGTTAGACCAAACATTATTTGATTAAATACCATTTAAAGAATGATTTGCTCAGTAAAAAGCTATAACCTTTAGGACACTTGTTTTTTATTAATGCGATTATTTCTCCAGGCAATAATTAAGACTCAGTTCGGTAACTTAGGAAGCTAGAGGCTGAAGCGGACGATGACAGGAAATGACATGTGTCGAGGCTTTTCCTCTGGCCATTGTTTACACTAGCTTGAGTTTACCTTTAAAGTTACACAAAACACCATTAAATCGACATTAATGTTCCCTATTAATGCTGTAATAATGCTTGTAGTTCTATCGAATAGAGGTGTGCGATACCGGGAATTTTTAATCGATCCGATACCAAGTAAATACAGGGGCAGTATCGCCGATATCGATCCGATACCGATACTTTTAACATTTAAGCTTGATGTATCATGAAACCTTTGACCTTTCGGGCTTTGTGATTTTTATTTTATTATTACAATTAAATGATAATAATAATAATATTAATAATAATAACAATAATTTTATGTTCAGTGTTTTTTTCCTAATCCATCTCTTATATCTTTCAATCCTTATGTAATTTTGTGTGTGTTGTGTCCACTTGCCTGTTGCTTTAATTCTATAAATTTTGCCGTTGTGGGAAAAATAAAGGATTAGCTAATGTTATCTTATCTTAAATAACACTTTTTAATAGGATATATGTACTGGGTTCTTTCAAGGTCTTAATTAAATTTTCTGTGTGGGCTCCAGTAACATATGATAGATAATATCTACTTTGAAAGTTAACATGAACTGCTGCTGAAGATGACCACTCTGATCTACCTGGATGTTCTCTGGAGGACTGAAACGCCTCAGTCAGTGATGTCAGTCTGTGGGTCTGGTCTGTCGGGGCAATGAGAGAAGTTTCGTCTCCTTTCTCCATTTCCGATGTTGGCTTCACTGAATGGGAAAATGGCAAATGGCTTGTACGTGTATAGCGCTTTAACTAGTCTGATGACCCCAAAGCGGTTTACACTACAGTCAGTCATTCACCCAGTCACACACACATTCATACCCTGACGGTGGGGAGCTTTGTCAGTAGCCACAGCTGCCCTGGGGCAGACTGACAGAGGCGAGGCTGCCATACATCAGCACTACCGACTTTAGACTTTACTTAACCTGACCCGCACTGCAAATGTTCGTGAATGTCCGAACCTATTTGGACCATGGTGACTGTCTCCCCGGTGTAGCTGTTGATGAACAGCGTGTGAAAGAGAGAGATAAACCTGGGTGGTTTTATACAGTGGGCCCCCCCAGCTGTGAACTCGCAGTCTGATTTATCCCTCATGGCTGATTGCACAACACACACCACCTAATCTACTCGTCGTGGACGTGCATACGTTGCGCTTTGAGTTAATTGAAGGGGGAAAAAGTCAGACAGTTTAGTCAGCACATTACTCAGCTGATGAATGATCAAAATGCATTGTTTACAGAGTCCTCAAAGTAGTTTTATTTTTGTTTTAAACTAATTATTGCATTTATGAAGCATAAACTTTCCACTGTGTAGGCTTCGCCAGACGGAGAAAATATACTGTGGTAATTTGGGGTGTCTGTTTTTTCACGTTCGGTGTCCAATGTCCTCCTAGCTGTCGAGGGTCCACTTTGTCTTTCTATTTGAGGCAGGCTTCTCATCAGCTGCAAACTGTGACCATGCAGACAGCACAACAGCCTGAGAAGTTGTGTGCCAAGTCCTCCTCCCCCCGTTTATGATGACAAAGGGGTGGTTTGTGGAAGATGTGGAAAATAAAGACAGAAATGCACCTAAAGTGTTTTCACTAGTTTTCAAATTAACATTCATTGAAATTCTCCATATTCACTCGCTCTTAGATTCATCGAAATATGCAGAAAATTACCAATTTAAAGTAAATAACTGAAAAGCAACAACTTTCTTTCTCAAATTAAAGAAAAACAGAATGCTATGTCTATCTCATCTGATTTCTATTTATTCTTAAACATTACAGATGTGACAGATGCATTGTTTTTTTTATGTGTGTTCTGAGTTTAGTTGTCTTGCCTGTTTAGGGCTGATAAAACTAATGCTGTTTATATTTGTTTTAAATTTCTTTGTCTTGCAGTGGGTAGCACTGTTGCCATGCAGCAAGAAGGTCCTGGGTTCGATTCCTACCCTTGCCCTGGGTCTTTCTGCATGGAGTTTGCATGTTCTCCCTGTGCATGCCTGGGTTCTCTCCGGGTACTCCGGCTTCCTCCCACAGTCCAAAAACATGACTGTTAGGTTAATTGGCCTCTCTAGATTGTCCTTAGGTGTGAATGGTTGTTTGTCCTGTTTGTCTCTGTGTTGCCCTGCGATAGACTGGCGACCTGTCCAGGGTGTACCCCGCCTCTCGCCCATTGACAGCTGGAGATAGGCACCAGCATCCCTCGCAACCCCAATAGGGATAAGCATGTTGGAAAATGGATGGATGGATGAATGGATGGATAGACACTCCTTTTACATTTATTGGCACCGCAGAAGGACCAACGTGATCTCTCAGAAAACTTCAGAAAAATCATACTTTTACTTTGAATACATTTATTGAAGAGAAGAAATTCTTCTCTTCAATAAATTATTGTTTTTTGCTAAATCAATGGTGCTACAATTATTGACACTCCAGAGATATAATCTCACACTGAAAAATTTTATAATCAATGACTGGCACAGGGATTCTGAAATGTTTTTTTTCTTAAAGTGTAACTCACCGCAATATAAAAGCATAACCCCGCCCCCAGACACATTTTAGAAAATGCCACCCAAGTGGGCGGTTCCAAGAAACAGGGCTAAGTGTGGGGATGAGCGGTCAGGGATCGGGGGTCAGGACAAGGGGACATGAAATGTTGGCACTTGGAGTGACAAGGGTGACATCTGCTGGTTTTGCCACAGATCGTTTTTTTTGAGGTGGAGGATTTTTCATCCCTCGTCACCAGAGGCTGAAAGAGCCCAGCGGCACTCTCAGCTTAACTGAGCCCAGCGGCACTCAGTTTGAACCGTTGGCCTGAGGCTTTGACTCAGCGATGCCTGAAGCCGGCGCTGCAAGGCACTGGAGGACAGAATGGGTGCAGTTTCTAAATGGTAAAGTGATGTTAGCAGCCTTATTGCTAAGATGGGCTAATATTCAAAGCATTAACCAATGCTAAACACTATCAATCAGCGCTCTCAATGCTTGATTCCAACTCCTGAGTGTGACTTGTTGTGGGCGGAGCGGGCAGGGGCGTGTCTGACTGAGATGTTTTTGAACCTGGAAATGGGCTATGATGACGAAAGCATGTACCGTTTGAACCAATAGGAAAATTCAACTGCGATAGCCACTGTTCAACCCTAGGAGGACAGCACTAAGATTGTTTGAAGACAAAGATTGCAGAACTAAACAAGCTCACATGAAATAAAAAAAAAAATTGCACAGTAACAATAAAGTAGCACCCTTAGGCCCAGTTTACACAGTCTATCTGCAAGAAGTTTTTTTTCAGGGTAACACTATAAAGTGTTTTTTTTTATCTTTAAATATTAATATATTCAGACTGTCACTAAAATGCAACTGGAAAGCTTTTTCGCCTGTTCATTTGAACACGGTCTTGCCTTTTTTTTTATCAAAATAGATATTTTGCTTTTCACAAGTCTTTTATAACTTATTCTTAACTTTTTCCTCAACAGTCATGCTTTGTTGAATGAAATATTTGTCGAACTGTGACTTCCTACATCTGAAAGCCTCTGGAAAAATGGACTGTTTATACCAGCTGGAGAGCAGCTTTAACACAAGGCCCAGTTATTCACAATTTATGTTGTTTTACTTCACTGTAGCACTGAAGCTGAAGTGGGACAGTATTTTTTGTATTTCAAGCTGAAGTTGTCACCTTCTTAAAGAAGACAGTTTCACATTGATAGACATTTTTATTGGTTTATTTTAAGATGCAAAATTACCATGTCATATTTCTGCAGAGCACTAACTAAAATAATCTTAAAAACCGTTTGGTTTTCTGCTCAGACTCAGACAATTTACTGAATTTATCTTCAGGAATTCATGTGGTATGCCAAACAAGCACCTCCGCTTTCAAGAACTGAGGTGCGTAGAGTACCCACTCAAGTAAGAGTAGCGTTGCTTCCAAATAATATTACTCAAGTTGAGGTAAAAATACAGTGAAGTAAAAGTACTCCTAAATTAAACCAGTTTTTACTTGAGTAAAGTTACTCAAGTAATGTAACTTATTAGCCACCTCTGTTAATGACCCAGATGAGTTTCACTCTCTGACCACAAGATAGTGGAAAAACTTGATCCTTAGAAAGGAGGGCATATGTATTAATCAGCATTATTGATAAACATGCACCATTTTGGCTAGACAGGACATAGAATTGATTTTGAATTGGAACGCTTGTCCAAAAGGAAATAAAAGCAGTGAATGGATGGATTGATGTTTCAAAGGTTATACAATCTGATATATCTTTTTAATGTTGATGTTCTCATTGTTAGTTAAGCCTCCAAATGCTTTTTTAGATAAATGCTTTTTGTGTTTTGGAACATTCTACACTGTAAAATCATCATACGAACTACAATTATGTTTTGTTTCTGTGTTTTGACGCTTTTCTGTACTTTGTCACTGTTATGTGTCTTTACCACTTTTTGAATATAACTATGCTGTGTTTGTGTAACATTATGGATCAATAATTTATTTCCTACTAATTTACAATGTGGTATTTTTCTGCTGGTCACAAAGGGAGTAAAGCCCGCACATTTTAACAAGTTTTATTCAGCCTGTGGAGCTTGAGCATCATTATCTGGGAATTTGTGAAGTCAAGTAAAAGTTTATTTCTGTGGCAATAGTTGACCAAAGTGATTCATGAAGTCTAAAATCAGAAGTAACTTAATGAGTGAAAAAAATGTGTGTTTCAGTTTTCTGCTGGTGTTCAGCTGCTTGGTGTTGTCTGTGTTCTCAACCATCCCAGATCACCAAAAGATGGCCAACCAAGGCCTCTTCATCCTGGTAAGACCTCCTCCTCTTCCTCATCCTCATCTCTTCTGACATATATAGGGGACATTTGTTAGCACACAGTTTTGGAGTCTCACTTACTCCTCTGTAAATGTATGTGCTTGTATACGTGTGCTGTTTGGCTTGATCAGAGAGGCACTTGTGTAAGCAGTTGAGAGGATTCAGGTGATGTTGACTTTGCTGGAAATCACAGACATGATGCACTAATCCTAAAAGCCATCCCTTAATCGCCTCTCTTCTTGTGTGCTTTAGCTGCTTTAGTGAAAACTAATGGATACTCGCTTTTCCCTCCAAACCTGACTCATCCACCTCCTCCCTTTCTCCTTTCTCTCCTTACTCATCATTATGTGTATTTTAACAGCAATGTTCCTGACTTTCACATTCGTTCAGTTTACTCTGTCCATCAATCGCCTGGCCATTAGCAGTCAATTGGCCATCAGTGGACTTCACTTACGACATCATTTGTTCGGATGACATTTGGGTTCTGTGCAGTCCAGAAGTCTGCTAAATTAAATGTAAACAAACACAAAGCTATGGCTCAGATTTTGTTCTCATCTATTATAAATAATTAAAAATTTTCCATCCCTTTAATTCAATATTTTTTTTATAACATTTAGGAGTTTATAAGTTTGTGTATTGCAAGTTTTTAGCATATATTTTGCTGATGTTTTGTTGATAGGCTGTCTTGAATTCATCAAGCGACAAAAGGCAAAAAACTGAATAACAGTGCATGAGCATAAAAAGCATTATCTTGAGTAAAATATATCTTTATTCACAATTGTTGGTATTTACAGAAAATATTGGCGAAAAGTGTATATAGTATGATTAAATTGCTTTTATTTAGAGATGAAAAGCTCCTATTATTCCTTCTGCTAGTGAAGTAGTACAATGACCGTTGCAGACCAAATGATGCCAACAGTTTTTGACTATTATTTAGATTTTTCTATGCTGAGTTTTGCATAAATCTAGAGCGATCACTCGCTAAATTTAGCAGTCGTATTCAAGTAAGCTTTCAAACCATGCAGAATATTATAACTTTTCTGCTCTTTATAAAGTGACCCAAGTACAAACAGATATTAGTATGGTAAAAGTCAGGCTGTCTCCCCAGGTAGCCAGCCTACAGTCACTGCTCAGCAGATATGCTGCTTGTATCATGTCACCTGTAGTTTTAGATAGCTGTTGTGTGAAGGACTGTACTCACTTGAAATATTTCCAAACAGCCACATTGACCTATATTGTAAGCATGAGGCAATTATGAGATTCTCGTTTCAGCCAGCTGACACACTGTGCACAGCGACAGGCGAGCAAGGGAGAGCTATACTCCTCATCAGGCACGTGCACAGATAGACCCCTAGCGGTGCTCAAGACCTTGTCCTTTTGCCCTGAGTGGAAAAAGTTTCCTTTCTCCTGGTGCCCAATGTTGTTCTTGATTCATCAATACAGTGAACCCTTGTTTATTGCGGGGGTTACGTTCCAAAAAGAACCCGCGATAGGCGAAATCCACAAAGTAGTCAGCTTTATTATTTACAAATACAGCATTTCCACACATAACCAGTGTCAAACGATTTTTTTTTACCTTAAATCCCAGGGCTTTGGCTTCTTCCTGCATGATAGAGATGAGAGAGGGCATTTGTTTCCAAAACAAGCCTGTTTCATCCATATTAAAAACTTCTTCAGGCTTATATCCCCCTACCTCAATGATCGCTTTAAATTTGTTGTTCACGTATGCCTCTGCTCCAGCAGTATTCGCAGAGGCGACCTCTCCATGCAGAGAAACATTTTTAAGTCCAACGTGTTTCAGAACGTTTCGTCGATATTGTGGGTTTTGTCGTGGAGAAAATTTGCAAACGTAAATTTGGCAAGCCAAACTCATTCTGTGCTGTACAGAGGCCAGATACGGAGGATATTGATTGACATTGGTCTACAGTCCCTTAGCCAATCAGGACACAGAACACAATGTGTTCATACACTGTAAAAAAACAACAGCAGTGCAGCCACGTAAGGTGTACCGCGTTATAGCAAGGGTTCATTGTACTTATAGAAATTACCCTTTCTGCTATCAATTCTCCCCAAACGTTTTTTAAATATTTGACGGGAATTTATTTGAGTACTTGTGAGAATTCAGCACCAGCCTGATCCACGGCGTGCACAAGCCCCCGCCTTGCCCCTCCTTCCTACACCCAGCCTTCATGCAGTGCTGAGCGCCAGGCCCAACCGCAGTAGCAGCCACACTTCTCTGACCGTTACCGTCAAGACAGACTGGTATTATCAGTGTTTGTAGAATCCCCAACGCTGTCTGATGCCAAATTAATAACAATACTTCACATTATACCGCTACTGAAAACATTATGTGGTTTCTGGCGGTTCCTAAAAATAAAAAAGGGAGGGATGGAGGCATTTAGGCTTCACAGTTGCAGAAAACCCTTGACTTTTCATACAAAGAGCATCGATACATAACGCATAGCCTGCACTTTTTGTTACTAATGACATCCATAATTTCAAGGCCTGTCCAGCTGTTTACTGATGTTTGTCAGGGATGGCACAGAGGAAGGGTCTTCCTGTGAAGTAGCTACTTGAACAATCCTGCTCCCTTCACTCCCATAGAGAGTCTCTCCTCTTAGTTGTATTTTATAGTGAATGCTTTATTTTTATTTCATTTATTCTGAGCTGATATGATAGATATGTTTTATGTTATAATATTTTTTGACGATTATTTGACATATTGTTTGGGTGTTATAAAGCATGATTTTTGGCTGCCATTTATTTATTTATTCAATATAATAATTTGAGCTGCCCTATTTGATTAGACAGGTATTGATTTTGTTATCAAACGTCGATATGTAAATTAAATATATCCCATTATGGTTTCAAAAAATGTATTTTGACTACATTTGTTGATGTTTTTTTCTAGTTGGAGCTCCCACCCCAAAAATGTTTGTGCACGTGCCTGCTCCGAACGTTTAAATCCTTTCTAGCACTTTCTTTGGACTTTAAACCATAGGGAACCTATAGCATACATTATTTGTATGCTATATGCTATATAAATTACAAAAACAATAAAACAGAAAGGGATGATAAAACTCAGCTTGTAAATTTCTTTTTAGTTTTTCTTTTCTTAACATACATTATAAATAATACACATGATTGGGACTTCTCAAAACTAATTATTTAGCAGCTTGCCAGGTAGCTCTGCTCTACGGGAACCCTTTTTGTGGTTTAATTTACATTAATTGATACTGTCAGTCATCCTATAATGGAAAATAGATCACAATTTTGATGATAAAGGTAACTTAATGAAAGATGATCACTAATAGTTCCACTACACTTTGTTTTTGGCAGTGTATAAAGTTTCACATGAAAGTTTCAATTCCATAGCACAAGTGAGACAAATTTAAGACGCCATATTGATTGCACATTGGTGCCATTGCTGCGTAATTTACATAAATGCAATACATTGGCCTGTTATTAATATTGCTTAATCTTATGACATGCAGTTACTCTGTCTGCACTAATGAAGATTGACTCATCCCAGCATTCCGAATGCTTGGAGTTTGATATATTTTTTCATTATTTCTGCTATTAATAATGTGACTGCTTCGGGGCAGTTATAGACCATGTGTCGAGCACTGAGCCTTTTGCACAAGATGGTCAAGTGATCATTAGATAAGGGAAAAACAACTATATGGAACCACAGATGTCCTCTTCCTGTTAGTCATTGAACATTGTACAATTTTTCAGCACCAATGCTTTATTTTTTCTGCTCTTGAAATCAAAATTTTTTATTGAAAATTGTAAGTTACTATACAAATCATAAGGAGTCAGCCTTCTCTCTAAAAGGCCCATTTTGCTCTCATTGGTCATCTTCACCAGTAGCAGCCAGGATCCCCACACATTATTGTAATCTGATGATCTTTTCTGGAATTTGAATTTATCAGAGGATATGGGAAAAGGTTGAGCTTCCTTTCAGTTGGAAGGTTGGCATTCCAGTCCCCGACTCCACTTCTTGGGTAAAATGCTGAGCCTTCAGTTACCATAAATACATCGACTCGTCTAAATGAAAAGCGTCAAGAATGCAAATACAGAAAAAGCTGAGTCAATAGGTCAATTAGTAACATATTGTAAGGTGCATTCAAGAACCTAGAAAATGTTGAAAAACAATAAGAATAAGTATGTTTGTGACACATAGATCAAGATGGAAAATAATTTTTTTGTGTGTGGTTTGCAGGAATTTGTAATGATCGTGGTGTTTGGCTTGGAGTACTTCATCAGGATCTGGGCAGCTGGCTGTTGTTGCAGATACCGAGGATGGCAGGGACGCCTGAGATTTGCCAGGAAGCCCTTCTGTGTCATAGGTCAGACTGTCTGTGAACGGTTAATCAAACTGAACAGCTCTGTGTGTTCCTGTGGACAACATTTGTAAACTTCATCTCACAATGACCTTTCCCTCACTGTTGCCCTAACTCTTGTTCAAACCTTTTTTGCTGCAGACTTCATCGTGTTCGTGGCGTCGCTAGCGGTGATCGCTGCGGGGACGCAGGGCAACATCTTCGCCACGTCAGCCCTGCGCAGCATGCGATTCCTGCAGATCCTGCGTATGGTTCGTATGGACCGACGGGGAGGCACCTGGAAACTACTTGGCTCCGTGGTTTATGCTCACAGCAAGGTGGAAATGACAAACTGCTACACTTGTTCTGCTAAACAAACCCTGACCCTTTACGTTTACATTTGAGGAATATATGGTTGTGTTTTAAGCATGCTTATACTTGGGCGGCATGACGGCCATTGTCCCTGATGGTTACTAATCGGATGAATGGATTATTAACCGGTGACGTGAAAGGAAATGCATTGAAACTAATTGATGATCAGCTGGCAATTAATGCTTCCTGCCTTGAAACATAGATCTCACATTGAGCTGCTTGCTTTGTGGTGCTTCTTTTGCTGACTGAAGTGATGCACATCCTACGGTCAGCATTATGTGGCAAGCTACAGTGACAATGATGATGTTCATGATGATGAATTGATGTAAAAAGCTCTCTGAGTGCAATGAGGAAACCCAGTCAAGGTGCAAGCGTAATGCAATTACGAGGCGAACCTGGCCAATAATGCCAGTAGTTTTATAGTAATGACAGCACGGATTTGGATGTTAAAGATGCCGCTGACTAGTTTGATCAATGTCCATTTTCTGTCTGACAGGAGCTGATTACAGCCTGGTACATAGGTTTCCTGGTGCTCATCTTTGCCTCCTTCCTTGTCTACTTGGCTGAGAAAGACATCAACTCAGATTTTGGCACCTATGCAGATTCCCTCTGGTGGGGAACTGTGAGTACTGCACAATGCCACAACCTCACAGGCTCTTTCCCTGTCATTATCTTTTGGACTAATAGTGGTAACAGCATGTTTTTATATCTGGGATGCATGTAAGGCGTCATGATGAGAACAATCCAATCTTTAAAAAAATATTTTTTTCAGCTGTAAAACTTGAAAAAGTAAAATAAATTTTTTTTTCAACTCTAAAAGAGGTAATTAAATCCTACTGATTTCAAACCACATTGAGGCGTAAAAGGGTTATAGCTTCATTTTGACTGTTTATACAATGTAGCTGAACTTAGGATATGTGATTATTTCTTGTTGCTGTGCTTTGTTTTTAAATCCACATTTTACTGTTTTTTTTTTTTTAAAGTATAGTGCTTTTCAAAAGTAATAATATCCCTCTTACTTGGTCACAGTTTGTCATGTTCCAACCACAAACTTTTGACTATATTTTATTGGCATTTTACATGTTAGACCAACACAAAAGTAGCAAAAAAATTTCCACAAATATGCATCTAAAAGGTTTGACTTGCATTTGTATTCTGCCCCCCTGAGTCAATACTCAGTAGAAGCTTCTGGATTTTGGTGTTGATGTTTCTACAATCTTTGCACATCTGTGCATTTTTGTTGATATTGATTTGCAAAAGTCCAAACTCATTTAGGTTAAATAAGGTTAATCCGTGAACAGGAATTTTGAAGTCTCGGAGTCACAGAATTCTGAGTCAAGTTTAGGTCTGGACTTTGGGCTTTAATCTAGCTCTGGGTCGTTGTCCTGTTGGGAGGTGAACATTTAATGAAGCATCAACCTTTTTTTCAGGGTTACCTTGACCAGCATCCCAACAGCAATATGCTGCAACCGCCATGTTTCACAGTGGATATGGTGTGATGTGTTCAAAGCTATTAACATATAACATCATATCTTATCCCCACAATGAAGTCCACATCTTTATTCCTGACCTGTCTGCTGTCTTCCTTGGACTTCATCTTACAGCACGCTGTTGTTCTCAAATAAAGCTTTGACGGCTTCACAGAA
The DNA here is from genome assembly GCA_037039145.1 of Fundulus diaphanus. NCBI lineage: Eukaryota > Metazoa > Chordata > Actinopteri > Cyprinodontiformes > Fundulidae > Fundulus > Fundulus diaphanus. The sequence goes on from CM073135.1 coordinate 30,828,158, forward strand.
CAGATGGATTCATACTTAGATGAAATTACACAGGTAGACTATTTACCAATTAGGTGTCTTCTACAGGTTATATGGGATTTTATTCAGGGGTATGAGAGTAAACGAAGTTGAATACAAAAGCATGCACACTTTTTAGATTTCCATTTGTATAAAACAAACAAACAAAAAATAGTTTGTATCTATGGTATCAAACACTCAGTTTTCATGGGGAAATGCACTGTGCACAGGGTAGTCCAGCTCCATGCTGTTTACATTCTGTTGTAGGGATCATAGCTTGTGTTTGAGACCTGAATTTCTTCACACATTCAGATAACTTTGACCACAATTGGTTACGGTGACAAGACCCCCCGTACGTGGCAGGGGCGACTTCTGGCTGCTGGCTTTGCCCTTCTGGGTGTCTCCTTTTTTGCTTTACCTGCTGTAAGTTCTCTGTTTTCATTTACAGTTATCCTAATCTGTGACTTTTTTGCCAAAAGACAAAAATGGCATCTTAATTTTTGTTGTGAAATTTCTATCTTTAGGGAATCTTAGGTTCAGGCTTTGCCTTGAAAGTTCAAGAGCAGCACCGGCAGAAGCACTTTGAGAAGAGGAGGATGCCTGCTGCAAATCTCATACAGGTAATAGACATAAAATGCACTTTTCACACATTCATAATTGTCTAGGCAGTGTTAACTTGGATTATTTCCTGCCTCTAGGCTGCATGGCGTCTCTATTCTACAGATGCGAAGCACTCATATCTAACAGCGACATGGTATTTCTACGACAGCATGTTACCTTCATTCAGGTAGGTGTTGCCATCGTTCCTCCTGGTCTGCGTGTAGCTGATGCAGCAAGAACCAGAAACCTGTGGTGGCACTTCATATTTAAAACGTGGACATTAAGAGATTCACAAACCCACAAAAGTTGTATTTAATTTTAATTATCTTTATTAAGTAATTTCACTGGTATAAAGCAGCATCTTGACACACTCACTCTTCAGGTAATATGGGATCAATGTTACATACACCATGCAGAATTAGCTGCACATTTTTTTTTTACAACCGTTATGTAGTTACCTGGACTATCTATTTCTATACATTATTTTCATTTACCGTTTTCTGTATTTGATTTTGCATTTGTACTTTTCCATGTTTATTGTAGCAATTTTAATAAAATTCCCACCTAAAGTTTTTGATTTTTTCTTTTCTTTTAATGGACAATATATATATATATATATATATATATATATATATATATATATATATATATATATATATATTGTGTTAGGTTATTAGTAAACTAAATTTTTACATAAAAGCCAATTACACAAGGTAGTAATTGTAGGTAGTAAAGTTGGATTCTTTCCGTAATTACAGAACAAGTTCAACAAATGTGACCCTACATGTATATTTATCAGTTTTGCGAAAGACACATGTTCTTGGGTCAGTTTGCCTAAATTTATCTGGATCACTTTTTATATACATATATATCCAGAGCGATGTACTGTACCACAATATAAGATGTAACAGTTATTTCAAATTGAGTTTCAAAGGTGATTAGCATCTACCAACAAAACATTCCTGCTAAACGCTGTAAATCCCAGGGAACCGAAATACTCCGCTTTAGATGTCCAGTAGCTGTTGTCTTCTAAATGTAGGGAGGAAGAAAATGAAGATAAGAGGAGACACTACAGTTGAATAATGTAACTATTTAGTTTGTTCCTTATATTCAGAGTGCTTTATATGGGGAGTTCCAGTAACCAAAACTAACCGATGAAAATGGGCTTGATTAAAATGCATGAGTTAAAAAGTAGCAGCTAAGAAGATATCAGCACAAAAACATAGTGGTAATTTTGTATTGTTTGGATAAATGTTAATAATCTAACACAGAATGGTTTATGGTCATTTAAAAGATACTGATGAGGGCGCTACCTATTTGATGAAATTTATTGGAGGCAGTCGTTCTATAACAATCCAGTTGTACTCTCGTCACTCATAATGCCAGGCAGTTGTAAAGTTAATAATCTGAAAGTTTACCATTTAGTAACAGAAATTACTTGCCAAATAAATAAATATGCACATGGAAAGCCACTTTTTGGACTGCATGTTGATTCATTTTTGGTACCCTTGTCCAATAAAACAACACAAAAGTTAAATAACCGAGAGGGAATTACTCTTACTTAATCTTTTTTTTGATAAAGTCAAAAATTTTTGGTGGGAAGTCTGCGTGACATTTGTGATGGAGTATTAGGGCTGCTTGATTTAAATATTTTTTTAGATTTTTATAGCCTTTGAAAAGAAAGTATAAATGTCAATGAGGATGTCAACCTCTTAAGAATATTATTGAAATACTTCAGAATAGGTTTTTGAAACAAAACAATTATTTCCTTTTTGAGTCAGAAAGAAATTTAGTTTCAGGAAGCAGTGCTAAAACAAAATATCAGAAATATCTTCTGTGTTTACATCAGTGCTATTTTCAAAAGGTCCTGTAGGGGGAGCACCACTCGAAAATTACTTATGGCTACTTTAAACTCTTGGTTGATTGAAATTTAAATAAATATTTTTAATTCTACCAACACATTTCTTCTGGCAGATGAGCTTTAGGACACTAGCTTGAATTTCTTTGAATAACTTTGATGGCAGATTGTGCAGGCCTTTCCCATTCACACATTCAGAGTTACCAAATACATCTAGAGAACTTTCTAAATATATTACACATTTAGTAGGCAATGTGAGTTCCCCCTGTGAATTCAGGGTAGCAAGGACATTTGACGTCAACGCTCTTAACTGTCAAAGACTTAAAATGTTTCTAGGTTTGGACAGATGTTGAGTATAACCAGAAAGATCCCAAGAAAGTAGTTGTTGCTCCTTAACGGTTTCTGATGGCAGAATAAAAACAATCGATGTGCTCCCGTCTGGCGCTTCCACTTTCCGTCCACGATGGTAAACATCAATGAATTAGCTTTGATGATGGTGGCAGCCCACCAACCCACCATCAACCTCCATGTTTGATTTAAAAAAAACTGAATAAAAATATATTTTTCAAGTTTATTCTTAAGATTTTGACTTTATTCTTTCTTTAAGTAATAGTAAAATGTGTGTTTTCAAAGTGACCCTAATACTCCTTTGAACTTTACACGTAAAGTCATTTTCATGTATTAATTTGACTAATTTTTATTTCCTTAAAAGGAGGGGAACATGAGAAACATAAATCCAAACACATTAAGGGGAATTTTTCCCTGACAGAACCTCAATCTAGCACGTGTGTTCAGGGTTCAAAATAAATGTCCTCAAAAGCCAGGCCCAACAGAAATAGATACTTTAGTGTGGAAGCTAATGGATAATTCAATACACCACCTGATTTATAGAAGACATTTTTTCTCTGACAGTATTATACAGTATGGTCTTAAGGAATTGAACCGTACCTGTCCAATTCTTGAAAAAACCATACACTTCATAGTGGCATTTAAATAGTTTAACACAGAAGGAAAACATTTCATGTATAGCTGTATTATTGTAGCAGTATAATTTGATAGCTGTGAGTTATTTTCAAAGTACCACATCTTCAATCGGTTATCAGTTTGGAGACAGTCACTCTAAAAAACAGAAATTCTGGACTGTCCAATTTTATGGGTTGTTTTTTGCAGTCATACAAGCACAGATGAAAGTTGGCCAACACAGTGTAAAAACATGCGATAAAGCATGCAGACCGCATAGGAAAGATATCCAACCGCTAGCAAAAGTCATCCAGCTGAAAACAAAACTTCTGACCTCAAGCAAAAGTCATTCAACCGCAAAAGAAAGTTGACCAGTCGAAAACAAGTTATCTAACTGCAGCCTAAGGAAGGTCCAACCACAGGAAAATGTCTTAAACAGCAAATACAAGCCATCCAACTGCAATACCCAACAAGTGGACCATTAAAGAAAGTCACCCAACTGCAAATTAAAAGCATCCAAATACAAATGTAAGTTGCCCAACCACAAACTAAAACGTGGAATCACACAAGAAAATCATTCATCACAAATGAAAGTTGATCATTCACAAAATAAAAGCGTCCAGTCACAAAAGAAACGACTTCCCAGTAAACCGTCTTAAGTTTACCTTTTTGATGAGTCAAACCATGTTAGGTTTTGGACCCTGCATACATTTCATTTCTGTCATGTATCCCTCTTCTTTTAAGCGTTTGGACCACTTAATTGGCCTTTTGATGGCTCTCCATTGTGTGGTGTTTTTTGTTTTTTTGTTTTTGTTCATTTGTCATGTGTTTTGTTTTTGTTTTGTTCATTTGTGCACGTGGGTGTCAGAGAACTGACGCTACTGTTCAGTCACCTCCAGCGACAACGTAACACCAAGAAGGTTCTGCAGAACTCCTACCACACGCTGCTGTCTGGGCTCCGGCCCTACAGCTCCCCTTACCTGTCGGGGGACAGGTAGGCAACTCGCCACCTCTTCCAGCCCTACTCTTCATCCAAATAGGTGGCCAAAAGAAATCCGTCACACACACACTGATCATTAGACACATGTTAAATCAGGACTGACTGACACAAAGCCAAATGCATGGAGCTGTGGTTCCTCTAACCGTCCTATACTAACCTCACTCACTGTGTTGCAGGCCCCTCCTGCTTCTTGCCATCTTTGTCAGCAAAGCTCATGCCCCAGCCATCTCTGCCATCTCTCGCTCCTCACTCATCAGTTTCCTCTTCCTCTCGTCCTTTCCTTTATCTCCATCCTGTCCCTTTCATGGCATCCATCCTCCATCTGTTCTCAGGAAGGCAGACGTTCCATGCAGGTTTGTTCTTCACGTCATGACCTGTGCTTGAAAACTATTAGGGTAGTATTAGTTAAAGCATATTGGTTGGGATCATTTTATTGCAAATCTGAAATAATGAGTACAAACAAAGGGTTGTTTATTTACTGTAATTGGTTATTTGCAGACCTTATGCATGCACTGGATGAAAGAAGCACGGCAAGTTACTTGAATAATGAACGTTTCGGGAAGATTTCTGTTGATTTTCAGTCACATCATGATGGTTATACTGAGGTGAAACCATTCCCTGCTAAATGGCACTACCTTTTTAAAACAAGATAACACTAATCACCCTTTTCTAAGTGAGTGTATCTCAATAATCCAAAATTGCCTCCAGCATAGTATTTAATATGCTGTTAAATGAGCAGTTTGGACCTTTGAGAAGTAACACTTCACCTAGACATGCACTGATCATCAGTTTAGTGACCGATTTTCAATCTGTGGTTTTTATAAAGAACCTGCCATGTGAATTTTGGTTATTTTAAAAAATATATATATAATTTGAGATGAGAATAAAGACCACATTCACTATATACATTTTAGCTATTCTGCCATGCAAAATCAATAATGATTTTTATTGGGGCAGATCTGAGGTCATATTGTGGGTCTGAGAGACCAGTGACTAAAATTTTTTAGCAAATCAAAATCGTGGAATAGTTTGCCGTCTTATATTAACAATTAGCATGGTTGGAATGCTTGCATTACTAAAACAGCAATCTCCATGTGTATTTTTCACAGAATGCACACCCTTATCTTAACGTAATTTCTGAAAAGGTTGTTAGTTTTCCAGATCCAGCATGTTGCATAATAGACAAATGTAGAAAGACCGAAAGGATCGGAAAGATCGACTTCGACATTGGGTCAACCTGCCGTTATCTGCTAAAACTCTAGCTCTCATTGTCATGTCAATATATGCAGATATGCCAACATTTCAAGAAAAACAGTTTTCTTCTAAATGCCTTCTTAAATTTTTCAACTTCATATTTACACATCGATACCGAAAATGGCGTCATCTTTGAAATGATAGCTGTTAGTGCACGGATTGGACACTGAAAAAATATCCTTTTTTCCGATCAGTTAATGCACTACCGAAGCTAAATATCTGCTGATTCAGGTCACTATCTGACTTCACGGTGCATCTCTAGCTTCACACCTTCCACTCTCCATCCCTTTCTCTATATTTTCTCTTCGCTACACCTTATCCTCATGGGTTCACTGCGTACCCAGGTTGCATCCACCCTCACCTCCCCCACTCCCTTTCCTCCCCTCACCCTCTCTCCCTCTGCCTTGTGTGTCTCCCCAGTCAGCTCCTTTCTAAAAAGCGAGGTCTCTTCCGGATTCATGTTGGCCGCAAGCAGAGGTACCCACAGCAACGATCCTGTGCACGGGGCACGCTAAAACGTCGCAGATCGATAACACGGCTCTTACTTCTTCAGCAACACATCCTGCATAACTTGCCTGAGGCACTCAAAGATTTGTGGACTGGGTGCAGTGGCCTTCTAAATGTTTTCTTACAATTAATGTAAACACAGCATGTGAGTTCCAAAAAGATGTTGCATTAATATTGCATATAAGGTGCAATCCTATTTATGTGTGCAACCATAGCTGCAAATTAATGGCCTTAAACAGACACTGCATTCTGGTCCACAAATAGTCCTTTAAGGTTTGTCTTTTTTGTAAATGCTTGAAAAACTAGGACTGATTTTGGTTGCTAAATTCATGTCAAAAGACCTCCAGACTTTGTTGCATTACAACTACAAACCCCAGTGTAATTTTACATGATTGACCAAATCTAAGTAGTGTGTTTCTAAACTGAAAGGAAAATAGTGTATAGTTTTAAATCGTTTTTTAAAACAAATCTTCAGAGTGTATAGTGCATTAGGATTCAGCTGAATTATTGTTCACTTTCACTGTAATTACGGCCTAAAGGCTGAGACACATCCAATTGGATTGTAAGTAGTCATAGAAATTGGTTGAAAGGAATGGGGCTGAACTGGCCGCTTGCGGTTCTCGGCAACTGTATGTGCATAGTTCCCACTTAGGTAGAGCCCTGGTTTCTCTTGGTCTGAACAGCGCAACAATTTAACGAGAAAGTCATGAGTCAAACCGGAAGAGAAACCCTTTGGCAAGGTAAAACACATCCGCTTTAGGAATAATATAAATAATCTCTGAACCACAAGGAAACCTGTACGCAAGTCTGGTCAGGTTCGTTCCCATGGAGGTTTGTCCCGGAAACACACAGCTCAATAACAAATTCAATTCAATTCAATTCAATTTTATTTATATAGTGCCAATTCATCTCGAGGCACTTTACAAAGTCAAAATCAATCATATTATACAGATTGGTAAAAAATTTCCTATATAAGGGAACCAGTTGATTGCATCAAAGTCCCGACAAGCAGCATTCACTCCTGGAGAAGCGTAGAGCTACAGGGAGAGTCGTCTGCATTGTCCATGGCTTTGCAGCAATCCCTCATACTGAGCAAGCATAAAGCGACAGTGGAAAGAAAAACCACCCATTAGCGGGAAGGAAAACCCTCCAGCAGAACCAGGCTCAGTATGAACGGTCATCTGCCTCGACCGACTGGGGGTTAGAGAAGACAGAGCAGAGACACAACAAGACAGACAAAAAGCACAGAAGCACACATTGATCCAGTAATCTGATCTACATTAGATGGTAATAGCAGGTGAGCCGTCTTCTTTGGATGATGTCTCAGATAACAGAACGCCAGACCAGGTGTACCTACTATGAAGAAAAAAAAGAGAGAGAACAAAAAGTTATAAGCAGAAATTATGACAAGCAATGCTTAATTGAAGAACAGTAGAACTCTATAGAGTGAGAAAATTAGATCCTGATGTCCTCCAGTAGTCTAAGCCCATAGAAGCACATCCCCATAGGTAGGTCAGGGCAACATAAGCCACTCTAGTTATAAGCTTTGTCGAAAAGGAAAGTTTTAAGATTAGTCTTAAAAGTAGACAGGGTGTCTGCCTCACCATAAAACATTTCAATAAACAGTATACTTACACATGGTAGGAGCTAAGAAGTACAGAAAACGGATAAAAAGGTCTTCTTTGAGCTTGTTCGAGCCGCAACTGCAGCTTTATGTTTACTGCCCGGCTTGTTTGTGCTGGCGGAACGTCTGGTACATTTCCTCGAGTGAATAGTCAATCTTGCGAGTCTGGTGGTCCATAGAGGGACCCTCTACACAGAGACTATGTCAGGAAAAAAAACCTGTTTGGAGTGTGGAGGTTTGGACCAAGCGGTGTTTCTCAGCCTTAAGTCTTTATGGGGTGGGTCTCTGCCAGCTTTGCACATCTAAATGCTCAAAGCTTTGCACATTCTCGTCTTACACACATCAATATGGCTCTGAATGTAGGTTAGGTGCCTTATGTAGCCTCTAACAGTTCTTTATAAAGAACAGCATTTTATTTAACTGCCTTCATCTTCCCGTCAAGCCAACAATGTTTCCTGTCCCTGCAGAAGAAAAAACATTTCCATAGCATGATGGTGCCACCTCCATATGCCAGTGGTATTGTGCCCCCTATACGGCTTAGGCCAAACTGCGAGCAGAAGTTCTTGTCTTTCTTTTTACTGTCTTACTTAGTGCCACTTTTCCAAAAAGACATGATTTGTGGAGTGCATGGCTAATAGCTGTCCTGTCAACAGAACCAGGACACCTGAGCTGTGGATCTCTGCAGGTCTTCCAGGGTTACCATAGGCATCTGGGTTGCCCCAATTAAGACTCTCCATGCCCTGTTTGTAAGTTTAGGTGGTAGGCCAAGTCTTGTAGTTATGCTGTTGGGTTTTAGATTAAGATATAAAAAGTATGTCATAACAAAGAGTCTGATTGCATAGTTCTCTGAAAAATCTAGAGTTTGGGATGATATTTTATAATCCCGCCATGCCTTAAATACAGCAATTCCAAATGCACTCCAAACTTCCAGTCCGAATATGCACTACCTTCTTTTGGTCTATCATAAAAAAAAATTAAAAAAAAATACATTGAAGGTTACAGTTGTAATACAACAAGTAGGATTATTTATACTGAGCTGAGCAGTGTACACGGCTGCAGTGAAAACATGAATTTTCCTCACATCAAAGGTTTTGATAATGTGGAAAAATATTCATTTGTTAATTCATTGTTTTCTTTTTTCTATTTATTTTTTTATAAAAAGGTTCACAGCTTTGTGCTTGCTCTTTCGTTTCAAACCAGCAAAACCTCTGCACCAAATCAACCTGTTTGTGTTGCATTTTACAGACTTTAAAGTGCTTCTTTTTGCATGCACTGTTCTCTCAATGTTCTGGAAAGAGCATACGTATATGGTTCTGAATGCATCCATAGCATTTACTTCCTTTCACTATGGCATGCAAAGGTCTTTCACTCTATCACCCCCATTTCCTACCTAAAGCTTTTCATATCGCTTGTATGAATTGCTATCACTCCTAAGCATACTCTGGCTATTTAAATTTTAATTTAAATAGCTAGCTTGGGTGTATCACACACAAGACAAAGAGTATACCATCTGAAAAGATGTGAATGTGAATGACTTGGCTGGACCTGCTCTGCGGTGCATGACAGTTTATGGATCCGTGACAGTATGTAACCTCTAAGTGGCTGCAGAGTGGGGGATCTCCACAAGAGCATGCTCTACCAGCAGCATTAGGACTCAATCTTTTGTACAGCCTGCCTGCCAAATAGCTTTTCTCCTGTAAACAGCTGACCTCACATAGCTGCCTGACTTGGCTTGTGGTGAGTGGTACCGAGAGCTCAGTGAAATTCCTTTTCCATTGCTGCCCTTTGAAGCCAATGTTTTGATGCCCATGCAGTCTGCTGAAGGGATTAAGGTGGTTTCGATGAATTTTTTTGCAGGGCCAGTCTTTTGCTGTTCCAGCACTGTAGCAAGTCTTTAGTTTTATTTTGCTGATTCAGGTGCAAAGACAGGCGTATTAGGCCACTTCTTAGGGCAGAATCAGTTAATGCTGCACAAAGTTCCTCTATATTTCAGCTACTCTGTCCTTCACTGACACTAAATGTAGGTCTTTGATGTGTACTTGTTTTGTCTTTTGCTTTATGTGATGGCTGGTACAACAGGAGGCCAAGTTTTTCTGGTATCTCGCTTCTACTAACTGACTCTATTCTAACAAAATTAGGTTGCCATTCTGCTGTTTTCCGAATGCCTCCCTATAACATGATATAATATTACTCTAAATCAAAAGGTATTTTGTGGCAATGCAACCAAAAAGAGAATTTTAACTGCCTTTGTTGTTTCTTAAAGACATTTCACCCCTCATCCAAATATTTCTTTAGTTCTCATCATGGATAAACAATCCAAACTTTTCTGATTGTCCAAACAGTGATTGATAAGTTTGACATTTCCTGTCAACAATCAGAAATGCAGAAGCATTTAAGGTGAGCAGTAAAACATCTTTAAAAAAACTAGAAAAGGAAATCCATTTGTCTTCTGTTCAAGCACTAAGAACACCCATGTCCTGGATGACCAAAAAGAAAAAACATGTGATACCTGTCGTTTTCCAAGAATGCTAGCGTGTCTCCATATATTTAACCATTTTAACCTCACTGTCAGCAGTAAAATGGGCTTCCGGGATCGGATCCGGATGAACAACTCCCGTTCATCCCAAACCATCCGGAACAAGGCCTCACCGCTGCCCCCTGGCTCCAATGTTCGCCGCTCCCCCAGCCAGGAGAACATCCCTGAAGCCACCAGCCCTGGCAAGGTTCAAAAGAGCTGGAGCTTTAACGACCGCACACGTTTCCGCACCTCGCTTCGCCTCAAGCCCCGCCCACCTGTTGACGGTAAGCAGACATTACACATTTCTTTAGCGCTTGCAAGAACGTTGCTAATGGTCTTCTTCACTTCTTGGACTTTAGTGGAGGGGCTTGGAGAGGAAAGCATGGAAGACAAGTCATATTGCGATGTGGCCATGGATGAGGTGATTCCAGCAGTGAAGACGCTTATACGAGCTGTCAGGTGGGTCCTTTCACCAGTGGGACGATCTTGTGCCACCATTCGTCTGCTGTCTGTACTCCAATGGTCATGTTCAGGGTGAGAGTTAGAGTAGTTTAGACAAGTCTCAATATATCACAGAGGTAAAAACACAGAAGAAGTCCTTTGAAGTCGTAAGAAGCACCTGGGAGGGGAGCAGCACATATTTCTTAACACTCATGCAGCAGAAAGAAGTGTCTAAATAGTTAGTGTGAGTCCTTTGTCAGCAATGCGTCTTTTATGGCCTGTGTCCATTTTCCATGGTAGTCAACCTTTAAACATTAAGGCTGGTTCACACCGCAGGATTTTGAAATAGTTGGACAATTTTAAAAGCACCACACGTAACAATAAAAAAATCCTAGATAAAACAGTGTGTGGTGTCCGGTCCGACGGCAAGCCTAACACACCACACATGAACAGATTTCGCTTAAGATGATTCAGATGTCAGACGGGAAATCTTGCAAATCCTCTCAAGATCAAACGTGAGTTCAGAGTAAATAAACCTGGATGACCAGGAAGAATAATAACGATAGTCTGTGGACTAATTTTAACAGAGAAAAAACATAACAAAAAGCAAAGGGTTAGTTAAAGAAACTGAGACAACGCGACCGGGGGAGATCGGGGCAAAAGTCGGGCTAAAAATCTTGCCGTATAAACCAGCCTTTAGGTTTTAAATCAGAAGTTCATAGACCAAGTACTTTATTGTCTAATAACAAGGATGTAAGTTTACAGCCTGATTGTACATCTACCCGGTTCAGAGACATTATTATGGAAACGGTCAAAACAAGAACACAGTTGTCTTTTAGGTGCGATTATGGGCCTAAATGCTGGCGCACCTACTCGCTACTATAGATAACCCATGGTATTTTCCAGTGGATAACATTTAATGGGGAAAAAACAACGGCGTAGCTGTTTCCTGGCAGACATCTTTATTGTTGTTTGCCTTAACTTGATCTCCAAACCATGCTTGTGCTATCCAGCCTCCATCTTAGAACACGCCTTGTTACTTGCATCCATTCTCAGTGAGCTGGCTGCCTCCATGCAGTTTTTCCTCCATAACAAGCAGTATGTTGTCTTCCACAGGTCATTGCACCATGTATTCTAAAATCAAGAGAAATGCGTATACTATAGAAAGTTTGGGGGGAAGAGGTGTTGATGCAATTAAGGGTACTTCACAGAGAAAAAACAGCGTGGACCCACTTTCCAAAACGAGAGCTGGCTGCATCCACAGCAAGTGTTAGTGTGTTTTTTGTCACCGGAAAGAATAAGGCCACTAACATTAAACAACATGCGCATGTGTATACATGCCAGAAGAGCACGGTACATGCTGTAGTCGACATTAAAAGGCGAGGTACCTGTGCCTTTATTTCTTGCAGATTCAGCTGATCAAGCAGAAATATCCACTTTAGGGAGGTAACTGAGCCTTACTGCAGGCACGGTTAGTCCCCCCATGTGACCTTGTCACTCAGGCAGCCCAGCTAGCTTGGCTGGTCATGTGTGAGGTGGTGTGATGGGGTGGCCTTACAGGAAATATGCATAAACACACAGAGACACAGGTAAAAACAATTCCTAGATGGATCACAATACAATACGACCAAACAGGCAAAGGTTTTCGTACAGCTCTGACAAGGACAAGTGTAATGAGATGTGATTACGGGCTTTTGTGATATTTAAGTCAGTTTCTGACATTGTGTTATCTCTTCCTGTAATGGAAGCGCAACTGGACCAACTCTGATGTTCAGCAGGAATATTTTTTCACTGGAGGATGTCTTTAAATAACATGTGCCTTATATCAAGAAATGCACATTTATTTCTTTTAACAAATTAGACATCATAACCAGCAAAATGGAAAACTACCTGGGAAATGTACAACTCTCTAAGCTGAAATGTACTCATATTTCACAGCAAAGCTTTCCATGACAGTACATCATTATACAGCTGTGCAAAAAAAGTAAATTAATATAAATAAACAGTTTTTATCCTCCCATTCTTATGAACTTGAGTATGAAATGAACTAGAAAAACACATCATAAATGTACAGTAAATGCTGATATAAATGATGACTATGTATAGTAAAGGAAGTTACCCAAACCAACCTGGTATTATGTGTAAAAGTAAACTTTATGACAGGTTGTGCCACCCTTTTTAGCAAAAACTGCCATCAAGCTTTTGTGACAATTGTGATAATGATCGTTTGTATCACTGAGGAGGCATTTTGACCCACTCTTCTTTGCCGAATTTGTTTCAGCCACATTGGAAGGATTTTAAACTTGAAGGACTTGTTTAAAGTCATGCCACATTATCTCAACAGGATTTAATCTTGACCTTTAACCTCTCCAAAATGTTATTAATGGGCTTTCTTTAGCAATTCAGAGGTGGAATTGCTGGTTTGTTTGGTCCTACTACACAGCCCAAGTTGTGCAACCGATAGCCAAACATTCTCCAGACAATGTCCAGGATTCTATGGCAGAAAGTGTAAATCCTGGTTCCATCAATTACAACTAGTGTTGCACCGATACCGATACCAGTATTACTCTCCCGACTAGTATTATACATGTTATATAAGTTCATGAAAGTTTAACTATTTTGACATTTGAGAGCCAAAACTCAGGGTTTAAAAGAGATTATTCAATTATTAATGTAATTTTACTGTCTTACTGTTGCAGTACTATTATACATGTTATAATTTCACGAATGTTGCACTATTTTGGCCTTTGAGAGCCAAAAGTTTATTCAACTATTGTCACCCATTCCAGGTAGGCAATAAAAAGTTCTGCTACCCTAAGTAGTATGCAGTTCTTCATATATACACACACACATCAATTTCAAACAGATGGTATCGGTATGGTATCGGCCAATACTGCACAGCCAGGTATCGGGTATCGTATCGGCGCCAAAACATGGCATCGGTGCAACACTGATTACAACAAATCTTTCAGGTCTTGAAGCAGCGAAGCAGACCCACATTATATTCACACCAGATATAACGGAAACCTCAGCTTCCAAAAAGCTCCAACTTTTTCTTATCAGTCCACATATTTTTTCCCCCAAATGTTTTGGGAATCATCAAGATGTTTTTTGGCAACTGTGAGCCTGATCTTTGTGTTATTTTTGAAAAGCGGTGATCTTGGCCTCTCCCATAGATGCCACTTTTTTCTAGTTTCTTAGTATTGTCTAGTTGTTATGAACACTGGCATTAGCTGAGACAAGTGGGGCCGGCAGTGATTTAGATGTTAATCTTTGGTGTTTAGCCAACTTCTGGATGAGTTTTGATGTGCTCTGGGGGTCAATTTGGTAGAATGGCCACAATTGTGTCATATTTTCTCCATTTGTTAATGATGGCTCTCATTATAACAACTGAGAAATAACTTTGGAATCCTTTCTAGATAAATGTATGTCAATGACTTTGTTTCTCATCTGTTCTTAACTTTATTTAGATCATGGCATTGGTTTATTTTGAAACTTATTTTATATAATTTTGTCAAACAGGTTATATTCAATAAATTTCTTACTTTTACAGGTCTGGTTGTAATCAGGTCAGGGTGTGGCTATTAAAAGTGTACTCAGTTTCCCCAAAATTTTAGTGAATCACAGTTGGTTCAAGATTCAGAAAGAGAATTGATCACCTTTTTTTTTTTACATGAGAGAAGATTTGTTTAGATAGCTTTCTTTCTTTGAATGAAATCATAATTTTGCATGCATTTTGTATCACTTTTTGTATATGCTAGGTTTGTCTTTGGTATGAAAAAATTACCAGAAATGTGTAAAAACTAAACAGAAGAAAACTCTATGATTGACTCACAACACTGTATGGTGATATGTGCCCTTTAAACCTATCTGGATTGATTATTTATTTACAGAACAAAACTTTTTATTTTACCTATTTTGGGGGCAAATCTAAACTTTTCAGTCATTTCTGCTGTGAATGTGCTCATATTTTGATGATCTTTAGCTTTAGCTGGTGTTCATGGATGTTTAAATTTCAATTTAGGTTTATAATTAAGCCACTTTGACAGTGAAATATTTTGAAAATGTTTCAAAGAAGCTGCATAGAAAGCCAGCGGAGACAGCATTCAGATTTTGACTTTTTGCAAAAATTCAAGGCTCGTCTGGCTGATAAGAAAGAGCTGAAACTCAGAATGTGCACCAACATGTGAATGATGGATGTAAATGATGATAAGAGCGGTTCCATACTCTCCTCTGCTAACCTGTAGGGCCCTTTTCTTCCCAACAATATTCATGTTGTTGATATTAACAGAAAAATAGCCTTGTTTTAATAAAGTGTAACAGATTAAGCTCTGTAGTTTCTAAATCTAACTTTCTGCATCATGTTGTGCCCTCGTATCTTGTCTGACTGTGGAGTATTTGAGTCAACAATCTTACATTATGGGTTAGAATTTTTTTGACTATCTCCTTTTTTTATTAACGCCATGCTCAGATTTTTACACCTTCTTTAAAAGAAACTTTGCACCCACTCATATTTTACATTTAATTAATCTACCAATCCAAATGACTCATGTTTTTTCCAGAATAAATATGCATAACCTTATGTTTTCCAAATTTTTGACTGATATGAGTGTTTTTTAGTTCACATTTGTCCATGAAACAGAAAATTACAAGAATATCACAAGCAGCACTGTGGGGGCACCATCCCTTCCTCCACCCACGCACTCACTCATCTTACCTGTATGAAGTTTTTTCACTGATGGTGGCAGAAAAGCTACAGTTGCTAGCAAACATCTGGTGCTGGGACTGGGCTGTACTCCTGGGGGGGTTGATGAAAGCAGTTTATAATACCTCTGTTTCCTGGTCCCTGATGTCAGCACTGGAGCCTGATTGCATTTCTCAAGGTAGTATGATGCTGTCTATGGAGTTCTATATTTGCAACATGATGCCCTTGGAAGAAATGACCTTGTGCATGAACATTATTAGTAAGGTAGTTTCTTAAATTGTGCCAGAATGCTTTTCACATTTAAAACAGTTTTGCACCGGTTTGCTTCAAATGGAGCAATATATACAACACCTTGCAAAAACTTTTTTACACATCTACATGTTTTCATATTTTGTCATGTTATAACCATCAATGTAAATGTATTTTATTGGGATTTTATGTAATGGTCCAATATGTTTGTGATGTGGAATGGAATAGACATGTTGCATCTCTAGCTGTCTATGGGCAAGAAGCATGGTACGCTCTGGACAGGTTGATGGTCCATTAACAAACAGGGATACATTTTTTCCCAATTTTCTTTCTCCAAAAGTATGGCATGCGTTCAGTATCAGTGTATTTAGCCCCATTTATTCCAATAATATCAATAAAATCCAGAGGAACAACTTGCTAAACACTTCAGAAGTCATATACTTGGCTAATATAGTCATCCCGTGTGTAATTTAATCTCAGTATAAAGCTGTGAAGGCCCCAGAGGTGTGTTAGATAACATTAGTGAACAAATGTCTTCATGAACTAGTGTTAGAGTGGAGGGAAACACATCAAACATCCACATGTTAGTCTGGTCCAAAGTAAAGATCTAAATCAAATTTAGGATCTTTGGCAAGAGTTAAAAAAAGGTTTGCAGAGGCTATCCGTGCAATCTTACTGAGCCTGAGCTGTTTTGCAAAGAAGAAATGGCTAAGCTGTTTATTGTCTTCCTGTGGTCAAGGCATACCCCAAAAGACTTGCAGCTTTAACCGATACAAGAGCTGGAGACTCAATATAAACACACAGCACACCATTCAGATTCTTATTCATATGTAATCTGGAAAAGAACATAGGAATAAATATGTTTTTTTATGCGGCCTTGTCCCTTGTTGGGCCGCTGACCTGTCAAGGGTGTACCTTGCGTCTCGCCCATTGTCTGCGAAAGATATAATGCATCTATTTCATGGCACTTCACGAACATGCGCTACGTTGTATTGGTTCATCACATAAAATCCCAATCACTGAGATTTCTGGTTGTCATGTGACAAAATGTGGAAGAATTGCTCACACCATGCCTGATTTGACTTTACTGAGACCAGATTCAAATGAAAGTCTAAACACTGGGATTGAGTACCACTACCAGCAGGTGTCCCCCCATGTATTACAGTCTAATGCCACTGGTAGGGCATGGTCCCATCTTCTCAGATTTGTGCTTGACTCAGCAGATAACTGACCTCAGCTGCTCTGTGCTGCAGACAATGGAAGGGAGGGAGTTCCTATAGATAGTGCAGGTGTGTAAACAGCAGGTGTTTTCACCGTGTTAACACACGGGTACGTGTGCAACATCTCAGCACGGCTCATGATTGATGTCGGGGAAACATAGAAAGGCTTTAGTGCTGAGACTTCACTTTAGATGCAAGTGGTTTATCAGTGCCGGGCTGCCTGAATAAATGCGTATGGTGCCGTGTTTATGTATGGAGAGAGAAGGAGAGAAGAAAACAAAGCCTGCGTGCGCCTCTGCTGTAACTCCCCACGTGCAAAAATGTGATACTGCACAACAAAAATCTTGCAAGCTTGCAGTCTTTGATGAATTGCTGCTTTAATAGATAAATGATTTGGACATGGTTTCCATTTATAGTGATCTGATGTCATTTTTTATGTGTGTGGCTTTCAGCTATAATATTTTATGTTTTAAATTAATCTGTTATGCATAGACTTCTTCTTGTGGACTTGGTTTTGTCACTTAGCGGGCACATAGTTATATCTAGTGAGACTCAAACCTGCTCCTGCAGTGGCTCATCCGTCTTGGCCCACCTTGGGTTCATGTCAGCAAAACAGTCATTTTTAATTCCCAGATAAAACCTGCCAGTGGAGACTATCTAGGTATCACCTTTGCTGAATTGCAGAAATGTTTGCAGCGGCTTTGCAAGCATTTTGGGCACTTCCTCACGCTTCTTCATTCCCCCAGTCATCACCGTGTTTTTACATTTCAACTTCCTAGCACTGAGAAACGATAATATCTTTTAGTTGGCCGTGCCAACTGTGCTGCGCGGTGACTGGAAATTGTCTGGGAAAGGGTGGAGGCGTTGAAACCTGACTCCGTGTTATTAAAGCCATTTTAGTGATCGGGAAGGAGAGTCAGCATTTTGAGGAAACCCTCGGAGGATACAAAACCCCTGATTCCCTTTCAACCTTTTCCTTAACCCACACCTGAGACTCGCCCTGGCAAAAAGAAAGAAAGAAATCTGTGCCTACTTGCAAATTAAGAAAAGACTGCTTGCAAAAATACTCCAAGCGCATAAGTCATCAAGAATCCAAGTGCTGCGTGAGGAGGAGGAGGACTGCGCTGAGGACCGTAATGGCACCAGGTCACCATCAGCGCCTGCTCTTTTCCTCTCACTTTCCTGGTTCAGTCAAACCTTTACTGGTCATCCTGGTGCTGCCTCACGAAAGACTTGTCGGGGTAAAATGATTCCTCTTATCTCTCAAATTTTTTCCATCAGCTACAGAGCTTTGCAATAGGATTCATACACTTAAAACATTTTCATAATTTGTGATTTTGTGTTACAACCTCAAACCGCAACCCATTTTAAAGCAGCACCGTGTAAGTTTTGACCCAAGTTTTAGCTTAATATGAGATATATAAAATGCTTTGTCAGGTCAACATACAGCACTTGGCGTATATGGATGCTGCGTGCGGGCTGCCTCTCTCAAAAACTATGTAACTGTAGAGGGTTGGATCCGTCGCTGAATGGGTCATGTGATCTAGATCCCCGCTATAGATCACATGACCGTTTTAGGTTACAGCTGTCTGAGCTCAGACTGCCGTAACAACAAAACAAAACAGATATGACACTTACCTGATCAGACATACTTTTGGTTTCCTTGACTTTACAAGTAATGCCATAACTTCTCAATCTGCTGGTCCAACGTGGTCTGCTATCAGATTCCAAAACACGAAGGGAGACTGTTTAATTTTGGGATAATACAGTGTCGTCTGTGGCCTTCAGGGGGGCTAAACCTGGAAGTTACAGGTCTAGCATGGCAGTGCCCCCTAGTGGCCAAAGGTTACACGGTGCTGCTTTAACGGAATTGGCATTTGCTGAAAGATTAATGTTTTTAATGCATCTATCTACCTTATATTCAACGATAATATGGAGACAGCGAGTTGACGTTTTTTTGTGCGAGACTTCCGGTCGGTCACTTCCTGTCACTGTTTAGCTGGCTAAAAAGTGATTCATGCAGCTACTTCGTACCAAATTACTCGTCATTATGTCTTTGAGGAAGACCGGGATCGTTTGTACAGTTAGAGGCTGTCATAATAACGTGTGTAAAAGAAAGGTTTACGTGTAGCAGGAGTGTTTTAACCATCGACTGTGTACAAGAGCTGTGGATACGAGGCGCCCTACTTCCTTTAATGCTGATACTCTAAAAAATAAACTAGAAATAAAGTTACCGCTTCATTCTAAAGCTAACTTACATTTTAACGTGACAAGCTTGCATCAAAAGTTTTGAGACCACACATCAGATTGGATCAATGTCAACCTTCAAGCCTAAACATGAAGTAGGCAGAACGTTTTGATATCCTTTTACAACATCAGTTCAATCCCAAACATTTAGCACTGCTGTCTTTGTAAAATGAACTCACCAGCAATCTAATCACAACGAGGCAACAGCTAGTATGTTTTTGAATCAGACCATTCATTAGCCTACCTTCCATAAGATCGCCGCTGCATGACAGAAGGACTTCCCCAGGAGCCGCAGCACAATGTAGTCAGGATCCAGCAGAGTGAACGTCAGACTTGCTTTGGCTTGAACGGACATCAGCCTCCACGGATACCAGGTCATCGATGTTCATATTTATTAACACCGATCCAACTTTTCCACTGTGGAGGTTCGCCTCGGTAAAGTTGCTAAAATAATGCACCCCGTTGTGTTGGCCAGACACACAATATCCCGATAAAGTAAATTGCAGTTTGTGGCTGTAATGGGACAAAATGTGAAAATTTTGTACTGCTTGTATTTGTTTTAGATATTTGCAAGCACTGTTGTACTACTGTATGCATTGCATGATTTTTCGTTGTTTTCTTATTGCTTGATGTTGCAACCAAAAGACAGTAGTTCCTACTGATCACTAAAAATAACGGAGTTCTTTTCTCATGCTCTACCGCCTTCATTCTCGGTCTTCTCTCTCCATCACTTACAGAAAAAATTCACTGCCGGCAGAGACCACAGCTTAGTGTGCTCGTATGTGTCAGGTGTACGTCTAATGCTTATTTTAGCATGTTGTGTTGGGCAGCCAGCCTTTCTGGCAAAGAGAATACAAGAGAGATAAGGTATCAGGGATTACATGTAGCCAGGTGCAGGCATCCTTAAACTTTTCTTCGCTTTTTCCCTGTTTTTATCTTTTCTACAGGCTTTACTCCCTCCTGCATGACCTTTTAGCAGAACCCTGCTGCCAGAGGATGTTGTCGGCGATGTGTTCACCTGGTACAGTGGTGTAGGGTTAACAATCCTGGGTGTGACTCCCCCACACTAGGGTCTGGGTGGTGATTATGAGCTGTGTGCACCAGGAAGCGGGAGCAGCTGTGGTCCACCAGTGGCTCCGACACAGCTGTCACAATGACAAAAGAGCAGAAACCGGGGGTAGAATAGAGGTGTGTGTGTGTTATCCTATCGGTGGAACTGTGCTAATTGCTGAAACAGCAAATCCCGATAAGAAAATGTCTCCGGGAGAGGTGCTGATCGTCTCAATATATCCACATGGTTTAGTAGGTTTGTGACTGCTTTCTTTATGGGCCTGTTTGTGAATGATAAGGTCATGCTGACTTTAATTAATCTTGTTATTCTCAGGGTGGGCTGCATTGTTTGATAGCCTCCTGCTTATGCATTTTTCCAAAGGTTTACGGTGCTTCTGTGCGCTTCTGTGTGCTTTCCTGCGCGATTTCAAATCCATCCGGAAAGGTAATAAAAGGAGGGGTGTTGCGTTTGTGTGTGTGCAGGATCCTGAAGTTCCTTGTGGCCAAGAGGAAGTTTAAGGAGACTCTGCGGCCATATGACGTGAAGGACGTCATAGAGCAGTACTCAGCAGGACACCTGGACATGCTGGGCCGCATCAAGAGCTTGCAGATGAGGTACATTAATCTACATACGACAAACACATGTCTACTTCTTTACATCTGAGCAGGAAATAAATAAGAAAATTAATCTCATGTTACATTTTCTGTAAAATATACATTTATAATGTTTTACATGCCTGGACATAAATCATTTGTTCTTTACAAGGTGCTAAATTAGGTAAAAACAACGGCCGAATGAACTATAACAAATCAATTATTCTACTAAAATCATGTATGTATCAAAAAGGAAGCCAAAATTCAGGTATATAAAAAAAAGTTACTTACACCAACTTGCAAAAGTATTTATGCCCCTTAAGCTTTTTACCATTTTGTGACATTACAAACTTGAACGATTTCATTAAGATCTTATGATCCAACACAAATAAGAATCTAAAAAGTGGTATGTGCATAGGGAATCAGACCTTTTTACTCCGATACCATCAAATAAATGTGACGGAAAAAAGACACAGGAAGTCCAGCTTGCAGTTTTCTGGGTTAAGGTGGGGGGACACCAAATAATTCAGACCCAAATATAACTACTTGGTCTTTGTTCAAAACGCGTTTGGCAGCGTTTTGGCTGGAGTGCTGACATTGCATATCAACCAAACCAGGAGAGTCCAAATTAAATGTAGCCTGGTGGCCATTTCCAGCACCTGGAAATGGCCCCTGACTGCTGTTCAATTAGGGGGATAATGCTGATGCAGATATTTATTTTTAATTAGAGCAAAAATGGCTGTCAGCAAATTAAAATGTTCTTACACTGGAAAATGTTACTCAAAGTCAAGTCAAAGCATCTTAATTTTTTTCATTTGAGAGAAATTTGGGACAGACGGTCTTATTGGACCGAAACACATTGTAATCACTCCTAACGTCATATAGAAAAACAAATAAATAAAACCATGCCTTACAAAAAAGCTGCAATTTCAGTTAAAGACTTCATTAAAACAGCTTAAAAAATACATTTGAAAACAAAATCAAGATAAGCTTTAGTCTTAGACCAGATTTTTTAATGTCTTGGTCTTTTCTGGTCTTGGTCTTGACCACAACAATACTGCACACACAAGACCTACCATCATACATAGGGAGGAATAACTCACCTATGGTTGGACCTTAGAAATTGTAGCTTTTGTGGGAAATAACAGGTAAGATAAATTTGTGTAAATATCAAAGAAGCATGATATGAAGTGTTTAGTCTTTTTAGTATCCCCTGAACCCTGTTCTGTCCGTGTGTAAAAGGGTGGACCAGATAATTGGACGAGGAGCTGTTCAGCCTGATAAGAAATCGCGCCCTGAAAAAGGAGAGAAGACGCCTCCAGAGCTGGACCCGCTGGATGAGTTCAGCATGATGGGCCGCGTGGTCAAAGTGGAGAAGCAGGTGCCAGAGGAAGAATGATATTTGAAGAATCTGTGAAGCTGTGTGAATGGGTTGAGTAAATAAAAAGGCGTAAACGTTACAACGCGGCTGATATTATCTCAACTCCCTGTGTTGGTGTGTCTTTGTTTAGGTACAGTCTATAGAGAACAAGCTGGACCTCATGCTCAACTTCTACTCCCAGTGCTTGAAGAAAGGCTCCTCCCACGTCACGCTGTCCTCCCTCCTGGACCCTGACCTCACATCTGACTACCACAGCCCCACGGACCAAAGAGACCTCTTCCCATCCGCCAACACACTCAACATCTCTCAGTCTGACAGCGGGAACTTGGAATGACAATTAGCCGAGTGTCAGGACACAGACCCTAACCCTTTACACAATGTCCTCTTTAGGCTGAGTCCTCTTTCTGAACAGCCTGACTTACAGGTCGACCGCTTTTAATTCAGATCTGTCTGTTATGATTGCTCCTCCCCTCTGCCACTCCAAATCTCAATCTTCAGCCATTTCTCCTGGAGTCAGTGTTTCTTGAGCCGGGCAGACAGTGGCCACCAGGTGGCTCCAGCTGACGAGGAGCCTCAGCCAAAGCTGCTCACCGCACACGCCTCTCAACTCACTGGATGAGGAAAGTACTTGACTACTGAAGCAGCCTCACCCACTCACATCATGCTGTACACCTAGACCCACTTTAAACTTTAACAGTAGACGGACTGTGGAAAAAAGATTTAGCAAACATTTGGAGGGATCTTCTCTTTCCTTTTTATTATCCTGTTTTATTTATTTTTTCCTCTCTTGGGCACTTAAATCTACTGAAAGCCGTTTGTTAACAACGTTGCCATTCCGACATTGGGGTGACAACACAGTTCTTCATGCTGTGATTGAATGTAGCTGTTCCTTGTGCGAGAGAAATCGCGAAAACGAGAACAAGAGCCATCGACACCTGAAGTAAGTGCACAGTTTGGCCTGGATCAGCCGCACCGGCACAGGGTCCCACCCAAACAAGGGAAAATCTGTTTTACGTTAATCACCCAAAACTTTTCACGTGAGAAAGGAGCGAAAATAATATGCTGGCTTGACTGTGGATTTGGACTGTACTTTAGTGTAAATTGTGTGTTTTCACTTCTATCTCCTCTTTAAGAAGTCTGGTTTCCAACAAGCCCAATGGCAAAAAAAAAGTTGGCATTGTAGTGAGGATTGTATAGGATTAGAGCCACATTGTTTCATTATAATTCCCAAATCTCTCTTTTGCAGTTTTTCCACACTGCTGTGCAAACTATGAGCATTTTGGTGCCCTAAATTTCTGTTTGTTTTAAATAGAAACTTTAAACGTCCCTGTCTTGCAGCCCACACTCCTGCCATATTTATGCATTGGGACTTGCCTTTAAAGGGATAGTTCAGAACTTTTGAAATGAAGTCCTGTTAAAACGTCATAAAATGTTAATATATCAGCTGTAT
The DNA here is from genome assembly GCA_037039145.1 of Fundulus diaphanus. NCBI lineage: Eukaryota > Metazoa > Chordata > Actinopteri > Cyprinodontiformes > Fundulidae > Fundulus > Fundulus diaphanus. The sequence goes on from CM073135.1 coordinate 30,851,813, forward strand.
ATGAATCTGTTTGGTAGAAATCTAGATGATTGGACCCAGATGCTAAAGTAAAAGCATCTATAATTTAGCCAATTTTCCTACTAAATGCCTGAATTCATATCGATTGTATGTTTAAATAAATTCTACTTTATTAAGAAGTGGTTTGACAGCGAAAACAGAATACATTGGTTTGTTTTTTAAATTAAGGCGAAATTAAAGATGAACAGATACTAACCAGCTGAATAAGGAATTACATTTACTTTTAAACAATATACGAGCTATGCAGAAATGATTAACAAAAGTGAAATAAAACTTGCAGTTATAAGGACTAATAAACAAACAGTGTGAAATAATTCGTATTCTCAGGGGAAATTTAAGCCAATGAAATGAAAGTTCATAATAAGACACGTCATTCTAATTAAATTTTAAGGATTTGTCTGTCTCTGCTGGCCATAAATGAGCAAATTCTGAGTTGTAAACCTATCTTTAATCTGAAAAAAGGAGAGTAAAAAACAGAAAGAATGAAATCCAGATTAAGAGCTAGCTCTTATCTGTTAGCTTTCAGCACCAGAACCACCATGCTAAACATATGAGTACCTTACCTGGAGAAATGTCTTCGATTTTCTTGTGCACTCAAATCAACTTGGAGTTATTTGCTAATAACTTTGGGGTGAGAACATAGTTTTTCATTCTGTGATGACTGTAGCTATTACTTGGTTCTAAACCAGGCTGTTGTTTCATTCCTGGGAGCGTTTGGACCTCTGCAGATGTGCGGTTCCGACCCCGTTCTCTCAGCTGTTGTTTAACCAGAAGGCCCGTCAGTTCTGGCACAGTTTGTTGGATGGCTCAGAGGTTCCATACTTACTACAGTTAAGCCCAAAATCTAGATTTACCTTTTATTTTAAAAAGGTTTATGTGAAAATGAGTTGCACCCTTCTGAATAATCAGTGCTAAGACCTTAATTGGCACTACATCGATCAAAACCCTTCTCATAATTGCTGATGAGTTTTTTTCATATTTCCACTGGTAATTTGATGATTTATTTTGGGAGATGAGCTCCTATCCTTTGAGGTTGGAAGTCCACCTCCCCATCACCTAAATCTTGAGGTCCCTCCACGGATTCTCGATCAGATTCAAGACCGGGATTTGGCTGGGCCACTATAAAACATTAATATTACTCCTAGCCAGAAGACACATATTGGTAAATTAAAATTTTTCTTTAAAATAAATGTGATTGGGGTATAAATAAATGTGGGCTGAACTTTAAGTGACATTGGGCACATTCCTCAAGTTTTTTTTGTGGGAAAATAAGAATTTTGTATAGCTTTACACAGAAATAGACAAATGGAGCGTAGTATAATGCAAACAGAAACCTTTTTGCAACAGAAATTTGGATCAGTCCTTTCTAACCTAGTTGAGCAAGAGTCTTGGTTCTTTCCCCCTCCTACCCAGCTTGTCAGGGAGCCAGAGGAGGAGAGGTCCCAAGCAACTGATCAATCCATCAGAAGCAGATTTAGGGCAAGTTAGACAGCCAATAATAAATTGGATTTGCTTTTTAGTCTAGTTATAAGAAGAATCTTATGACTGTTTTCAAATAACAATTTTAAACGTTTAGCCATATTGAATGAAACACAGCATTTATGTTGGGAGTTTAACACAGCCAACAATCCACATTTAAAGTTATGATTTATAATGATTAATTTACTAAAAACTTCTAAATGTGTTTAGATTAAGTCATCAACTTTAATGAAATCTTTGTTTTGAGTCCCATTTTTAAGAAATCGTGACAGATTCTGTCTGGTATTCACTTTTTAGGCATAACAACCTGCGAGATCACATTCTACCTATGTTTTGTGTTTTGGGATCTTCTTAAGGATTGTTTTTACTGGATCTAAAGTTCGGCAAGGACATTTTGAAGTGACCTGGGAAAAAAACAGTTCTTATGGGTCTGAGGTCAAATCTGAGGAAGCGTTTGCGCACTGCAAGTCTAAAACCAACTCCAAAGTACTTTCATGCTTTCATGAATGGAGTTGTTTTAAGACAAGACTTTTCGTCTTCCTTTCAAAATACCTCTAGCTTCAGCCTCTGGGTCCAATAAATCTCGGTTTATACTAAATGAAAACACAAGAAAATAATGTATTGATACAAGTAAGGTAATTCCCTCCTTATTCCTTGTTACAGAACCTGAAGTAAAAAGATCCTGACCTATCCATTTTAGACAAAACTCACATTCTCCATAGGAATTTGGACACAGAGAGAAACCTTTTCTGCATTGCTTTTCGGGACTCGCATCTGATCTCAAGTCTGCAAAAAAATGGATAGTTTTTATTCTCCTTCCTTCATCAGATGTCACATGCACTTGCAGAAACTTTAAGCCCAGTTGGGTGCAGTTTTAAACAATGAATGATGCTTAAGAAATCCAGGTCTTATGCATGAATTCTAGATCGTTAATCTCATTAATGCACGTGCCATTAAAATGCTTCAGAACAAAGGGTGAGCAGTTATTACATTATGGCGACGTTTGCGCAGTAAATTCTCCATGTTCATAGACAACTGGAGAGACTGGATACACACACAAATGCTGATAAACATATGAACAACAAAAGCAATTCTTTAACTTAATCTATTTAGGCACTTGATAAATTAAATACCATTTGGTTACGCTCAATTTAGCCTTTCTTTGCTAATTTCCTTACTGTAATTATTCCCATGCTTTTTATGAAACTTGCTTAAAGATTTTTTTTTTCTCTTTAAGTTCTGTTGTGGGTGGTATAAGTGTAGGATATTTTGTTGATATTTTTTCTTAGGCATAAATGCAGCGTTTTTTACAGAACTATAAGGACCCACAGTTGATCTGGTTCCTACACTCGTCTGTCCTGAACATTGATGTTGTGTTTAGTGCATATTTCCTGCCTGCAACAGCTAAAACAACAACCCTACATCTTGCTGTTTTTGTCCAGTGAGAAGTTGTTTTATCCAGTCAGGTCCAGCTGGCTCAGGTGCTCCACTTTTCCATTTAAGTGAGACTTTTAAACAGTGAATGTACTTTATCGCTCAGCCTGTTTAGATCTGTTTCGGCTCCTCGATGTTGATAGCTCTCCATGCTAGAGCTCGCTGTAAGACCCGTCCAAGCTATCTGCCCATTTCAAGGGAAAATACTTGGATAGATTTATTTCTAGGGACTGAATTACTGCAGAGATGCCTGTTTATTAGAGCCAGTGTTACCATAAACAGCAATGTTGTTTCATTGCTACCTAGAATGTCAAGCTTCATAGTGATTAATGAAATATCACTTTATTGCATGTTGTTCCTTATGTGGCCCGGTATCAGGAAAAAAAACTACACACACACACAATAATATCTTCTAAAAAGAAGATAAAAGCAAATAACCTGTGCCTTCTTTCCCTTTATTCTATAAATGGTGTGGTGCGGCTTTCTATCTCCTACTTAAAACATTGGAAATGCTTTGGAGAGGTTTATTTCGTATAAATAACACACACGAATGCTTTTTTAAAATTTTTTGCACAATCTATAAAGAAAAACATTGTTGTGAAGATTTAATCTTTTACAACTGCTGTAATCCTTTCAGAGACATTTTCCAAGAATATTACTGTATTGTCAGCATATCATCATACCTCCATAGACACCCAGACGGTATCTTAACACCCTTAAAATGTGGAGGCTGGAGGCACGGACATTCGTGTCAACACAGGAATCTCTGCAGGCATGTGTGCTGTCATAAGCATGTCACATCAGATAAGATTGGCTTCCACAAAACTACCTCTGAGGCCACTAGGCGGCACTAGTTTAGAAAACCAATTAGGAGAAACGCTTAGTGCTTCTCCAACTGACTGAATGCTATGCATGAACCAATCTGCACGTTCTCTTATCTATTTGTGACGTCCTACCATCCGTCCATCTTTTCACTGACTTGCTGCCATTTGACATTCCACCTCATTACTCTTTTAGCTGCTTTCCTTCTGTACGTTTTGGAGCTGCTGTTAGAAAAAAGCACGAACTAAACAAGCAATAAGCGAAATGCTAACTCGACACGAAGTCTTCCAAGTCCAAATGATGGGACCGTTGGCTGAATAAAATGCAACGTTGGTTTGTTTTCTAATCTAACCTATATTTGATCTTTTAAAGAGGTACAAAAATGTGTTTCTGCTGAGAATTATTTTTTTTTTTTTAGAAAACTAACTTATTAATTTATTTGTTTCATTAAAGCTCTTTGGACTGTTTGTTGCCCTGGGTCTCTTCTTTTTTTTCTTTACATTATGCCACATTGAACTATGGTTTAATTCACAAGAACAAACTACTTTTGGTCTTACAATCAGTTGCTACTCTACCTTCCAAAATGTCCCACATGTTGTACTGTTACAAGTTGTAATGTAATTTTTTTTTTTACAGAAGTTGTTTTTGTATGTGAACTGACATATTAATATATATAAGCATTGCCAGAAATAGCGCAACACAATCTTAATACAAGATGAAGAAACACTTCTATTGAGCTTTTTAAGGGAAAGGGTCTCAATACTTTTACCACGCACTATATGGCCTCATTCTATAATTACTAAAACTAGCATTCAAAGATACGTCTTGTTGTTACAAATGGGTAAAAAAAAAGTGTGTATGGGTGCAGTTTCCTTGGACCAAACAACGTTCGGTTCTGTAGCTGGACAAGATTTCTGACTCGTCTTTCTTTTCCAGCTCTTAAAGTGAGAAGCTTCCCACTCCATAGATGTGGTAGAACAAAGTCACATTTCGTTTGACAGGATCCACAATTAAATAGGCAAATGTCTGCTCCTCCTCCTGCGTCCCAGGAAAACATAGCCCAGACTCATCCTGAGGAAAACAACACAGGGAACAGGAAATCTGTGTGAAAATAATTTAGTTGTTTTCTTAAACGGTTCTAGCTTTTCCTGTGTTGATATTCCTTACACTAGCTTTATTTCAGTTTTCAGAAAGAAATACAATTCAATCTAAATTACATATCTAAACTGCTCACTTACATAGGCACTGACTTTGAACACGGTGGACACCACGCTGATCTTTGTATCTGCATCCTTTTGCACACTACAAAATAAATGCAAATATAATAGATAAGAGTATATAGAGAAGTTCAGGCATGAGATCTTCACAGTGTGACTGTAAAAAATAACGAGGTTTCATGATACCATGGCTTTACCACAAAGATTAAAATCAACAACGTATAGCATGATCTATTTGAATTCAGTTTCTGCACTATGCACTGACTTTTATGTTAGAATTTTGTAGGTGTGGATAAGTATGATAAATTAGTTGCATTTCCATCAACCTGTTACCTATCTCATTATCTAAAAGACCCATTCATCTCCATCATTCCATCTGGTAATCTATCTATTATCCACCTATTTATTAATACTTTCTTTCTGTAGCAATACCTTGGAATACAATCATAAAATCAAGCTGAAATGGATGGAGGTGTATTTGATAAGTAGAAACATTTAGAAGCAGCTGAATTCGTCTTTTCAGTTCCAGTGAAAAAGCGCAATAGCCTAATGGGCAGTTTGTAGCAATATGTGCAGGAGGGGCGGCTCACCTTTGATTTAAAGGGGACTTATCATGCTTTTAAGTTCTTCCTTTTTGCATTTAAATCTTGCAGTTGTGGTCTATATAAAGTGGAACTGCAATGTTCTGGTCTGAATTCCTCGTTATTGTTGCCCCACAGCCCCTCTTTTGCTCTTGTTTTGAGGTGCGTCTGAGAACAACTCGTTTTGGTGCTGTCTCTTTAAACGCAAAGGAGGCCTCCTTCCAGGTCACAGCGTGTTCCACTAAACCCCATTCAAACATTTTTGTAGTCTGCTGGGGGACAGTGTAATGATTAATCTAGGTTAATGCACCCAACAAGCGAACATTATGACTTTTCCACTTCTAGCTTCGGCATCCCTCAGCTTGGACTACAAATGATTCAGAAAATTGTTTAGCCAGAAGCCCATTACCAGCTTGAAGAGCCAGACTGCGCGCACCTTATCAGGTCTTTGTATATTTTCTTTGTGGTGCTGAGGTAGGGCTCAATCGTGTCCTCATACTGACACAGCTCTCCGCCAAGACACAGGTGTTTGAAGAGGCGAAACAAAAACTCTTTGCGCTCCATCCTCCCAATGACATTGTAGTGTTCAGAGTCCTCTTCCTGCAACATCTACAAGAAGCAAAAAAGTCTTGACATTGAACTTAGACATGAAGTAGATACAAACAGGCAAAGGGAGTAAAAGAAGAGAGGATCACCTGTCGTAGTTCATCATAGTCGGTGTAGATGTCATGAAAGCATTTAACTACATGACCAGAGGGCCACAGGATGCCACAAGAGTAGATTGGATCAAACAGCTCCATGGAGATCTTAGTGCAGGGCACGAGCTCTGCGCTGACAGACACCACTGGCCTCTCTACAACACATATGAGCCTCTCAGCATTTATCAGACTTCAAAGATTGTACAGCAGATGACATAACTTTCCTGCTTTCATTAATAAAGGGATCTCTGAGGGATGACATACCAAGAGGGACCCAGACTCCAGCCTTCATATTTCTCAGGGTGGGAATCACCTGCGGGTCTTTGAAGAAACACTGGACAATAATGGAGAGCGGCATCAAAAGCGTTCATGCAAGTAAGAAAAAATGAAGAATAAATTAATGTCTTAAGATAAAGAAGGTTAATATGTTGTTTGGAAAAGTCTAGAATTTCACTTAAAGATTTTCCCCATCATGATAAGTATGCAAAACAATCTAGAAAAAGGTTTTTGTTTTCCAGAATGTGTTTGCTGTCCCACAGTCTAATCCATCTATCCGTCCATCCTTCCATCCATACATATACAGTATACACTCACCGGCCACTTTATTAGGTACACCTGTCCAACTGCTCGTTATCACTTAATTTCTAAGCAGCCAATCACATGGCGGCAACTCAGTGCATTTAGGCATGTAGACATGGTCAAGAGAATCTCCTGCAGTTCAAACCGAGCATCAGTATGGGGAAGAAAGGTGATTTGAGTGACTTTGAACGTGGCATGATTGTTGGTGCCAGAAGGGCTGGTCTGAGTATTTCAGAAACTGCTAATCTACTGGGATTTTCACGCACAACCATCTCTAGGGTTTACAGAGAATGGTCCGAAAAAGAAAAAACATCCAGTGAGCGGCAGTTCTGTGGGCGGAAATGCCTTGTTGATGCCAGAGGTCAGAGGAGAATTGCCAGACTGGTTCGAGCTGATAGAAGGGCAACAGTGACTCAAATAACCACCCGTTACAACCAAGGTGGGCAGAAGAGCATCTCTAAACGCACAGTACGTCGAACTTTGAGGCAGATGGGCTACAGCAGCAGAAGACCACATCGGGTGCTATTCCTTTCAGCTAAGAACAGGAAACTGAGGCTACAATTTGCACAAGCTCATCGAAATTGGACAATAGAAGATTGGAAAAACGTTTCCTGGTCTGATGAGTCTCGATTTCTGCTGCGACAGTCGGATGGTAGGGTCAGAATTTGGCGTCTACAACATGAAAGCATGGATCCATCCTGCCTTGTATCAACGGTTCAGGCTGGTGGTGGTGGTGTCATGGTGTGGGGAATATTTTCTTGGCACTCTTTGAGCCCCTTGGTACCAATTGAGCATCGTTGCAACGCCACAGCCTACCTGAGTATTGTTGCTCACCATGTCCATCCCTTTATGACCACAATGTACCCAACCCATGATGGCTACTTTCAGCAGGATAATGCGCCATGTCATAAAGCTGGAATCATCTCAGACTGGTTTCTTGAACATGACAATGAGTTTGCTGTACTCAAATGGCCTCCACAGTCACCAGATCTCAATCCAATAGAGCATCTTTGGGATGTGGTGGAACGGGAGATTCGCATCGTCGATGTGCAGCCGACAAATCTGCGGCAACTGTGTGATGCCATCATGTCAATATGGACCAAACTCCCTGAGGAATGCTTCCAGCACCTTGTTGAATCTATGCCACGAAGAATTGAGGCAGTTCTGAAGGCAAAAGGGGGTCCAACCCGTTACTAGCATGGGGTACCTAATAAAGTGGCCGGTGAGTGTACATACATACTAACCTGTGTAGGTATATCTGCACTCAGATGGTAGGGATTTCTACTTTAAAATTGGGGCAAAAATGTAATTTAAATCCAGGAAAGTATTGCATTTTGGCATGAAAATGTAAGAAAAAAGGAAATAATTATGGATAAAGAAACTCTTTAATTTTTAACCCGCTATGGCACACGTGTCAAACTCAAGGCTCGCGGGGGCAAATGTGGCTCAACATGTCATTTTATGTGGCCCCCACAATTTGATAGGCCCATGATTGACTAAATGATTAAAATAGGTTTTAAGCACAAATTGACCATAAACTACACCTCCCATAATGTATTTTGATTGTCACCCAGCTAAGGTTTGTTGCCACTAGAGTGCAGCAGCGTCACTTTAAGCCGATTTTTTATTTTCCCACAGAATAAATTTGAGACATCTTGAAAAGCTAACTTCAAAATGTTCAGGAGAAGAAAAAGTCAATATAGAAGGATGACTGTTTTATGAATGATGGGAAAACAAATACCTGTTTGTAGGCCAAGGTGAAAAACTCGTATGTCTTTTGTGTTTTGGGACAGTGTAAGAGTACAATTTACGTCGGCATTTTGAAACCAAACACGGAGCAACATTTAGCCCCCAATAAAATCAAAAGAACTGTAGCAGAATTAAAAGGCAACATTTGGGGCAGGGATGCATCTAAAAGTTGCAGGATGGTAGCTCTCGAGGACTGGATTTGGGCACCCATGATTTATACTGTTAATCTGGCCCATCGAGGGCTGAAAATATGCTGAAGTGGCCCTCAGTAAAACTGAGTTTTACACCCCTGCTCTATTGCACTGTGTTGCCCTCAGGTAACAAACCACATATCTTGAAATCACAGAGCCCCTTTAATTCTTGTTTTTATTATTTTTTGGGGGGAGGGGGAGACATGTTTTTGTCCAATAAAAAGAGGGGCTGAAGTTCACGTGACCTTTTCTCTGGGAGAGGCAGTCTTTTCAGGAAGAGGAGTTGAAGCATAGATATCCATAATAAAGGCTAGATGTCTTACGGCGGAGTCTCAAACGTCATCACCGGCGGCCATCTTGCCTCAGGCAAGCTTTCTGGCGTGCTCTGTGGTACCTAATGTAAGGTGAGTGATCAGCACGAACACAAATACTCTTATCTCATTGAATTCTTGACGGATTTACAAACAGTTTGGTTTCTTACAAACGTTATGAACGTGGCTATAATTCTTGATGCTTGAACATGTCGAAATTGCAGATTTTCTTGTCGAAAAATGACTTAATCATGCAGCATAGTTGTGCATCACGGCTACTTGCGCAAGTTATCAAGGCTGAGACCACTGGTCAATTATATAGGTTTTACTGACACCAATAACGATTGTATGACAATTAATCTTTGGTGTAAATTTGAGGGAAATCAATCTCACAATGGTCCAAAAAGATAAATGTTCCCTTAATTTCCCCATGGTTATTATAAATTATTTTAATATACCAACTCTTATTTCAGGATTTGTTGTGCGACGGGCTCTGAAAAAGCTGTCCTGTGATGTCTGCCGTGCCAGCTTGGTAACAGATGCTGCATCTGCCATCAAGGACCAGAGCTACCACCTGCTGAAGTTAAAAAACAATGGAGGTCTGGTGATTCCATCAGAAGGCACGGTGATGGTAGTCAGGGCAGCAGAGTGGGTCATTCGTCAGACCTCATGTACCAGACGATCACAGCCCATCAAAGTGCTAGAGGTCGTGTACACTGTAAGGAAGAGGATAGGGTCAGAGGATGTGTTTGTGCTCAGAGAGCACATCGGAGAAACACAGTATGGTATAGACAGCCACCACCATACGCTGTTAACGTTGGTTGTGTCCTTGTTTTTTAAGTTAAGGCTGCACCACATTGCCAAAATAACTAACCTTAGCTTACAGAGCAACAACATGCAACAGAAGCTCAATAAAACCGTCCTTTTCAAAGGGCATTAGCCAAGCTATGTTTTTTGGGTCATTTTTTAAATCTCTGTGTTCCATGTGTATACCATCACAGTAGTGTAGGTGGGGATTTCAACATGCTACATCTATATATACTTGTGAAGGGGACTATTGTACCAATTTTAATAGCAAATAAATGTCACTTTTATAATGGTTTAAAAATAGGAACTTTTGTGTAATTACTCCTGATATATAATCCGAATAGTACATGAAACTTCAAAGTGTTACCTTTAATTTGAAACCTGGATTATGCTTCTACACCAAGAGGTTGCCACACAATAAGCTTTTTTTTGGCAGTTTTTCATATTTTATTATAACAGTAATATTCATATTATAAAAGTATGTATGTAAATATAAATAAATTAGGACTGTGAAATAATTAATCACACCCAAATAAAAGTGTCTATATATATAATCATGTTGTCATTCTGTACACTGAGTTTTAATAGCATATATTGATTTAACATAAATACCTTGTGCATGTGTATATTTATTGCACCTGTATGTTCTATTCAATGTTCTTTTCATATGAAATTCCATGGTTATAATTATTCATAAGTGTGCAGTGTCATAACTACATGTCTGACTTTTGTTTAACAAACCAAACAGTTTGAGAATCGGTAGACAATTGAGGAAGTTATGGTTATTTAAGTACATGCGCCATTGAAACACAATGTTACGAATGAGCGAGCTGCCTGTGGCAAGATGGCCGCCACGTGCGGACGTCGACCCCCATTGGCCAGCAGCGCGGACGAGACATCTAGCCTTTATTATGGATATCTATGAGTTGAAGAGTGCCATCTTCATCCACAGTGCCATCAATTGGTAAGTTGAACTCCACTTTTCAGCATGTTTATATTTGCATTAACTTTAAATAAAAATATATTCACATGCAAGAAGATGTAAAGAATCATCTACGAACATTTCAAAACTTACTTTGTCATTAATTTAATCCCAAAACTGTTATTTTGTTTGTTTCGTTGATTCAGGGCAACACCATGCAGTTGGGGTCAGATTTTATAAATAATATATTATTAGGGACCATAAAACTCCTAAAAAAATGGGGTGAAATATTTGTGTCTCCAAGAAATAAAAAGGCATGCCATATAGAGGGATAATGCAGGCCTGTGCTAAATTTGACGGTAAATGCAATAGAGCGTGACTTACCGAAGCAAACGTTTCACAGCTGTAAGGTTGGAAGTTACTGTCAAAGCTGTAAGTCTGAGCCGAGAGCCTCCCCAGCATAGACCTGAGCGAAACCCCACATTTACATTAGAAACGGCACAGCTGCAGAGACGACAGAAATTCACCCAACTTTTTACGTCACCATTTCATCAACAGCGCGAGGGTGTCCTTATCCTGCTGGAAAGAGAAGCTCTTAGCGGGGAGAGGAATGAAAGAAAAGGTTTGCTCAAACGCGTATCCCTCTCCTGCCATTGGGAGCTTCGCTTAACAATGTATAAACACACACAAAAAAATAAAAATAAACTTAGAGCAGTTCTTAGGACGTTTTTAGTCGTGTAACTTTCACCTACTTAGGTTTGTGCAGAGTAGCTGTTGCCTAGGCAACGGACGCCCGATGACGTCCCGACGTCACCAGTCTGAACGACAACTTTTCCAAACAACTAACATTAATTCAACTTTTCTGTATTTTGGTGATAATGTATCAGTTCAGATTTATTCTTTGGTATTTTATTAAATATTTTACTCTTCATTTTCATAAGTTTAAAACTTTCAGACGAATTGCTCTTGCTGCCCACTAGATGGCGACATTTGTGTGCTTTAAAAGGCTCTATCTATCTATCTATCTATCTATCTATCTATCTATCTATCTATCTATCTATCTATCTATCTATCTATCTATCTATCTATCTATCTATCTATCTATCTATCTATCTATCTATCTATCTATCTATCTATCTATCTATCTATCTATCTATCTATCTATCTATCTATCTATCTATCGTGTGTGTATGAATGTGAAAACATTCAGTGAAAGTTATAAAAAGTTGTAAACTATGCACATTTCATGTTTTAAAACAGTCTTCGTAGTACATAGTTTGCATTATTATTATTGTTTTTTGTTTGAGGGGGGGGGGGGTAATTTTGTTGTTGTTGATGTAACAGGTGTGGACACACTTGCTAATAATCATTGTTCAAATGGAAGCACCATGGTTGTACTTACATTTCAACATACCACTTTCCCATTTCGTCTTCTTGTTTAATAAATGATGACATGGAGGAATCTGTTTTTGCACATTTCTGGTTAACTTCAAATTGTTTTTGTATAGGACCTGAGAAGAAAACCCCCAGAACCTAAAGAAGGTGCACCTTCTTTGTCCTATGATTAGTTACTTGGCTCTTCCTTTATTCAGTGACCTTTCATCCACATCATGCACAACATCAAATTTAAGATACCTTCTAGGAAGTTCGTAGAGACCTCTACAAATATCTTCAACACTCATGTCATTCCTATCATTCCAGCATTTCCCGAGGGAGATGTGGGATTGTTTTGTTGCACATTCCAGTGAAGGACATCCTGATCCTTAATATTCCAGATGAAGGGAGCCAAAATGAACTGCGTAGGGGAAACCCTGGCATTATGATGCAGTGGCTATGTTCTGTCTCTGTCATTGGCTATAAAGATCTAAGGCAGATGTTGTTGTTTTTTTTTTACATGATTTTGCACTGTACCAAGCCCCAAATTCAAAGTGAATGCCTTCTTGAGGCACTTGATAAGAAAAGACAGGTTTAATTCATAGTCAGTTATTTGGAATTAATTTCAGTTTAATTGGATTTATATGAATCGCATTGTTTCTAATACAATCAAACCATATAGTCATAGTAAAATCAATCCAATTCAAACCTAATTATAACACAACACGGTTAAATTAATTTGATTTGATTCCAGTCAGTAAAAAGCAGCATCAATTTATTCAAGATTCTTTGCTAAACATTGCAATGGTTTGGGTTACGTTTGGGTTTAATGTCTGTAAATATGTTTTTCTTCGGTAATATCAGTAGATAACGAGATCTTGAGACACACCAGTAATAGTTATATGACAGAGCTACTCAGATTGGCTTTAAATGAAGCTCTTTTTTTTCTTGGCCTTTGGTCTCATCAGAATGTGATTAAAAATGAGTTCAGTCCAACTTTCTCTTGTGAACAGAATATGTAATAAACTGTTCAGTGTTGTAACAGTGAGAGCGCAATGTAACGTCTCTAACCACAACTGTACCATGTTTATACAGCTCTAACATAGTGACGGTAATTGGAGTGCCACAATTTACCGCTGTATTGACAAAGAAAACATCCAGGGATTATTAACTCTGTGACAGAGTGGAAGCTTTTACAGCCCAGTGAACAGAATGGAAATTTAGATTCTGAGGCCAGGTTACAACATGACATAACACGTATCAAGCGCATTGAACAAAATTATATTTTAATTTTCTGCTGATTGCTTGCAGGGAATCATTCATTTGAACCCTCATGAGTGAAATGGAACCATGCCAGGCAGTACGGCAGGAGACGGGTTGGAAATCTTCTGAGAAATGTTGAGACCTGATTGCCAACTGTGATCATATCTTTCCATCCTACATTTGCAGGTATGTTAGCAGTTAAGGCGCTCCCCCAATCTTATTCGTAATATTCTGCCATTTGATAATATTTGCGTGATGGAAACATCTCATAAAAAGCCTTTCGTACTCTCCATGGATAAGGAAACAAGCTTGGACAAAGATTGTTATCGATGCTTAAGTCATTTAGTTCAAACCTTTTACAAAAATAGGAGGAAAACATTGAACACCCTGCTTTAAAAATAAACAATGTTTATATTTGCTAGCTGTACAATTATGTTAAAAAATACTATTAAAACTCTAAAAGTGAAACGCGTATTTTACTTCAGAAATGAATAGACATGAAGTGACATGAACGGCAATCAATGTTTAATATTGACAGCGTGCCGCATCTACCTCCTTACGTTATTCTTGCAATCTTTAAATCGGCACAGATTTGCTCAGATCAGAGTGAGAAACACTCACTGACCCCATACATATCCACCTGTTCCCATGCAAGATGCATGTTCGGTGAGGAAGAGGCTGTTTTCCCGTAACAGTGTTACACGAGACGGCTCAAAAGACACAACAGCAGAAGGCGCATTCAAGGTCTTTTGCTTTAAGGTAGGTCTATATTCAAGTATGGCACCTTGCTAAAGTACTAAAACCCCTTGAACCTTTCCACATTTTTCCTCATGTTGCAACCACAAAAGACATGGTATTTAATTGGGGTTTTATGTGATAGATCAACACAAAATGGAGCATAATTATGAAGTGGAAGAAGAATGATACACGGTTTGCAAAATGTTTTACACATAAATATCTAAAAAGGGTGGAGTGAACTGGATTTATATCTGGACTTAGACTGGACCATTCTAACACATTAAACATGCATCAGTGTTCCAGTGTGGCTCTTGCTTTGTGTTTAAGGTGTTTGTCCTATTGGCAAGGAAACCTTTGCCCCAGTCTTAAGTCTTTATTTTTTTAAATGTTTTTCCTCTAACAGGTTTTCTTACCGAATTGCTCTGTATTTATCACCATACATCTCCTCATGAACTCTGACCTGCTTCAGATCATTCCCACAGCATGATACTGCCACCCCCCCCCCCCCAACACACAGCATTTGGTATGTTGACGAGAAAGTTCAGTTTTTGTCCAGTCTGACCACAGCACCTTGTTCTAAACTTTCTTTGTGTTTAGGGTTTGTGCTGAACTGCAAACTGGAATTATTACAGCTTTCTTTCAACAGTGCCAATTTTCTATAAAGGCTAGATTTGTGGAGTGCACATCTAACAATAGTTGACACATTGTCCCAACTGAGCAGCATATCTCTCTAGCTCCTCCAGGGTCCCCTTCGGTCTCTGTCTGCTTCTTTGATTAATGCTCTCTCTGCCCGATCTGTCTGTTTAGGTGTACGTGGCTTTCAAAGTGTGACTGACTGAGCAATACTAAGAAAAGTAAGAGTTGTAACCTGGACAAAGCATCAAGCATCCACTAACAGAGTTTTTTCAGGAGAATAAAAACAGAAACATAGAGATTTGCCTATAATTTACACAATTTAAAGGTTATTTTTGTCAAATTGTTTCTTATCAAACCTAAATGAAAAAGATTTAACTGTAGAAATGGTTTCTCTTTCTCCTAAACATACACGTTAAAGGATGAAAGCACAAAAGGTAGACATATATCCTGCAGAGCAGAGAGATAGGCTGCACACACAGATGAGAAAGGCTCTTTTGTTGTGATACTGCAGCCTAGAGTGGTGCCCAGACTTGGAGAACAATGGAAAAATTCCTTTGGGAGCATTTTTGATAATGACTGAATCAATATCTGTAACTTTTTTTCCGGTGAGGTCACGGAGTGAAAGATTTCTGTTTATACTGTACTTTCTGTTCAGGGTCAGTCAACACAGGCTAAGTCTCCACTCCTAATAACTCATAACAACAATAAACACAGCGGCTAGACCTAAACACTGATTCTTTCCAGTCAGTTCAACTGACACTCAGCCATGCACAAATATGAACACGCCTTGGTTTAGATTTCTGTGGTGTTTACTATTAACTTTATATTTGATTGAAAAAGTAAGATAAATCCAGCATATGATGTATGAAAAATCAATGAAGTATATTTGTGTCTATTGGGTGGTTAAAAGCAAGAAGTACCATGGAGACCACTGGCAATGTTTTGCTCTTCTCCAAACTTCTTTCTGATTAGATTCCAGATGGAATCTTTGCCTCAGAGCATAATAACCCCTTTTAGACAGGGCAAAAAGGGAATCATTACCCGCTTCTTGTTTCTGGTGACTTTTGGCTGTACTAAAAGATACCATTTAGGCTCATGCCTTCTTTAAACTGTTCATGTGAATGTTGCTGAAAACTTTCAGCAGGTTAAAAACACCTTTCCCTAAAGGGGCCTAGTCACGTACCTTAAAAGATAAAAACACGTAAAATCATTCACTTTCAAAGAAAACCACATACTCCAAGCGTTCCTCCTGATTGTGTTTACTTTTTTGAGCCTGAAAAGAACTTTGCACCAGGAGCGACCAGGAGACATAAACATTGTTGTGCCATCTGCCGGCAGTACCTAGTACGACAACTGACACAGCAACTGTAAGAGCCAACAGACCGTCCTGCAATGCCTCGTAGTGAAGTGACAGCTCAACGTTGGCGAAGACCGACCCGATCTACAGGGTTAGGGTTACTTGATCGCTTCCTTTTTACACCTCCGCAGGAGGTTGCTGACTCGCTCATTTACTCACTGCTAGCATGCGCAATATCGTACTTCTGGTCATGTGGTACTGTTACGGTTAATATAGGCAAAAGCGCTTCATTTTTGTAACAAATAGAATAAAAACAATGTCTAAAACACAGAGAACAATATAATAAGCCAACAGGACGCTGTAATTTATTCAGAAAACCTTTGTATGGAAGCTATTGGCATAGAAATTTGTAAAGTCATGGTATGTGACCGGGCCCCTTAAAATCGTTCTTTACCATAGGTGGACACAACTGCATTATCAATTTTTAAGCAGAATGGATAAACAGATAGACGAATGATTAGATAGATTTGCCGTTATGATAATCCTCAACGTTCCAGTGACAAACCAGCAGACTTAAACCAACTTATTTTTTGAGAATAGCTTCTAGGAGATATAAAGTAAAGTAAATCACAGCAAAATTGAAACTCATGAGATTTATACTTCATGAGCCCCCGAAAGCCTTGTCTCCTGTCCCTCAGCGTTTTGTTGTGCAGGAATCTGCAGCACAGTATTTCCTCTGAATCCTCCTTTATAATGTTTTTTTCCTATGTTTCACATAACATAGACCCTGAGGCAGTCCAAACAAGAGCAACCTTGTCATGTCCTCCAGTGAAAATACTCATTTTGAATTTCCCTTTATCAACTCCCTCTGCAAATGTCTGATAGAGTATCTGAGATATTCTGGGAACCCCAGAACAGCCTTGGTTGAACATATAAAAAAATGTGGCCTATGTTTAGTCAAAAGAGAAAAGAGATAAAAGTAAAGTTGGAATAGGAAGAAGCCATAAATGTTCAAATAAGAAATGAGATTTCTAAACACAGTGTGCTTATTTAACTTGACACAATGAAAACCTAATTTAAAATTAATAACAAGATTAGAAGTTGGTCTGATCCTTCCTTCCTAGAGCATTCATATATAGGTCAGCTGTATTGGGCTAATGCTACCTTGTTATACTGTTTATCACTTGTTGTTTTTAAGCATTTATAGAGAATTAAAAAATATATTTTTTAATAAGTGATTTTTGCAGAAATTCATACCACAGTGCTAAACAAATCTCAACAGCATCTCATTCATAAGTACACACTTTTTGCACTTTAATTTGTCACATTTCTGAAAGATTGTTGGTTTATTTATTTCATATGGAATGTAAAAGTTTTATTATTTTTGTTAAATCAGCCAGTCAGTCAGTTAGTTAGTTAGTAAGGGGCATATTACAACTCAAGAAAAAATATGTTATTAGAAACGGTATGGAATAACAATGGTGATAAGGGGATGGTTTCAATGCATAAAGTACATCTATCTCCACAATTATTGCGACCCCTCCCCTTTTGAAATTTGTGAAAAGAAATAAATAAATATATTGCAGTAGCATAACATACCTAATTCCTTTACCATCCTTGTGTAAACTTGAGACCTCCAGTCTTACTTTCTCAAAGTTCAGCTTGTTGAACATGTTTCAGTTATTGCTCAGCGACTGAAGTTATTTGGTTTTTCACATCTGGATAAAATATACAAGTTTCACATTCTATAATTGGCAGAATAAAAAAAACAATCACAGCGCAGAACAAATTACATAAGAAATATAAAACAATAATTAACGTAATATACAAGTTAAC
Source organism: Fundulus diaphanus (assembly GCA_037039145.1). Taxonomy (NCBI): domain Eukaryota; kingdom Metazoa; phylum Chordata; class Actinopteri; order Cyprinodontiformes; family Fundulidae; genus Fundulus; species Fundulus diaphanus. The sequence goes on from CM073135.1 coordinate 30,869,765, forward strand.
AACCATGTAAAAAAGAGCATTTATTTAACGTAAAACATAAATTATTTATGCTGTAGAATATGGCCATCTTGGTCAGTGTATAGCTTTTAAATAGATCTGGTAGTGTCAGGAAGGAGGGATAAAGTTTAAACTTTTGTTCTCATAAGAAATAACACAAAATTGTGCAAGAAATTAGACTCAAGCAAAGACACAAACACCAGAAAACAATAAACTAACAGCATTAAATAATACCTGCAAGCATAACCATTAAACTATGAATAATTTCCTCACTATGTTCATATATAGAAACTTTGTTAGTTATTTGAAAATCTAAATACCCCCTAAAGGCATGCCCAAACAAAATTGTATTCATTAGCTCTTCCTGCATGGTTGATACAACTCCTTGAGTTCCCAATTTTAAGATTGGACGAAAGAAATTCACAGTCAGGTTCACAAAAAAGCAAACCCAAGAGTCTGGTTACTCAGAGTGTCACATTCACATACCTTTTGCATCAGGTCAGCATGTAATCATAGTTCGGTGGCTTTGACTTATTATGAAAAAGGGACATACTAAACACTAAAATGAGAAACTAAATATTTGTTGCATCACTTTGGACTGAAACACTAAAATTCTGTAGCTGAAACCTGATCAACAACATCTGGCCTGTGTCCTTCAGGATCCATGCCGAGTGCTTTTGAGGCAGCTTCTGTTTTCAAACTGTTTTTGTGACATTTATCTGGTCCATTTGGATTCCAATCCCCATGGTTACGGGGACATATTTGCTTGACATGGAACATGACACTGGATGTGCTGCAGGAATGTAACTGCACATCTTTGCCAGCTTGTTGCGGAGCCTGAGAGGAAACTAGTTGCTCCTATGGGACTGAAATTATCTACAAACTCCTGCACCACATTGTTGCTGCTTGACAGCCTCACACATATGAAGTGTGTCTGCTTCAGACATTTCCTGTGAGCATACGTACTGCTGATATAAACCCCCAGATAAATAATCAAGTTGTTTCCAGAGACAATTTAGAGAAAAAAGAGAGAAAGTTTCACAGCCTGAAAAGTCTCTTCAATCTTCCATCCCCCTGTACCTCGGTGGATAACTTGTCTTGCTTTTGTAGGAGTAAGATGGGATAAACAGACATTAAAGACTGAGGAGTGCTGCTGATCCTGCAGCCTCTAGGACCTCAAACTTGGCCTCTGAACTCTGCTCTGCTCCAAATAAAATAAACTTACTTCAGTTCACTTCATTTTATGTCCTGGCATAGATAATGCACCCGCCTGTGCATGTCTCCCCATGCAGGGACTTATGCTATATATATATATATATATATATATATATATATATATATATATATATATATATATATACATACACACACACGTGTACGATATAATTGCATCTTTAATACTTTATACAAAAGGTCTTACATTTTCACTTCTTTAGTCTTTTGCTGTTTATTTTGCTTGACTCTCAGTAATATTCATGTAGATACTATATGTGCATTAATACGCATGTCCAATAAAAACACAGGCTTTCATAGGGTGTTCTAATTTTTTTCACAACTGTAGTATATCTCTTCAGTGCAAAATTAGTAAGGAAGACACACGTTTGAATCTCAGATCATGATTTTAAAAGATGTTTAAACACTTACTAATCATAAGGTCATTTTAACTGTTCACAAGGGCCACGTTTGAAATTGCAACCTGCCAAGATTAAGGTGCACTCTGTTCAACCTTTATAGAATTAGCCTAGCAGATGTGTTGGTCTAACATATACTACCGAGTACACCAGGGTAAAATCCACTAAGAAAAAAAATATTTCACGACTTGATTTGATTGCTTTTAAATGTAGTCAACTACTGACAACTTTAAGATTAAGAATTGTTTTAAATACTAAAACTATCAAACACTGTTATAAAGTAAGAACTTCTTTAAAGCGAGGCTTGAGTTATTGTTTTGTCGCTTCTTTGTCTTCAGTTTTCTACATATTCAATGTTTATTTTCTGCTTCAGATGTAAAGGTGCGTTCACATTAATCACGAATGTGGCTATTTATGCGAAGGCAGAGACACGAAACCTGCGAGGGATGCGAACCAACAGTTGCTGGAGATGGAAAACTGAACTTTTCTCTCTTGTTGCGCTAAAACACCACTCAGGAACTGGATGTAGCTGTGACGTAAGGTGAAGGACTGTGGCGGAGACAAAGCTGTTTTCGTTCAATATGAAAGACAAGTTGATAATGGCGGTCTACCACCAACCTTTCCTGCGAGGCATTGCAGGACGTCACCATGTTGCTTTCTGATAGTGTCGCAGTACGGCCAGCAGATGGCAAACAACAATGTTTATGTCTGCTGATCGCTCCTGGTACTAAGTTATCAGACTCAAAAAGGACAAAAATTGCTATATATTGTTTTTTGTTTGTTTTTTGAAGATGAATATATGTTTTTTCTGGTGTTTTCTTTTTAAGGTCAAAATACGTGACTAGGCTCCTTTAAACTGCAGAAGACAGGAGACTCTCCTTCCTCATTGATTGGACACGACAGTAAGCAACAAGAAACTTGTTTTAACAACTCTGTTTTTGGACAATTCGTACCTCCCACCATGCTGTGCCACCCTGGGTGATGATGCATTCGGCTTATATAAAAACTGCCACTGCATCACAAATGAAAATTTGTCTGACACCTGAAATTTATTATTGAAGCTTAGTGTGAAACTTATGGTTTAAAGGTGTGGATACAGTGATTTCTGCCCATGCCCTGTTTCATATGTTAGTTTTCCAGAAAGTCCTAACTTTTTTGGCTGACTTGCTGACATGACTGGAAGGTATTTGAAGCTATTTATATTTTTGTTTTTAATTATTTTCCTTTTTTTAAACTTCATTTCAGTGGATAAACCAGAATTCCTGATGAAGACGCTATCTTCATCTTCATCTACAAGGTCTCAGAGTGCAGATGAATGGCTGAGGTGATAAGTGGCTGTTAGGTAAGTGAACTCTGTGTTTCCTTTTATTTTTATCTAACTACATGCATGGCTGTTTCTCTTCTATGTTTGGTCTTTGATACTAAAACATAAAATAATAAAAAATGTTTGAATATAGTCAAACTGAGACAAATATTTTGTGACATTAATTTAAATTGTAAGATAAAATCTTTCTAAATAGAACTGAGCCAAATAAATAACTTGCAGTGCTCCTGGCTTTTTTTGGTCATTATTGTACTGAACTGGCTTCTTCTGTGTTTGTAGATGAGCAGATGTTTGAAATCCTACTGGTAAAGCTAGAATCTCACATACCTAGACTATCCCCGTTTTTTTATTTATCTTGCAAAATTTTAACTCTTCCTCTGTTTGGTCTCTATACCTTTAATAAACACCCCTGTGAATAATGTTTTTCAATTGCACAACTGCAAATATATCACAGGTGGAACCAAGTTAATCTTTATATTATCTCCCTCACACGACAGACAGATGTGTGCAGGGGTTGGGTAGCATCAGGATCCACCTCGCTTGGGTCTGTCCCTGTGGGGGGTGCAAAGATAGATGATTTGAAGAGGATAATGTGCATCCAGGACCGTTAGAGCGCTCCTCTTTCTTAGAAACTAAGAGGTGACGTCAACAAAGAGAGAAGAGTGTTGTAAATTTATGTGAAGAGCTGCTTTTAGTGTCTTCGTCCCAGATGTGGTCACCTTCCGATTCAAATGTACCACACACTGCCCAGTTTCTTAATCCCTTCCCTCGAAGTGAGCATACAGTGTTTTATACCGACATACCGATTGCAACACAATTTAACCAATCAGGAATGTTTTCTTATCTCACATCTCTTCAACCACCCCAGATGTGTGTGTGAAGAAACTAAGGGACAAGCCGCTGCATGTCCCAAAGAGCAACATCTACTTGTGATCTTTGCTTAAATAGACCATGAGGCGCTGACTTTTCTGTGTAATCTTTTGTTTTAAAGATAACATGCAATTAAGCTGAAGCCGTCCAACATCATCAGGGAACTTTTTGAATGATTTGCAGCTACTGTAAAAGACGGTTCCAGATCTTTGAAGTGTGACTTTCTCCCCTGTAGCTAAGGAAGAAAAAATGATAATCATAATGATACAAAATACGCATGTGTTTTGAAGGTGGAGATGATGGGTTCAATAAATATCTAATTTCACATTCCCCTCCCACTTTGTGAAGAACTGTGGGTTTGTACACGCAAATAGTAATTCAGCCAATCACACGGCAGCAACACAAAGCATTTGGGGCATCTAGACATGGTGAACACTACTTACTGAAGCACTGAAAGCAAGCATAAGGATGGGTAAGAAAGGAAATTTAAATTTGGCATTTGCTGGTACAAGTACTTCAGAAGCCGCTGATCTATTAGGATATATGTGTGCAGCTGTTAGGCGCTGATATGCTGAGAACACGATATTCAAGCCGGACACGGTTTTGTGTTTTAATTGTTTTATTATTAATTATAAAGCCTTGGTGCGGGCAGGTAAAAACTCGGAAAGAGTTGGCGTGGGTCATTCACAGTGAAGACAGGCAGGAGATGGCTGACAGGTCCACAGGGCTTGTTTATTAATTGTGGTTATAAAAACAGTCCAGATCGTGTCCAGAAAACAGAAGCCGATGAGGTGTCCGAGCGAGGGGAAGGCGAGACAGGACAATCCAAAGACAAGAACTTGGTCAAATAACAGGCAAGGCAGGCAGTGACCGCTGGACATCTACTCACTGTTAGGCATTCAAATTATCTGGCAGTGAGTGAGTGTGAAAGGCTAGCATATAAAGGGAACAGCACAGGCGGAAGAGATGAGGACAAGTGTAGCTGCTGTCATAAATGAGCAGAGCGTGGCACGCAGCCAGCCGGCCACATAAAAGCAGATCATGAGGAAACAAGGTAAAACGAGGAAAAATCATGACAGCAACCATCTCTGAAGTTTACAGAGAATAGTCCGCATAAGACAAAACACCATTTAACCCATTTATGATGATGGTGTCATGAACGGGGGACAGATGGACCCAGTATTCAGCCAGAGAAGCAGAGGTTAGGCAAAAGATAATTTATTAAACTGAAATCAAACAGGCGGGAACCAAAAAAAAAAAAAGGGCATAAAGCCAAAAACGGGAGGTCTGTGTCCAAAAACCAAACTCAGATAACTAGAGGCAATCGGGTCGGCATCAACAGGCAATCAGAAAAGACCGCTGGATAAGACTCACCAAAAGGCTCAAAATGATCTGGCAGATTGCAGGAGGCAGAGGCAGGTATAAGTAGGGGAGTGAGCAGGTGAATGGAGTGAAACTAATTACCGGAATGGGTGGAGCTAATCAGGGGAAGGGAAGTGACTGGAAGTAAACTGAAGCTGATTGGTTGGTGACTGGAGAAGGGGAGTGACAGGGTGGTCACTAAGAGGTGAAAGAATGCTGGCAGGTGAACTGAATAAAGGCTGGTGACAGAAGTGATCGGAGCAGGCCAGAAGAACTGATAACATAAAACAAAGTACAAAATCAAACCACAATAAAACCCAAACTATTCCATAAACCAAAACTAATACAGAACCTAAGACTAAACAGAACATACAACCATAACAAAACCCAAATTATGACAGATGGATGGAAAAGCTGGTCCACCCAGTGCTGGTGTGGGTCCCACACAGTGAACTCGATCTTATGCACAAACGGGAAAAAAATCAGGAACAGAAACACTAGAAAATAGATTTAAAAAGAGAAAAACTAAGGTTGTGCAGCACCATGATGAGATCACATTCTTGTTAAAAAACTGTGCAACAATGTAAATTTGAGCATCAGCTTTTTATTTTAATATTCATCTGAAGGACGAATGACTCAAAATTTAGGCTATCTGAATGATGCTGACAGTAATATAAAATTATAGCTTAGTGTGGGTAAATCTTTGCCTTAGTGTGCATTATGATCGTGATTTGCACATAATTACTTGGTAGTCACTGATGTTCAAGTGATTACATGAAGACTTTTATTGCGTCTGCTGAGCTGGTGAATCTGATCAAGCGAAACCTCTATTCCATACAGAATAACAGCTCAGGAGTATTTTATGGCTGAATGATTCAGAGTCTGTCGCTTCTCCGTCAGCAGCTAACAGTCTGTCAGTCCGTGCTTTCACAATCAATATGAGGTGAAAGACAGACTGACACGCAAGGGTGCCAGAAGTAGATAACAGCACTCCGGCCTATTTTAATATTAAATTATTTAAATTATTGACAGCTATAACTAGACACAGTTGTAAATTGCCGGATTCCAATAAATGTGTTTCATCTTTCTGATACTTTTTGATTTATAATTTTGAGCAAAATCCAAGCTCAAATTGCTACATTTGCATTAAAAGAACTGATCATGAGATAAATGGAAGGACATATGCAACACATTTAAAAAAAAAATCATGTTGATCGGGACAATCATCTCTGACAAGAGGATTTATTTACATATGAACAAATCAACATTGGAAGTCCTTACATGTATAATTGTTAAAACCAACGTTAATGAGCGAGATTGTTCTTTGCCCTTTGGGCACTCGTTTCAAGGAATTAGCATGCTTCCTCTGGCCTCAGTTTCACATCTCATATTTTGTTTAATGCAATTCTCAGGTCAGCAGCGCCTTCCTTTGATAAAGTATTTCTTCCTCTGCAACCTCTGCCAACTGGCACTTTTCTTTGCGTGCGGCTCTTCATTTCCCTTTTTGTCTTAAGTGGCTGTAACTGTGAAGGTGTGAAAATAGTTGAAAGGCTTTTATTTTGTTGTCGAAGGGACTTTCATCTGATTGGAGAGTTAACCTGTTCCTCCTATTTTTTTATTCAGTAACCGTTATGATGTTAATCATTCACCATTCACTCTAAACTGCTCATGAACTGTATTATAAAATATTACAAGGCTTGTGGTTGAACCTCAGTGGAGACTTTTTTGTCGAGCTTACGGGTTGCAATTGATGTACTTATTTTGATTAGGCTCATTCTTTAAACGTTTATTGACAATGTGACGTTTCATCTTGTAAAGCCAAAGAAAGAAGTAGACAAGACATTCCACTCCCCCAGTACCTACTCAGGATCCTAAGATGTTCCCAGGCCAGAATGGACATTAATTGAGTTCTGGGTCAGCTCTAGGGTATCCCCTCAGTGAAACGTGCCAAAAGGGAATTCCAAGAAGGCATCATGATCATCTTTACGACTGAGTCTGGCCCTGAGGAGGGAACTCCTTTTAACTACTTGTAACTGGGATTTCTTTCTCTTCTTCTTCTTCTTCACCTCTGCCTCATAATCACAATCACTTTATTTTTTGTTGAATAGACGCAGAAAATAAGACGTTGCCATCCCTGTAACTGTTATGAAATTGTGGTTGAACAGTGAAAAATGGAAAGACGTCCACATGAAGATGCCTAATGATGTCTAATTTTGGTTGAAAGGTGGTTGAGGTCAATGAAACAGGCAGCCAAGCCTGACTTTCAACACCTTTGTTTATGCTGATTATAGACATGACATTTGGGATAAACAACGCAAATAATTTTTTCTGAGATGGACAGAATAAGAGAGTGGCCAGCCTTAAGTCTCTATAGAAAATATGCCAGCGGATGTCTGGTGTTTGGGGGACAGGTGAGGATTGGTGAACAGTAAATAAAGCACTGTTTTTTGGTTCAGCTCTTTGTTGAGCACCACAGACCAAACCATCCTCCCATGTTACAGCAAATATCCGTCTCATACACCATCCTACCATCAGTGTTGAACAGGACACTTAGATCCCTGAACATTTCTGCATGAGGCAGAGACCGATCCCCCACCTGGACGGAACAATTTGCCTTTTTCCGGTTGCTGACTCTCATCCCAGCTTCTTCAGACTGGTCTGCAAAACACTCCAGGCTTTGCTGACCATCATTGCTTAAAGACTGGTATAGAAAAAAAGCATCATAATTGAAAAGTAAAAATGAAAACCTGATGTTCCCAAATGGGTCGCCCTCCTCTCTATGACTTTGCCCTACGACCCCATCCATGAGCAGACTGGCACACTGGGAACAATCTTGATTTTGTAAGAAAATGTGGACCACAGCTCTTGCTAACCATTTTCAGTTTGGAAAAAAAAAGTAACTGAGCTTGGTTAGTACAACAGCCTGCAGTACAATTTGTTTTTTTCAGCTGCTTTTCTTCGAGATAGTCTCCACAATGTTTTTGTAAAATCAGTAGACGGTGAATAAGAGGCCACTTCCTGGGTTTAAATCCAGCTCAGGCTATAGCTTTTTTGTATGTGTTTTATTCCAGGTTCTCTGGTTTCTTTCCACAATCTAAAATCATGTTAGATGAACTGGAGATTAAACTGGCAGTGTGTCTGAAAGGCTGTTTACTTCTTTGATGGACAGGTAGCCTGTCCAGGGGCTTTTTGCTTTCTTAACAAGCTCTAGAAATTGGTCACAACTTTTAAAAGTTTGTATCCTGTCCTGTCGACTATTAACAACTGATCAAATAAAAACATGGGGCAGCATTTTCATTTAAATTGAGAAACTTGAAACTTAATATAATTTGAGAAGTCGAGGTGGATTTAGCCACTCTAGTTTTTCCATATTACTCACAATTAATTTATTTGAATTACTTTTCTGAGTCATGTAATCTTTATTTCTCTCCAGAGCAAAACCAGTCCAGTTCCAGCTGCAGAAAAGAACAAACAGTGCAATGATTTTCTCCCAAATGTCTGATCTTCTCATCAAAACTAGCATGTGGGTGTTTTTCTTGGTAACTACCTTGAAAACATCCTCATTGTCGATGCACTGTGCTCTTGATCAGCATTTGTGCTGCCAGCACACCCATCCTTGTTTACTATCAGCCGCACACGTCCTGCATGTTCCTGGAACAGGAAATCCACCAGGGGTATAAAGACGGACATGTCTCTACTCCTCGGAGGGGTGAGGGCTGCAGACCCCACCCTGAGGCAGTACAGCTGGAGTTACTGGCCTCATGTCTTGGTAGCACCATGGGATGATTATGATGCAACGCTCTGGAAAAAAAGAGGATTGGTCCTCAGAACGAATGTGTGCGTATTAGTTCCAGATTCAGTGCTTGTTTATTTTCAATAAATGCTCTAAAGGAACCAAATATATACCACATACACACAAATGTACTGACCTCAGAGAGTGCACACATTTTTTGCGTGCCTTGATGTGTAATTTATTTTCCCTTGGAGTGCGCCTACTGACAGTACTTCTTCTATACATAGGCTCTATTGTTGCCATCTGTGTGCTCAGGCTCCACAGTGCAGCCTATTTTTCATGAGTTGCCTCACTAGCAGAAGGTCTGCTGATGGTCAGGCTGAAGCTTTGAGTCACTGTAGTCTGGGTCAAGCATACACATTGAATGTACACCGATACATGTGACAGACCGCCTACACACGTTGTGAAACAGACTTCTTAACACCATTCAAAATGATTCACTTATGCCCGTACATGAGTCACACATACTGACTCGTGTGCTGCCTTCTCTGATTCATAGGTCATTTTTTTGTTCCTGAGGGTCTTCAGACCTTCAGAAACACGCCTTTGGATTCTTGTGTTTTTACGGTTAGAGGAGCATCATCACCATTCTTCTCTAGAAGTGACTCAGAGAGGATCGCGGTAGTGAGGTAAGTATAACGCAGGGGTCTGAGCTTGGCAAGTTGGGATGTGTGGAGTGGATTCCTGATGTTGAGAGAAGGTGGAGAGGTGGAGGGTGGAAAGGCAGGTGAGTTTTGATGGTGGTGTGGAGAGGTCCAGAACTGGAATAGGCCGTATTTCCTGAAAAGACAACATAAAGGGTAAGCTAAGGAAGATGAAGAAGGAACACAACAGAATAATAAGAGGCCTGATTATCCCTCTGTGAGAGAAAACTATTTGGCATCTGCCTCAAGGGATCCACTCGTCTTTCTCCTAATTGGTCAGAACAAGCTCCAGCTGACCTGCCAGGTTTTACCCTAAACAATAAACAAGCGTCCATTTAAAGGGGGCATATCATGCTTTTTAATGCCTTCCTTCACACATTGAAATCATTCAGTTATGGTCCATATAAAGTGGAACTGCAATTCTTTGGTCTGAATTCCTCATTGGTTTACCCCCACGTCCCCCCTTTTTACCAACTCATTTTGGTGCCGTCTCTATAAAAACAAAGGAGGCACATCAGACCCCGCCCCCCCTCCGGGTCGCAGGGCATTCCACTCCACCCTGCTCGGCCATTTTTGTTGTATGCTGGTTGACGGTGTGATAAATTGTGTGAGTTAATACAAACCAACAACTGAACATCTTCACTTCTCCACTTTGGCATCCTTCAGCTAGGACTTCAAAATCGTAGCGAAAAATGAAAAATAACGGATTCGCAAAATTGGAAAGATGGAACTCCGTGACCTTATCAAGCTGCTCCGCAGAACATACTGTGATGTAATTGTTAAAAAAAAAAGAAAAAAAACGTAATATAGAGCAGAGAAAACTGAACGGCTCAAAAAATATGACCCAGACAGAATATAAATATATCTACACGGTACCTGGACAGAATGAATTAAAATTTTCTGTACTCCTAAAGACTCCAAATACACAACATGTATTTAAGGGCTAAAGTGGATTTGGGGTATTGATCTGAGTTATTTTAAATTTCCGGGTTTAAAAAATAAAATAAAAGCACTGTCTCATTATTCTGAAATGTACCTCATCAAAGTTGTTTCCGTAATCCCTAGAAGAGGAAAAGGTTAGTCTGCATGAATATCAGACCGTGAGAAAAAACAAAAATGTGTCTTTTTGACACGCACACATGTAACTATATAGTTTCAGCCGTAGGTCTCTGTGTTCAGTGACATGCCCAACCACCCCACCCCCGTCCTCCAACCCCACCCTGTCTGACACCCTCCTGTGTCTCATTTATCGATTCACCTTTTAGCTTATTGATCGGGCCAGCCGGGGTGGTGGTGGGGGGGCTCTAATGCACAGCTGTGTCTACCTTCAGCACCATGTCACTCCTGAATCAATAAATAACATCCAAATAACAGTGCTTGACAAATTTATTTTAAAGCAGAACTGAATAAGACAAAAATAACAATAAGACCAACCCTAATAAGCCTGGTGTTTTAAAATTTATCAAGGTTCCCTAAAGTAAATCCCACCTGGAATAATTGTATATATGTTGGAATGACCAAGATGGAATAAAGCAGAGGCTGATGACATAAACAGATTTAGGTAAATGGATCATGCAGAAGAAAAACAGGCAATATTTTAAATATTTAGAGCGTTTTTTTCTGCCAGACCTTAATCTCCAGAGGGTTGTTCGTACATTTCTAGAAGCTGGAAGGTCTTCCGCAATCTACCACTTATTTCCAGGCCAATTGAGTTGGGTTTGTGCAACTGGCGTCCAGGAGGAGGAGCAGGAATGAGCAGCACTCTCTGCTGTGGGGTTTAACTCAACACAGCAGTGCAGTGGGGTCTCAGACAACCAAGCCATAACCCCAATTTTAATGCACTTTAGATGTACAAATTCATCTCAGCACTTCATATTACCACAGACAAACATGGGCTTGGGTGGCACACTGTGGTCCCCATTTTGCATCTGCCCTTCCATCTGTGTTGGTTCAGTGGGGCCTGGAGGAGTGGGAATGGTCTGGGGGGCTCTCTGGAAGTGTCATGGGAGGGGGTGGCAGGAGGTTACCCTCCTTGGTGTGGTGTTGTTTAGCTGGGTGTTTGGGCTACATCTCAGAATGATGGGTTCCAGTGTGTAGTAGCCAATGGTTCCTAGAGATGTGTCGGGCTGACTGTAGGAGCTAGACTGGACTCTGGTAGACATCTCTCTCTCTTGACCTCCAAAGAGTTAGCTCACCGTGTGGGATGGTAATGTGCCCCCCGTACCTTGGTCTGGTGCCTGCCTGGCATGTTTGGGGTTCAGTGGTGGTGGTGGGGTTGTCCCTTGCTTGGTGCTGGTTGGTCTTGCTGTCAGGAGTTGGTGCAGTCCTTGTGCCACTGGCGGGGTGCGGGGTCCTAGGCTTGGTCTGCGTTGCGGTAGACTGCGGTGTGGCTGGGTGGATGGGGCTCTGTGCCTTACCCGTCCTTGTCCTGGGGGCTGCCGCTCCTGTGCTTCACTGACCACCTACCTCTGTCTGTATGGCGGTCCTGAGATAATGCCTTGTGCCTGTCGGCCTGGCGCCGCTGCAGGCTTCCAGAGCCGACTCCTCGTGTCCTTTGCTGCTTGGAGCACTGTGTGTTGCAGGCCTTCTACCGTTATCATCACTCTAACAACCTTGCACCTCCAAGTGACATCCTTGCTCACATACCCCCATTCAACACAAACACACTTATTTCTACACATACGCCCAACACAGACATAACCCAAATGGTTGAGGGTCATAAGCACAAGTTACTATTACATCCATGTGACCTGCTTACTTTGATGCGAGATGCAAACTGGGTTTAGGAATTCAGTCAGGCAATTAGAATACTGTCTTGAGAGGTCCTGTTTGTAGCTCAGAACTGCCCTGGCTGGCCCATGTAGGTAGCCAGCATCTTTATATGGTATGCCTGAAATGTGGTGACAGGAGGCGTAGGAAAAAAAAACTACATAGCAAGTGTAGGGCAGATTCAAAGCTATAAGTGAAAGCATCACAGAAAGTGGGAAACTGTAGACTAAATATGGACATATCTGAGTGCAGTTTGCCATGGTAGTTCCTGGATACTGGGAGGAAACAGAGATTCAAACTAAGGAAGCTTCTGGAAAAAAAAAAGAATCTGTATGAGTGAAAGAGAGATTAAGCAGGAGGCAGTGAAGCAGGGCCTGGAGCGAGGGGGGTAAGGGGGGCGTGGTTTGCTGTGCTGTCTGCATGTATATAGAGAACGCAGAGTCTGACAGAGCAGATCCTGTTAAGAGCGTGAGCAGAAAAGAACGGAGGACTGACCTTTCAGACTCTCGCTACCTGTGAATGACTTCCTGAGCAGCGCAACAACAAAACTGCCCGTTTCTGTTGGATTATAAACTCTGGATTCCTGTTTCTTTAAAAGGTAAAAAAAAAAAAACTGATTAGGCTTTGGTGCAGTAGCTCTGTTTCCTATGGCAGATTCCAGGCAGGTGCAGCTTTAGAGTTTTCATGGTTTACATTGTTCTCAAGTTACTCGAGGTTCTTTCTGTATAAAAGGTTTTCAAGCGTCTGAACTCTGTCCTCTTTTGGTGTAATTTATGACTCAGTGTATATTAGTGAAGGCTTTGCAATTATAATTTATTTACTTTCTGGGTGTTTATGCATGACAACATCGTAGAAGATTTACAATGGAAAGATAAATGTGAGTCAGAGATTGAGCAGTTTTATGGGGAGCAGTTGGTGTTTCCTCTCAAAGAGCTGCGACCCATTCCCTCACCTGTTTTATTTAACGCTTCAGGGGAACTGTACGATCATCATTTACCAGTGTTGTTTTTTTACAGACAGGATTGTGTGACAGGAAGGGAAATACTTCAGGAAGGCCTTTTACACAGATACAGAGTATTTTCTGGTGGGAGGTGCCGCGGTATCTCCAAGGAAAGTGAATGAATGACGTAAAGAAGAAGATTTTTTTTAAAAAGTCTGATTTCTACCAGAATACAGCATTATATTACTTGCATCACAGTTTTAGAGCATGCTTTCAGCGGGAAAACTTCTGTAAAAATGTGCAAAAGTTTGAAAATGTTACATTTGAAATAAATGAACAAACTAAATGTCTGGCATGTTACATCTGAACTTTACTCCTTCTGTGCAATCGCAAGCTGTGAATCTGCACTTCTCAGCTTCTGTGGTGTAAAATATGCAGATACATGAAGACATGTGAACGCTTGTTGGTGCCGAGGGTCCATCTGCCCTGTGGCTGCAGTATCCTGGCTACAGCAGCTGTCCTGAGCTCTGCCTGACCATATGGCAGCTATTGTTAAACAAGCGGGAGTAAAATAAAAGCTCAAACATTGGTTTATTGAAACCGATGAAAACACAGTGTCAGAGTTTCACCAATAAAAGGGTTTGACCTACTTGCACTATTTGAGACACTTTTAAGTGAGTCATGCTGTTAAATAAATGATCAAAAATCACAACCAACTTTTGAAATGTGCTTAGTCAACAAAAATGTGATTCCCACTTAATTTTGGGAGGATTTTCCTGAAATTACTTGTTTCAATCTTTCATTTCTGTCCTCAGCAAGCTAGGTAAAGCGGGACTTTACAAACTTTTTAATCTATTCTAACAACGCGGCATTTTAACATTTTTTCTTGTTTCGACAACCACAGCTGTGTTATTTATTGGCAATAGCATCTCACGGGTATAAAGCTCAGGTCAGGGCATTAGCAAGTTTAAATACCACATTATCAGTGTTGCTAGACTAACTAGCGCTCAACTTAAAGCATTTACAAACACGATAAACATATCAACTTAGTAACCAATCCATATGTAAGGTAGGGTAAGCCATATAAATATTTAATAACCCATATAAATATTTCTGCCTTGATGTTATACTCATTGGTCTTCAAACATGAGAATAACATTTGACGTCAGTTTTATTCCCGTCAAAATGCTCAGGATTTGTAACCAGAGCAGCTGATGTTGATCAATATTACAATTACAAACTTGCATACTTATATTCTTGATTAATACCTAATTCATTTAATTGGTTAATGCTTGGTAACTTCCTAAATTCGTTTTTAAAATGCAGCCGTTTAGAGGGCAGGGATATTCTTAAAAATATGTTGTTAAATACATTGCAGCTTTGTTTTGTTAAAGCCAACATCAAAATAATTCTTATTTGTATACCCAACACACTCAATCACTGTTTACATCTCTGCTGTTTTCACACATTTTTTTCATTATCTTAAATGTTTTTTTTAATGTGTAAATACACCTGCACGTTTTGTAGGTTTTTTAAAATTATCCTACACAGTTGCACATTTCTTTAATCTGAATATAATCATGCTTTTATTTAACTGTAAAGTTTTTTTTAAGGTATTCTCTTCTTGTTGTAAATTTGCCCTTACCATACAGTCTCTTATTGTTATTTATTGGTTTTTATACATTTACCTTTGTGTGTCAACACAATACAACACTGAGGGAAAATAAAAGTTATTTCCATTGTCTCCTATACGTATGATGTTCCTCGGCATGCATGGGTTCACTTGGTCATCACTGACACTCTCACCTGCAGACCCAAGCAGCTCTGCGATCACCCTGGTGGGGGTTTTATTGCACTGCTTTGAATCTGCCACAACAAAAAGCTTGTTTTACAGAGGGGGCCTCCAGCCGTCCCATACTATCATATGCTTTTATGTTTTTGTCCGTGGGTATTTGATGACTGAAAATGCATTCAGGCAGAGTACAGCCTTTCTATTATGTGCATAATGTTCATTGTGAGCGGATTCCTGATGCAACAATTAATGATGCCATTTATGTAGACAGCAGGTCATTTCTTCCTGTTGGTCCGCCTGGGTGCTCCCAGTCAGAAACCTGGAACAAAACAAAGGAAAATATGGATGAAAGTTTGCTGTCAGCCCTAAACAGAGCAACACGTAAACACACGCAGAAAACTGGACTTTGTTTTTAATACTATAGAAGGAAGTATTTATATATATATATATATATATATATATATATATAATAAAGACACAGCCATAGAAGAAACAAGAACAACTAGCTCTGACTTGTCACCTCCTTAAAAGCACTCAATGTTCCTGTCATTTAGCGGTTGTTTCCATTCCTTTCTTTGCTGAGTGCATTTTCATATTTAACTACTGTTTGTCTTGGCTGTTTGAAAGGAAAATCAGGGCGAAAGAGGTCAGCCTTGAAGCGTCCCATGAAGTTCTGTTTGGGCCGTGGGCCGCTCGTTTTGCTCAGACTTCTTCGTACTGTGTGTGTCTGCTGTGCCAAGCTTATGGATCGATGGATCTGTGTGGGAGTGAATCGCTGAGCGGGATGTGTGTGGGGTGTCGGCAGCTGCCCTAAACCAATTGTACAGGTTACTCTGTAACTTCCCTGCTTTCAAAGCTTAAATTTGCACAATGGCAAGATGGTTTCATTTAACGATAGGCACATAAAACCATGCTGAGGAGGAATCAAATCCACATTTTCTTAAAGACATGCTTCTTTCTTCTCTTGTTGCAGGTTAATCATGCGCACTATTCTTTTGACTGCGGTGGTGCTGCTTCTGGGTGCGCAGGGAGGTGCTGCAGGCAGAACCAAAAGGGAGCTGGCCGGCCCTCTGCACCGTGGCGGCATCAGGGACCCACTTGGCAGTTACTGCCAAAGGAGAGGAGGTTGCTGCCCCGGCAGAGACGACCAGTGCACTGTGCCCTACCTGGACACGATCTGCTACTGCGACTTGTTCTGCAACCGAACCGTCTCCGACTGCTGCCCGGACTTTTGGAGTCACTGCCTCGGCGTTCAGCCACCTTTCATTGGTATGTAAGGGTGAAATGTGTTTGTGGGTGCTTCACTTATTTCTGTAGGGGTCTGTGTGATCGTAGTTCTTTAGGCTCATGAGCCATATGGGACTCTGTTGAAAAATAAAAATGGATTACAGTGACAAACTGTACCTGCCTGCATTGTTGTAGCCTTCTTGTACACAGTACACAGCAACTGGAGCAACTCTGAGCCAGCTGCGATGCAGTTTAGAGAATCAACCTGATATCACAGAGATTCTCACACTAAATAATCTCAATCACACTGCAGTGGCTTTTAAAAGTACCAACACCCCTCAAACATTTTCACAATTATGTTTTAACCCCAAACTTTTGGGGGATTTTATGTGATTGACAGAATGATGGGTTGGGCAATAGGATGAATTTACCAACCATCACCCATTTACTGAGCCAACTGCCATATATTTTGTTATGAGAGCAAAGTTTTTCTATTTTTCTACCTTTAAGTAAATTTTGTTAACCTGTAGAAAAACAGCAACCTCAAGACAAAAATAATGAATAATACAATCAAGAGGGAACAACTTTCAGTCTCCTACAACACTAAAACAATGACAGAATAAATTTAAACTGTAGACTGTGTTGTTTCTTTTTATAGGAAACAAGAACAAATTAAAAGTAAAAAAATATAAATACACCTATAACTGTTTGGAGTAAATACAGTTCGCTTGCAATGCATGGCCAAAAATTAGAATCAAAACAATTATTCCATAAAATACTATATACACCAATTAAATAAACTAAAAATAAAAATAAACAAGCATTCCCAATAAGTCTTCCAAATTAGTTGACTAGAAAACAAGCATGTTTACCTTGTTGGTTCCTAGCAAAGTGTTCAGATGGTTAACAATATTAGCACCTGTGCTAAAAAGTTTTTGACCTGTCTACACCAGTTTTAGTCATTTCAGATTTATCTTTAAAATCTGTAAAATGAGAGGACATCATGTTATGGCTTCTGTATTAGGAACAGAAGCCATGACATAAAATGTTTGTTAGAGAGCCGTTCCTATCAGAGGCTTTAACTTTTATGTAAAAAACAGAAAAACATTCCCAACTTCAGTTTATTCAAAATTTTGTGAAAAGCTCAAAATAATCAGAGAAACTTTGCTGTATCTGTTGAAAGTCTATCGCTCTCTCAAACAACCTAAATAAACCATCCATCCATTTTCTGACCCGCTTAATCGATCATGGGGTCGCAGGGGGTTGCTGGTGCCTATCTCCAGCGTTCACCTAAATAAACCATTTTATTAAATAGATTACATAATCTTCAGCTCATGGCTTTGTTGAGCACTACCCAGTGAGGAACCCGGGCTAATCAAATTATATAATGGTTAGTTTGGTGCCTTCACTGATCAGAAAAAGATAGGATTGTTGCATTTCCAGTCATGGCCTGTCATTCTCTTATACCATCATCACCAGTTTTTTTTTTTCTTCTGATACACATCTTGATATTTTTGTTAAATAAAGAAGCACATCTTCATTTTGCAATGTACCGTAGTTAAACTAATAAGTCCCACAAGTCAGAGATCGATTTATCCTCATCCATCACCTCGATGCACGCTGCACACGTGGCTGCAGTTGGACTCCCTCAGCAGCTATAGCACCGCTCTCCCACCACAGAGGTGGAGAAGGTGCCATTGAAAGCCAAGACCTCCAGTGACAGGGATCAGCGCAAGAAACAGTGAGCTTCTTATTAACTAGGAACGAGGAGGAGGGGTGTAGGGTCGAACCAGAGGACTTCAGGGGAAAGAATGTGGGCTATGTGGATGGTTGAAGCGACAGACAATGAGGGGCAGAGGGGTCTAAGCAGGTGTGTGCACTGGTCAGCAAGGTAGAGGTCTTTTGAGGTGTGAAATGCAGTGCACCCTTTCTTATTTTGTTACAATTCCAATTAGGAATGAATCTATTCCTCCTTAAAGAGGGAGATATTTAATCTGTAACCTGGGGGAAGAAGTGAGTTATAGCAGCCCAGGTTAGACAGCTGTGTGGTTGGAGGATTGGTGTCGAAGGTCTCGGCCATAAATCCCTATCAGCTCAGGGGCCAACAGTAAATTCTGCTCCTTGTCGTTTCTTAAATTCCACATGGCGCTGACACCCCCGACGACTGTAAATCAGAGGGTAGGTAAACCTCATCAATAAGTCTGTCACACCGAGTCAGAGTAGTTTTCTTCATACCAGGGTCCAAACTTCAAGAGGAGGGGGGCAAAGTGACCTAAAACAGTAATTAAAGCTCATTGGCGTTTGTTGTCAAATGGTTTCTCCTGCTGAAGGATTTATGTCGTAAAAAGTGTTTGCCTTCCCTCCACCTCCAGTAAAGGTGGAGAAGCAGGGTATAAAATAGTTAAACCATGAGAGCTCAGGAAGCCATGGGAATGGTTAGGAAAGGCCTAACTCCACATTCCTACACTGGATTACTGGAGCTCAGAGCTCCTTAGACCTCACATAAGCTGTATGTGAGTATTTGCTGAATATACGCTCATATATGTGTGCATCTTACATCTCTACATTTAAGGCTGTGCTCACATTTTATCTAGATTAGATAGAGGATCAGTTGTGTTTAGCCACATCAAACCCGTGTATATGAAACCCCATCTCTTTGTCTCTTCCCAGGCATCTGTGAAAGAAATGGAAACAAGTTTTATACAGGGCAAACATACAAAGAAAACTGCAACTTATGGTACGTAAACCCTACATTTTCATTCTTTTCTACATCTGCTGCATAAATCTTTCACTATAAACTTAAATGTCTTCCTAACAAGCTTAAAGCTAAATCTTGTCCTTCACCTTTTGTTTGGTCTATCTCCATATTTTCTGTACTTGCATTTAATGACTTTACATGATACAGAAGGTAAAGATTTCTTTTTTTTAAAGTTGCAGATAAATCAACCTGATATCGGAGACATGAGCACAACTTCTTTAACCCTGAATAAATACTCTTATCTCACATTACAGTTCTGTGCAAAAAAAACATTCATGCCCCTGGCAGTTTTCCACATTGTGTTAAAATCACAAATATTACAGTTTTTTTCATGTTGCAAATCAATCAAAATAGTATCATAATGGTGATACATGATTTCAACAAAGAAACCAAAGCAAAACGGTCCACAAATGAAGGTATAGGGGAAAACATTTGAATGACACAGGCAGTAAGTATTGAACACACTCACAGAAATAAATACTTTGCAGAAAAGGTGAAGCCTTTGTTGGTAATGACAACCTCTGCTGTATAGAAAACTTACTGACGTGTTGGTCAGATGTGATCTCACCCATTAATTCACACAAACTCTATTCAAATCTCGAAGGTTCTGGAGGTGCTTTCTATGCGCTCTGATCTTCAGATCTTTCTAGAGATTTTGTGTTGAAGCCGAGCCAGATGATTGACTGGGTCATTCCAGCAGTTTTATTTCATTCCTTTGAAACCAATTACGGCTTTCCCAGGCTGTGTGTTTGGACCCATTGTCTTACCTGGACATCCACACATATTTCATCGTCAGTTTTGTGTCAAGAATGTCCCAGTACGTTTTTGATTCATCCATCCCGCGGTGATGTGAGGTCTGCGTGTACCATATGCTGTAAGACAAACTGCACCCTGATGTGCCCTCCTGCAGCCGTGTGCAGAACCTTTCTTCCCAACAATTATGGCGTGTGCAGTGACATCCAAAGATTTCAGCTTTGGCCTTTCCTAACCACACTATGTTCTCACAGTATTTAACTGACATGTTCAAATCTTCATCAGGTTTTAAACAAGATTTATCATACTTTGGCTTCAGCAGTAGAGTCTTGCACAGTGAGTGTTCTAAAACCAGGTATTTCTGAAGCACGAGTGCTCTTTGGCTCATAGACAACTGTTGATTATTCTTTTGACCTCTCTGTCAGAAATCTGGATCTGGGCCCCTGGATGTGGCTTGTCCACCAATCATGCCCCATCAGAACATTCAAATGTTTAGAAGCCCACGAGCCCCCTTTTGAGCTCTTTAGCAGCAATAACGGGCTTGTAGCTGACTGAGACCGACACACACTTATCATATGTCCAGACCTTCCCCTGAGACTTCTCTACAAAAGTATCTGCCAAATATATAACAGCATCCCACATTTTCAATTTCATGAATAAATTCCAAATTTCAAAGATTGTGCCAAACTTTTCCAGAGTAGGAGTAGGTGGTTTATTTGCATGAATCATGACAAAAAGAACATTTACAAAAATCCAAAACATACTCAAAGTTAACAAGGCAAAACTGACCTTAAAGTGACTAAAATGAACATAAAGTACATTCAGCTACCCTGACCTGGTTCTCTCCTCTTGAACAAGTGAATTATTCTGTTTAAATACAGAAAATGGTCTCCAATGGAATATTTCAGCCAAGTCCAAACATTACAGTCATCAACTTATTGATGCGACTTCATCAACCACCAAACAACTTTTAGACTGTAGCTATTACATCATACAATAACATAATAATATAACAACTTAATAGGTAAACAAAAACCTAAAACTGCCCTTGTCAAATTACAAGTTTTGCTCTCCCATCTTAACCTGGTCCCTTCCTGTCACAACAACATTATACAGGAAGCTATAAATACAGGAAGTGAGGCAGCACTTCCTCCTTGTGCTGCTGGTTCACAGGTAAGTAAGGTAAGTTTATAAACCAAATAAAATTTACTTTTCTAAACAATAAGATGTAAATTTGAAAAAAAACTGTCAGAATTGATTTAAACAAAGGCGCTTTATTAAATCTCTAAAATTGCACAGCCTAAACCAACCTGGAACTGCTAAATGTTTGCAGACTAAAAGATAAATCTTAGCATATGGCTAAATCAAGCAACAAGAATGATGTTCTCATGCACTGTATTACAAACCACAAGGCTTTTTTGTAAAGCTGCTTTACTTTTACCTTTTGTGCCACACCAGTCCGTGCATTATTTTGTTAATGAAAAACATTTTTATGTCTCATCAGTTGATAGTAAACCAGATGATATTTATTTGCAGATGTCAGCAGAAGACTTTCTATATACTGACAGATTTCAGCAGATTTCTTGGCTTTCTATGCCTTTTTTACACATCCCTTTCTGCTTGGGTTCAATATTTATTCTCTACACATAACATAAATTATGGACTAATTGTTTTTTATTTCTTTGTATGTGTGGATTACACGTGCTGCAACACCTGGTGTCAATTTCATCACAATAGAAATATTATAAATATATTATTATTGTGATCAGTACCCTTTTTTTATTCCCATGCTGTAGTACATATTAGCATATCAGCATGCTAAACAGGAATGTGCCTGTGAAATAGCTAACACTGCTTTCTATTGGTCCATAGAGGCTAAACGAGCAATGCAGAAACGCTACCTATTATTGTTTAATGGTGCATATTCAGCAACTCAGTACGGCTTCAAAAATGACAAAGATTTTGCAATAAAGTGTGACTTGAAAACGCATCCTGTGACTCAGGTTGGCTGTGTTTGTATTTTTAACAATTGCTTTTGTGCGAGCGTCCATGCTTTTTCCTACTGTCGGACAAGAGGACGGTAAATGGCGAAGATGACGTAATCTGAGACTTGTTAGTTGATGGAATGCACCATGATAACTGTCTGCTGATTTCAAGCATCAAGCAACAGGCTTGAACAGCTTTAAATGATAAATTGATTGACCCTAATGTGCTTCCATCAAGAGCAGTTCAGTAGTGTCTGCAGGACCAACACAACTCAGACTAAAACAAAACAAGACCCTTAAAATTTCCCCATATCTTGTATTAGCCACATCATGTTTACAGACGGCTGTTTCATGTTGCCCTCTGAGTTATATGGTCAATTTGATCGTAATTGAAGCAGTTTTCCTGTTTAGCTCCGACTTTGATGTAGATAAAAAGTGCACCCAACTTCAAAGGACAAAACTGAACCTGGATCAAGTGAGACAAAGCGGCTTGGTTCTTGTTTTGACTCCTTGTGTAAATTCCTCTGTGAATCTTCTTGGGAGTGTTGATTTGTTTTTCCTGTGCACTGTTTCTGAAGGACGTGTTTATGTGCCACTCCCTGTTTTTATGACCCTGACGTAGTCATGTTTTTGAAAACTCTAATGGCAAACACCGTGTGACTACACGGTGGCTATTCTTCTGGATGGTGAGCAGTCTGGGAGACGTGTAGCAGATTTTGAGCGTGAAGACAGGAGGAAATGAAAGGTAAATTCCTCACCTGACTTTGACTCTGGTTTCTCACATCCATTTCAAGTCAAAGCGGCGAACTGTGTTACCCATAACGACCGATCAGTCTGATCAGTTCTGGGCGGTTCATTGGTCTCGTCTATTCAGGGTTGTATTTGCTCGTCAGTGTGATATTTGTTTTTTAATCAGGGTATTTTCAGTCACAGCATTTTTATACAAACCACACTGACCCCTCCGATCTAAGCTGTCAGGATCAGCTGCATCCATCTCATAGAGCATTTAGGACACGGTAGCGGGGCTTTTGCCGAAACACTGAAGTGCAAAAAAGTGATGTAAAACCAAAAGCAGCAACTTGTTATAAAACACAACAAGAATGACCTTAAGAAGAATAAAATGTACTTTACACCACAACTCATTTAGAAACCTGTTATATGACTGCAGAACATATTTTTGTAAGATATATCCTTTTTTGTATGTCCTGGAAGTTTAAGTTAACAGCATGTTGGGACTGGTTGCCTTACAGTGTCAGACACAGATTAGCTCTGCATATCACACAAAAAAGGCTTTGGGTGATTCAGGGAAAAGACAGAGATATAGCCACCAATCATAGGAGCAGCCCTTTAAGGTCACAAAAGCAGCCAAAAACCATAGCAGCATTAGACAGCAGCATCTTCTTCTAAGATAAAAAAAAACAAAAACAAAACTATTTTTGGCTTGTGGATACCGCACAAGATCAGAGGAACCTGTACTTTTACTCTTCTGGCAAGAAAACTTGATCAGGAAATTTCATTCGTCACAAGAAACTCAAGTTCAGATCTCCTAGAAAGTCCTCATAGGGCTCTCACTGTGGAGCATACATCTTTGTAGTAGCCATGCCTTTTTTTCATTTCTGACCATTCAGTTCAGTTTTATTTATATTGCGCCAGTTCATCTCAAGGCGCACGGTCAATTCAATTAAATCATACAGACAGATTGGTCAAAAAGTCTCCTATCCAAGGAAACCCAGTAGATTGCATCGATTCTTGACCAGCAGCCTTCACTCTGAAAGACCGTGTAGCCACGGTGGACAGTCATCTGCATTGTTGTTGGCTGTGCAGCAATCCCTGATACCGACCGTTGACTTATTAGCTGTCACCACACAAGAAAAAATGTTTGGGCCACATAATGTGTCAACTTCTGAACCAGGGCTGCAAGAAAATAATGACTTTTTTTTCTTGCAGCATTGGGAGAAGGAATAAATTTCTGTGTTCTTCTGAAAGCCCTTTATCTTCATACATATGCGTTTTGCAAAAATTGTCGTTGTGTTTTCTGTTATATGGTTCGGTTTAATTTAGCTGAACTGTTTAATTTTTAATGTGTTCTAATGTCACAATAAAGATGTTTATTGGAACCAACCCAAAGGATCAAACAAATGTATAGATTAGGACAACAGGCTAAGCCCTGGAAGGTCAACAGAAAACTCAGCGCTAACCCTGTTTCTAACCCTATCCCCATCAAGCAAATATTTGTATGGCCCCACAAGCTCCCACACGTGCTCACTAAGGCTATACACATGGCTTATTTAAAAAGTTACGCCACAACTATGACAAGGGGGAAACTCACACTCCTTTTCCTATTCCCACTCCCTGCTCTTATTAATTTGCCAGACGTGTGTTCTCTCAGCCCTGCAGGGTGGAGATCACAGCTTCCTCTCAGAGTTGACGGCCAGCTCCCAGCTGGCTCCCTCCTAGCTGTCTCCTTAGCAGTAGTTAAGCCACTTAAAAGTTGAATCAGTTCCTCCTACATGTGGCTGCTGGTTTTAACAGAAACGATAAGCCTGGCTGTCAACCTAACAGAATTGATAAAAGCCCTCAGGACGATTTATACATCTAAACCAAACAGTTAACGCCTGACACGACTCGAACTGAGTAGAATGTGTACGATTAGAGGTTATGAAAAGATAAATGATCCTATTATAAATGTTTTTATTGTCTGCCT
This sequence comes from Fundulus diaphanus, assembly GCA_037039145.1. Lineage (NCBI taxonomy): Eukaryota > Metazoa > Chordata > Actinopteri > Cyprinodontiformes > Fundulidae > Fundulus > Fundulus diaphanus. The sequence goes on from CM073135.1 coordinate 30,894,314, forward strand.
GGTATGTTTCTGAGATCTTTCCTCTGTGAAGGGCAACATCTGCCCCTAATCACGTGAAACATTACATTTTCTGGTCAGTCTGAAGAACCAACTATCTGCACTTTGATTTGGCTTTGTGTGCCCAACGAGACGGCGACCAATGACAGTAATAATTTCAAAGCTTAGGTAAATAACAGATATCTAAACACACACCAGTGATGTGGATCAGGGTGGCGAGACGGTATGTATTTGCTTGTTCTGTTTTTAATAGGTAGTGTGACTTTGAATGTTAAATATAGCCTCCTGATCTTGTCACAGAGCTCATGTTGTGTTTCACTATCACACCTAATCTCTATAACTCTGTCTTCAAGCGCATGTCTCTGTGCCCAGTCTAATTACTGTGTGAATAAGCTGCTTTTTTTTTTAAATTTCTGGTTCTGTCACACAAGCCTGCATTCTTGTTGAAGAGAAAAAATCTTAAGGTTGTCATCACTCTCCTCCAGTCAAAGTCTTTTAACACTCCCACCGAATCGCTAAATAAAGCTTCGCTGGAATTAGATTGGCCACTTTGAGCATATTTATGTAAAACTGCACACTCTGCGTTGTATTTGCACATATATATGTGAGACACTTGCCAGAAGATGCTGCAATATGAAAAGTGACTCAGTCTGTTGGCTTCTGTGTGACTAAAGGGGAATTGGACCTGTTTCACATCATTGTGTATGCTCAGTAATTGCCCTAAGTCGTTAATTTCTTTGTGTAAAGAGTGCACCATCCCCTACGTTCACAATTATTGTCCGATGACTTCATTTTCTGTTGAGAAACTCCCGATAGTGTCTGGATCCCCAGGGTTGTCTTATCTATTGGTTGTCTCACACGCCAATCATTCTGACACGCTCACGTAACACCAGTGTTCGTGCTCGTTCCTTGCTAGTCTCTGCATGCTAGCTGCACATGTTCACTTGTGTTTATGTTTCCAGTTGGCGTCAGTGTTAGCTGTTCATTGTAGCTCCGCTGCTCTCATTGTATAGTTTGAAAATGGCTGAGAGTTACAAGAAGCAAACTGTCTTACAAGTTTATGAGAAGAAAGAAATGAGACCAAAGTGTATTTGGGACATTATTTTCTCGCGATCCCCCTGAGTAGCATAAGATGGTCTTACTCAAGCGCAGTTATTCAAAAAAGGATTTGGGCATTACTTACCTATATTTCCATAAAAATCGCCTACTCTACCTTTTAATAAAAATGAATGGACAGATACTTCTTGGCTTTTGCGGTGTAGCCTGTTTTATATTCTAAACAAATAGATTGTCATATGATCAGCATAATGTCTTCTCTTTACCTCAACTCAGTCTCTCAGACCTTGCACTAAGCCCTTACTGCAGGAATTTATCTACAGAAAGTCAGCTCAACTTGCACACAGAATTTGCAGAGGGTTTTATGCCGGCCGCCGTTTCTACTGCAACCAGGCATAATTTTGCTCTCAAACAGCTTCTAAATCAAGCAGAGACAGTTACTTGAATGTATGTATGACTTTAGCTATTTAGTATACATTTGGCATAACTCTGTCCACTAGATGGCAACATAGCATGAGCCTTGTTATTTCTTGAATATAAATCAACATACATTAGTGGAACACAATAGTCTCTAAAGGGGTTTACACCCATCCTGGCTGATTTTGACGTAAGCAAGACGATTCACACCAGACATTAAAATCCATACTGAGCCACTAGATCGCACTCACTTGCTTTACTGCTCATTGCCATGCCACAGATTTATCTTTTGGCTGAGCAATAAGCAGGACATCAACAGATTCAGTGTTTCTTTTGACTGGACATAATATTAATGTTTTGGTGAAGGCCCAGTTAGAATCCCAACTTGAAACTGTTGAGGTCAAGGCAAGGAGGTTTTCCAGTCTCAGATTAATCACTCAAATACCAGTGGAACTGTGCAAAAGCGCTCCAGTAATTTTAAGAAGAGTTCCAATGCTTTAATGTCAGTAAAAAATGTTTTCATTGATTATAGAGGAGGGTATGAATACTTTTCTACATGCTTTCTTTTAAAAATAAAATAAATCAAAAAACAAAACTGATACTCCTTTACATTGTTATTTATCTTATGAAAGGTTCCTGTTTCACAGCGTTTAACGTCGTACGTACACTTGATCTGACCGCTCAGGACAGACGCCAGTGCCAGGTCTGAATGTTGTCTCCGATTGACCAGAGGTAGCATGCTAAAGCCTTAGCTACTTCAGCTAGCTTCAGATATTTGTGTTCCTTGATTTTGTTTATCAGTCCAGTGAATTGGTGTGGGGATGTGTTCACCTATTTTTCACTTCAGGAGAAAGTTTTAAATCAGCTTTTTTTGTTTGGTGTTTCGCAAAAAACATTCATGCCTTAAAAGCTGCCGTAGTGGTTGTCAAACAACTTTGTGCATTACTGCCACCTTGTGGCAAAGTTGTTGATGGTTGTTGCTATGTACTATAGAAGAAAACAGAAAAGACAGTCAACTATGCCATTAAAGTGTTCATTTTAGCAACTATTTGAAACCTTGAGCATTGCTATCCAGAAATCCACACTACCCATCCCTTTTAGGATATCATATTGTTGTTTTCGGGAAATCAATGAGGATTAAGAATATTTATCTATTTGCAAGACATTGTAATAGTGTTTAATTTGTCATTGTAGTGTTGCCATAAATTCTCTAGTTCTTCTCTCTTCGAATAGCTCTTCGGTTATTGGCTACATAAAAAATATTCAAAATGCATTAGCTTATCATTAAAATAAAGAGGTTTTCCTGGAATGGTAAGTTTTAATCATTTACCTGGAAGACAAAGTAAAGCCATGAATCTTTCAGTGAATTGTCTGAGTGAGTCAGCTGTATGAATCAGTTTTTGTCACGCACAATTTTCATGAACCATCCTGCAGCCTTTATTGTGTCCTAGTGTCATAGTGAGTAACATCTTTTGGGCTTAAGTCATGTAAAGATTCTTGTAAGTTTTGTTGAGATAATCCATAATATGTTAATATAAAGAGTAGTGCTCCATCCCTTGTCAAACTACACAAAGCTATGCAGACAGCCTCCTCCAGAGTGAGTCATTAGGAAGCAAATTACTTCAAAGCATCAGAGTAATAAAAGTCTCTGCGTGTCATCGTTAATATCCTGCTGTCTTATCTCGCTGTCTAGTGACTAAAAATGGACTGGTCGTCCTCATCTGAATGTTTCTCTAAATCTTCCCATCGTTTTTCCATTTTCTTCCTCTTGCATTCCTCTCTTGATTAATCTGGGAACTCCACTGGGCCTCCGCACACTGCTCTCACATTGGGCCTTTCTATTGAAGTTGATTTTATTGCCTTTATTTAATGTGCTTTTTGAGGCCGTGCAGCTGCCGTCAGGCTTTCATCGCCCCCTACGTTGTGTTTTTCTGTCTTGCAGTACATGTGGTTCCTTGGGACGCTGGGAATGTGAGCAGAATGCTTGTCTGATTGAGCCTGACGTCATCCATGCTGTCAATCGAGGAAACTATGGGTATGAAACAAAAACACAGAGACAAGCAATCATGTAGTTAATGGATTCAATGGCCTTTTTTTAGTTAAGGCTTTTTGAAGATAGAGGGAAAACCATATGTTGCAGATATTCATTTTCTTATTCTTTCTGTTTTTTTAGATGGAAAGCTGCTAACTACAGTCAGTTCTTTGGAATGAGCCTGGATGAAGGCATCCGCTTCAGACTGGGCACACAGAGACCTTCCAGCATTATAATGAACATGAATGAAATTCAGGTAGATCCAATCTTCTTTCCTGTAAATACGTTGAGGATTCAGAAAGATCCAGCTAACACCCCTTTACCGCATCACATTCGGTCTTGTTGCAAGCACAAATCTCGATATGTTTTATTGGGATTAGATGTAATGGAGCAACGCAAAAAGTAGTGGACTTTGTGAAGTGGAAGGATGGAGATACATTGTTTTTGAGACATCTGAAGGGTGTTTTGACTCTGTATTCTGCCTCCTTTAGTAAAATGCTATAGTAGGACTACCTTTAGTTGTAATTGCAGCGTTAAATGCTCGGGGTGTGTCTATATGTCCTTCTTTGCACATCTAGAGATCAAAGCCTTTGCAATTATTCTTTTTGAAATACCTCAAGCTCTGTCCGAAGGGTTTTCTCACCATGCCGCGGATTCTTGGTGCCATTCAGACACATTGATGTAACTTGATCTAAACCACTGCGCTAAAGCTCAGGCTGTCTGTCAGGGTCATTTTCCTGTCGGAAGCTGAACTTGTAGCCCAGGCTCAAGCCCCTTGCAGATTCTCTTTTAAAATGCTCCCTGTTTTCCTCTCTATCCATTTGCCCATCATCTCTGCTGAAGAAACGCTCCCCCAAAGATTGATGCTGCCACAGCCATGTTTCACTGTGAAGATGGAAAATGTGCAGTTAGTTTTCTGTCACGTCAGTGTTTTGCATGATGGCAAAGAAAAGCTGACTTTTGGTCTGCTTCGATCAGGGAATCTTCTTCCCCTACATGGATGTGGTAAACTACAAACAGGATTTCTTATGTTTTTGTTTTTTTAGCCATTGCTTTCTTCTGACCACAGCTCCATTAAGGCTAACTTTGTTGATTGCACAACTGATAGCTGCCCTGTCACCAGATTCTCCCAACTGAGCTCTGGATCTCTGCAGCTCATCCAGTGTCTCCTTCTCAGATTACTGCCCCACTTGTCAGCTGAGGAGGATTTCCATGTTCTTTTAGGTTTCCACTTGTGCCATAGTCTTTCCATTTTTGATAGATGGATTGAGCAGTGTTCTTTGAGATGTGGGAATGTTGTTTTATACTCTAAACCCTTTTAAAAACTTTTGCACTTTTTCTTGGATCTGTCCACTCTGTTCTTAGGTCTTCATGATGCTGTTTGTTCACCAATATTCTCCAACAAACCTTTAGGACTTCACAGAACAGCTGAATGTATATTTAGATTACATCTCATACAGGTGGACTTTATTTACAAATAGAATGAAACCTGTCTGTTACACCGTACTTAATTTAGAGGCGTCAGTGTTAAGGGGGCTGAATGCAAACAAACACCTTACCTTTCAGATTTGTATTTACTAAAACTTTTTGACAACTATTTATTATTTTACTTCTAGTTGTGCTACTTTGTCTTGGTCTGTCATATAAAAGTTTATGGCTGGTTAATACAACTGAAATGCACTCTCACAAAAGTTTTTTAAAATGCGATATTTCAAGAACTTTATTGAAAGGTTCTTTATGAAACACAAATCTTTTTTTTTAAAAAAAAGAGAAAATCAAAAACGAAACAATGGTTGCGATCTGTGTCAGTCACAGACGAATGTCCAATCAACACACATCTGGTTGTTACGTGTTTAATTTTGTGGACTTATTGACAGATTTTATTTAACTGTGCACATTTTGTTTCCCATCTAGACTTAAATAGAGGCAAAATCTAATAATAAGAAAAAATGTTCGGGGAATGCTGCGGGGGGTGGTTTAAGGGAGCAGGGAGGCTGGGTGTTAAAGCAACAGGTGGGAATGTGTCACGCAGTTGTGTCTTTTGCTTCTTCACAAGCTCCCACATGCTTCCATTTATCAATGAGCCCCGATCAAAACATTTCTCACCTAATTACGGGGGTTTGTTGGTATGCGATAGCGGCCCTCTCGTTGTTGGCTCCGACTTTGTTTACATTCTGCTCAGAGAGATTACATAAGACGGAAACAAAACATCAAACGATGAAGATGGGGGAGGTTGGATAAAGAGCAAAACCTGTTTGGTTTGCGTCTCCGATTCATCCCCACCCAACCAGACTCCTTCTGCTGCTGTTGGCATGTCCCTACCTGTGCCACCACCAGCATCACACCCCTAACCCAACCCTCCCAACATTTTACAGTCTGGGACACTGTGATTATGTGAGAACCAGAAAAAAACAACATATATACCAACATATTCTTGCACAATTTGTCTCTTTTCCCAGGATGGTTGCTTGCATAACTACATATCTGAGAACAGCATCGCATTCCTTAGTTTTGTATCAGGCGGCTGTCTTTGCTCTGAATACCCCGTCATTAACCAGAGGAATGCGGTGCAAGTAGCCAATGTATTTGTGAGACAGAGGGAAGTCAGGTAGACAGAGGTGTCTGCTCCATTATCACACCCCGTTGGCGGATTTGGCGAGCGTCCAGCCTCAAGTGCACAGTGAGAAAGAGCAAGCATGGCATGTGAGAATTATCTGCGAATGAACGCAAATGCATTCAGATTTACCAAGTCCAACAGGTTTAAGGCGAAGATTCGGATCCGGGGGTTCTAGTGTGTCCCAGGTCTTAACGTTCCTGACTGCCTGTGCAGAGAAGCCTCTCCCACAGCGGAGGTGATTAGCAGACTTATGTAATCTTGCTTGAATCAAAACTTGTCAGACGAAGCGCTCTGCAAGTATTTTAATTGCTCTTTTTTTAACCGAACAGGACAATTGTTAGATATGTAACTGTTCTGACCTCACCGGTATTCTTTGCAGAGTCGTCATCCGGGAGTTACATAAGCCTGAATATTTACTGGCTTTATTCTGTTTCGGCCTATATATTAATGCTTTACCAGACTACTATTGTAAGGCAGCCTTTTCAGCTCAGACAAACATACTAACCTGAAAAGAAATGTTTGAAAAGTTCATATTTGCAAGGATACCAGACAGAAAAATCTCAGAAAACTGAACCTTTAGGATGATGTAGTCAGCAGGGACTAATAAATCACAGTGTATCAATTTCTTATCAGAAGACTTAAAAATCTAAAGATTTATAAAATTGCTAAACAGAAAAGATCAACACCGGAGTAAGCTAAATACTGTTTTACTCTGTTTCTTGCAGATGAACATGGATCCTCAGAATGATCGTCTACCACTCTACTTCAACTCAGTGGAGAAGTGGCCAGGGAAGATCCACGAACCGCTGGATCAGGGCAACTGTGCCGCCTCATGGGCTTTCTCCACTGCAGGTGGGTTCTCCGGAGAACTCGCTGTGAACAGAAGAAAACATGCTGAAAAATACTTTATGTTATAGTGAGACATGTTCCCCAGTAAAGTAATTAATACTGAAAGACCTTTCTCTAATTTTACAACAAACTTCAATTTTATTTGGGTTTTATGTGATAGATCAACACAGAGTGAATAATAACTGGGAGGTTGAGGGAAAAGGCTCTGGGGTTTTAAAAACTTTTTTTTTTTTTTACCAAAGAAGAATCTGAAATTTAGGACAAGCATATCTTTTCAGCCCAGTTTATATTGTCCTCCTCTAAATAAAGTCTAGTGCAACCAAATGCCTTTGGAAGTCACCAAATTAGTATAGAGTTTCCACTTGTGTAAATTAATCTTGGTATAAATCCAGCTGTTCTTGTTAGAGATCATTAGTAAACAGAGGAACACAACCAATAGGTCAGGGAGAATATTTTGGAGAAGTTCATATCTGGGTTAAGCTATGAAACAATATCCCAAGCTTTGAACATCTCACATAATCCCTATTCAATACATCATCAGAAAATAAAATGAGAAGCTATCAGATATGGCCGTCCACCTACACTGACAGCCAACGCCAGGAGAGCATCAATCAGAGGCCAGTGGTGAGTCTGGAGGAGCTGCTCAGGTGGGATCTCTGCAGCATTCTAGGAAGAGGCTGTTAGATTCTGCAAAAAGGGGCTTGAATAAAATTGCATGCCACATTTTCCAATTTTTAATTTAGGAAAAAAAAATGAAACCTTATAACTTTTCCCTTTTACTTCACAATTATGCACAAAGATGCAATTATCTTTGTGTCGGTCTATCGCATAAATAAAACCCCATAACATACAAAGAAATTTGTTCTTGTAACGTGACGAAACGTGAAAAAGCTCAAAACCAATAAAATCCTTTTCAAGCTATTGTGGGAAACAAGGGTGTACGACCAAGAAAAGGCACAATGTTTAGTCTCTGCTTTGTTTTACTAGCCGTGGCGTCGGACCGAATCTCCATTCAGTCCATGGGCCACATGACTCCACAGCTGTCGCCCCAAAATCTTATCTCCTGTGACACACGCAACCAGGGAGGCTGCGCAGGAGGGCGCGTAGACGGAGCCTGGTGGTACCTCCGGCGCCGAGGGTGAGAACTTTGCGTGTCAGACAGAAAATAACCATACCTTTGTGTGTGCAAAAGGTTGAAATGTTCTTCTTTTTTTTTTTTTAAGCATTGTGACAGAGGACTGTTACCCATACCAGCCTCCGCAGCACACCCCAGCAGAGGTGGGGCGCTGCATGATGCAGAGTCGCTCGGTGGGGCGGGGCAAGAGGCAAGCCACGCAGCGTTGCCCCAACACACAGAACTACCACAACGACATCTACCAGTCCACGCCGCCCTACAGGCTCTCATCCAATGTAAGAATTGCTCAACCTCTTTTCTGAAACCCCAAACAGATCAACAGCCGCTCACAGAAAGCACGTCGGCTCGCATAAACATCTACCAACATGCCTTTTCATGCGCATGGCCCCACTCTTGAGTTGAGATAAATATCGGCCTAAGATTTTGCATCATATATTTAGCCATCATTACTCAGAAATCCTAACATCTGCATGAAATCACTAAATTTAATTATGCATTAGAATCTGCTTGATGTAATGTGTTTTTTTTGTCATTTTCAGCAAGTTGATTTGCTAGTGAGCATCATAATTTGCAGCATTATGCTGAATGTCCGTTTGCACTGATTTGAAAAGATCTGCAACATCCGACATGTTTTTTCGGCACCTGTAGCAGTAAAGATGAGGAAAGAACCCTTAAAATAAATTAATCATTTGGTAAAGTTTAATCTAATTTCTACTGTGTTAATATCACACTGTAGAAATTTAGTTCTTTATTAGGAAGTCTTGGACATTTTTGCTTTACTTTACAGGTAAACAAAGGGAGTTTGTATCCCTGGGGATATAGTGACAAATTAGTGACATACATGATAAAAATGAAGAGAGGTCTAAAGTCTCACCCAAGGATTCTGCTTCCTACCTTTTCACAACCAGCCAATGTAATTGTGTTACACGTCATCCCCTGTAATAAACATGCATGCACTAAACGATGGCGTCCTTCTTGGGATATCGTGTGCGCCTTAACGAGGGTAGCGGTTGAACGGAGAGGGAGCCCTTGTACAATCGAAGCCTGATTCTTTAACAAATTCTCAACGGAAAGAAGTAGTTTAGTGGTCTGATTCTGACATAAACGAACACGCCGAGCAGGCACGCAACAGTAGAACTATCAATATTATATATGAGGATATCTATAACAGCATATTATGAAATAAATACATGCTGTGTGGCCATTTTCTGTCATACGAAGGTCGACACACATCAGATCTGCTTACCTTGAATGGCAGGTTTTCTCATGTTTCCCATGTTGAAGAGTGCCTTCAGAGAAACAGGCGTCTGCATGCTGTCATGTGTTACCCAAGGGAAACATGGAGGCCATGAATTAAAACGTCATCGTTTCTAGACACAATAATTCTCAAATGGGGGATTTTGCAAATAAATCAAAACAAAACAAATAATGTTTTTATCCCCCTGCAGAGCAGATGTATTTAAATTATAGGATGCATTTTTAAAAGGTTTGTGCAAGAGAGAATATGTTTATTTCAAAGCTTTTTTTGGAACAAATTCATACGATTCATCTGTGTTATGATGATTTATTCAATGACAAATAAACACGGTGCTGTATGTGAGTTATCTGAACCAGCTTTATAGAGTTATCAGGTTATTTATTAGGAGGACTCTTGGGCATATTGGATTAATTTAACTTGAATTATATGGATAAACAAATCATTGAGTTACATCATTACACCAGCTTACAGACTCCACTTTGGAAATCTATTTATGAAATCATCGTGTTATTGTCATATAAGGACTTTGAGATTTACTGGAAATTAGATTTGTGTGATTACTTTTTACGACACTACCTTAACGTTCTGTGTGCCAATGTCTGTCTTTAACTGCTGGAAAGAGTTTAGCAAATCAAAATATCAATGAGTTGACATAAGGGTGAGAGTTAAATATGTCGTTAAAGATCTGCAGTTCCTCCAAACCATTTAGGTTTGATAAAACAGTGGCGGGTCTCTTTGATTGTGACTTTAAGAGATGCAGTGTCTCATCTCCACTGACCTGCAGTCAGCATTGTTTTTTTTTATCTGCCAGCATCTGTCAACGCTAAATGACAGATGATGCTTTTCAAAATCATTATAGTATCTTGTTTCTGCCTCTTGATAGCATGTGGAGTCAATAAGGCAGGCATTAAGACCAGCAGGCCCTGATAACTCAATTTCTTTTATCTAGGTTTTTACTCCAGGAACATTTGTTTTCATCCTCTGTTCCACTGATCAGATCAGCCTGTCTCGTTCTCTTTTGGCTGTAAAATTTTCCTTTTATCTTATCTTTTAGGAAAAGGAGATTATGAAGGAGATCATGGATAACGGCCCTGTACAAGGTAAGGTACTTTCCTCACATAAATCTGTGTTCTTTATTTATTGATTTTATTTAAACTTTATTTTTACGTGTATTTCAGTGAGATCTAATATCTCATGTTCAAGAGAGACCTTTTATATAAAACTAATCAAGAACAAAAAACATTTACATTTTTTACATGATTTTACTAAAAATGTTTTCTTTCACCAAATGGTGTCATTTTTTAATAAACATTTCCTCCTAATTCTGTGTCAAAAAAGAAGAAGAAATAAAATGTGTTCCAACAATGCTTTGGCATTCTAAATCTTTGTTTAAAACAGGGGTGTCCAAACTGTTTGTCACCAGGGCCAAAATTGTCTTGTCAAAAGCACTCAAGGGCCAAAAAAATATTTTAAAAAGTATTTAAAAAATTATATTGTGAATTTCTTTCTACCTGCTCCATGAAATTTGAGCATGCAATATTTAAATTAAATAGTTTAGTCAGATTTTCTGGGGGAAAATGATGTATAAATCATTGTAGATCTAAAGCCTAAGAAGGGTTTTGCAAATTTTCCTTTTTTAAAGGTGGTCATCCAATTTTCAAATTCATAAAAAAAATGCAAAGAAGTTGATCTATTTTCAGCAATAAGAACAGGATTTGGAATCAATTTTAATAAATTAATTAAAAGCAGGTTTTAGTTCACCAAAGTTTGTCTTTTGAGTAAAAGTAATTTGATTGATATGGTTCTAAGAGTGGTTATTTAAAGATGAATACTTTGTGTTGTACCTAACATTTTCTCATGGAAGAAGATTTTGACTTGTCTATAATAATTTTGTCCTAATTAAACCAGTCCAGGGGCCACAAATGGCCCCCGGGCCACACTTTGGACACCCCTTGTCTAGACTATCTCACCCTGGGATGTTATGTTTGACTCTCTGACCCTTAGAAGTTTTGTCCGGGGTTTCAACTCTGACCCCAGGTCACAAATGGTTGGCTCTTATGCAGATGGGATTGACGTGACTTTCCTTGACCAGCATGCCTCACTGTCTGGTGCTCATCTGGGCCACTCTCTAGTAGCTTTAAACAGAGAGGACACGTGTATAAGTGTGTGCGCACAATGTGTGTGGGAGTCCTTTCTAATCCCCTGACAGCTTCGTTTACAGGCAGGAAGACTTGTTGGCCGCATGTCAAGTTTCTCTTTTGACACTGAAGTTGCTCCCTGACACACGTGTGCGCATTTGTGTTATATTTATCAACTTTGTTTTGGAGACATTGGAGTCTTCTCAGGGAGGACAAAGGCATTCATTAGAACTCATTCCTAAAAACATTACGTTTGGTGCCTTGCATACTGTCCAGACCTCTTGAAGTTTTTGATACTTTGTCACATTACACATTTTCTATGATGTGCCAACACAAAGTATTGCAAAACGATGAGGTGAGAGGGAAGTAGAACATGGGTTTAACATTTTAGCTGCAAGTCTGCTTGTCTCTATCATCTTTGCATACGTAGAGGTTTGGCTCATTCAGAATGAACATCAATTTTTCAAACAAACACATGATTGAATTTATGTCTGGACTTTGACTAGGCCGTTTTAAAACCTCTAAATATGCTTCGAGCTTTACCATTCCTTTGTAGCTCTGGTTGTGTGTTCAGGGTCGTTGTTCTAACAGTTCTCCTTACAGTACTGTCCTGGGTTTTGCTCCATGCATCTTTTCATCGACTCTGACCAGCTTCTTTGTCATTGCTGAATAAATGCATCCCCACAGCATGAGGCTGCCACCACCATGTTTCACTATGGGGATGGTGTGCGCCCAGGGTGACGAGCTGAGTTAAGTCTCCTTCACAAGTAGCAGTAAACATGTAGGCCAGAAAGTTCATTTTTGGTCTGACCAGATGACCAAAGTATCTTTTACATATTTGCTTCGTCCCCTACATGACTTTTAGCAAACTTCAAATGCGACATCTTACTTCTCTCTCTCAGCAATGGAATTATTTTTAGCCATCCTTCCATATAAGCCAGATTTGATGATTATTGATAACCGTCCTGTTGACATACTCTCCTACCTGAGCACAAGGTCTCTGCTGCTCCTCCAGAGTTACTATAGGCCTCTTGGCCGCTTCTCTTGTTAATGCTCTCCTTGCCCAAACCTTTCAGTTTAGGCTGATGTCTTGGTGGCTGTGCAGTTCTGCCGTACTCTTTCCATTTTATGGATGAAACAGAGCTCTGCCAGATGTTCAAAACCTGTGATATTGTTTTACAACTAACTGGTCTTCAGACTTCTCCACAATGTTCTCCCTGAGAGGAAATGGGGCTGAACACAAATACATGCCATGCTTTTAATATTTTTGTTTAAAAGCACGGCCGAATTTCCCCCTTGTGGGACAATAAAGGAGTTTATCTTCTTAAAAGTTGGGACCGTGCATATTTAATTATGCACTCGGTTGTGTCTGTCTATCCCTTTAAAATCTTAGTAAAATACATGAGTGTTTGCAGTTTTAAGGTAAGATTAGCATTCTCGGATGTAGGAGTGTGTTTGACTTGGAGGCCTAATTGCTTAAATCCAGATTTAGATCAAACGTTGTCCCTCCAATAAAAGAGATCCTTGTGTGTGCCTTATTCTGCCGTATAATTCTTCCTGTTTGTTTATTATTACAGCTATCATGGATGTTCATGAGGACTTCTTTGTCTACAAGAGTGGGATCTACAAACACACTGACGTCAGCTTAAACAAATCTCCACAGTACCGCAAACATGGCACACACTCAGTCAGGATCCTTGGGTGAGTTCTTACTATAACAGTAATCGTTAACAAAAAGCCGTTTTTGGCTTGTTTTGTGAGCTTGGTCATCTTGTGGCAACAAGCTTCCTTTGGTTGGACATGGGCATACAGGATATTAGGAGTGGCTTTGGGCATCGCTGTGTAGAAGCGTGGTCTATCGGTAGTAAAATGACAGGAACTTGCATTAAACCATCTGATCACAGTCTGCTGGTAAACGTGTTTATGAAAAGACGAATTGGTCTTTCATTGAGTAGCTGTCTGTATCGAGTTCAGTTCAAATCTCCTCTTGCACATGTGTTTGCCCAAAGCCAAAAAAACTTGTGGTGAGTAAGCTTCCAACCCAGACTCCTGCTGTTAAAGACACACCTTTGGCTCCACTCCTCGATTTGCCCCAGACAGCGTTTCCCTCCCCCCAATCCTATAACTGTGGTGACCACAAACATGCAGGCAGGTAGACGACTAACACACCTGGATTTGCCCACCCCCACCCTGTTTCGTTCTTTATTCCTCCATCCTTTCTGCTTTTCCAGCCACATCTCCTCACTCTCTGTTGTGTCTTCATCGTCTCTTTCTGTACGCAGACAGTCCTGCTTTCCCCCCTTTTTTCTCCTCCTCGAATCCAGACTGAAAAACACTCGTTATCATTTAGACAATCCCCCCTCAGACAGACAGGTATTTGTTTCATGCTGCTGCACGTCTCGTCTGCAGGACAATAAGAGGCCGGAGAAGGTTTCGACCCATGAGATATCATCAGCAAGCCCGTTACTCATAAGTATTTGACAAGAACCTTCTCTGGAGTTCATCTGGCTGGTTTTGACATGTGCCTGTCATTAGAGGGATAGAATCTCCCAAGTGTGACGTAAAGGTCAAAAAAATGAACAACTTGCTTTCAAAGTGTCTACCGCGGGAGTTGGAAACAGTTTTTCATGGCTGTGACGAGCTGATTCTGCAGGGAGGACAACTGCAGAAATCTCTAGACAGGCTAATTACACCTGATGATTGAAGCAGCATCCTTTTCTTTGTTTCTGTTGTTGTTATTTTGCCGGTTTGGTCAATGATGGGAATTCATTTTTATTTTTTTGCTGCTTTCGTCGTTAAAGTTTTTTTTGACATATTTGTCTCGTCTCTTTTAAGAAATTTAACTTGATAACAGGATCTTTCGAATGATTCTGAGTTGGTTAAAATCACAAGTGTCATACAAACAGACTGTTCTCAGCTATCTTCTTTAAAACTTTGCATTCATTCATCAAGACCCCCACCCTGTGAGTGAATCTTCATCCTTTTCTTTGTTGGGCAGCAAGATTTAATAATGACAAGAGGTTTTGCTTTTTGCTGTAAGCATAGATTAGTTGTTTTATAACAAGATGCATCTAAAGAAACACCACCAGTTGATTTGCAGACAGCTGTGACCATGTCTTCGCCTTAAAACAGGGTCTCGTTTGTACTTTTGCCGGTTTTGTTATTTTGTGTCCATTGTGGGGTACCAAAAGAACCAGAACCAGGGGTCTTCTGGGAGGGAACGTGGTAATGTGACGCTAATTAACAGTATCCACCAACAGGAGGTCACTCTGTTGTTTCGGCTTACTTCAGTTTTAGCAAGAGTCAGCTGGTCCGAACAGAGGTCAGCAGCGCGATCGTTGGACGTTTACATAGTAAGATCTTCTAAAAAGGACATATAGGTGAATCACAATAAATTAGAATATCAGTTCTAAATTAATTTATTTTAGGAATTGAATAAAAAAAGCACACTTCATACGTGGAAATATGCTGTAGATTATTTAAACGCAGAGTGATACATTTCACATGTTTATTCCTGTTAATTTTGAAAACCCCAAATCCAGAGATAATCAAACATAAGAACAGCCCAAAAGGATGTCTAATTAAGTACTGCAGCAATACGGCATGGTATGGAGGCGATCGGCCTGTGGCTCTACTGAGGTGTCATAAGGAAGCGTAGTTTGCTCTGAACGGGACTCAACACAAGGAACGTAACAGCCGTAGCTCATGTTCAGGGTACGTCTTGTGCACCCTTTCACACACACTTTTTCCTTCTACTCAACTTTCAATTTATATTCTTGGATACAACACTATGTAAACAGCGAGGCTCTGTTTCAGGCTTATCTCCCTTATGGAGGGCGGAAATGACTGTCTGCTGGACAACTGTCAAGTCTGCAGTTTTTCCATGCGATGGTGTCGGCCATAACACAAGACAGCATTTTAGGATTAAAAATCCTTTTTTAAATAAATTCATTGTGGTAGCCTACAATTTTAAGAACGAAAAGCTGCTGTGTTGTGAATTTATTTGATGAGGCTTTTAGACTAACTTTTCTAACTTTTTTTGATGCTATCCTGTTCTCCTGAGCTGCACCTGTTCGGTTGTTTCAATATGGTTGTTTATCTCCAAAATTCATCAAAATACCCAAGGACCAACAAAAAATAAACGTATATATTATGTACATGTGAACAAAACTTTTTCTTACACGTACCAAATGTTAGTACATTATGTTGGGACCAAATGTTGGTTTGAAATGGACCAGGATTACAAGATGCAAACTCTCTTACTTGTTTTTACCCTTTCAGATCTCTTTTGCTTTTTAAATACTGCTCCCGACATTGCTGCTCCTCATCAGTGTTGATGGATGTCATTGGTGTTGATGCACCAGCGACACGGGTTCATGCCCAGATGAGATGGTGGAGGGCTGCTGTGGGGACCGTGTTTTGCAGCTCAACCTGCCACAGGCGTCAGGGTGTTTACACAGGCCAAATCCCGTAGCCGCGCTTTCCTTTAAGCCTGGGGCCTGGGAAAGTTTGTGAAACGAGCATTGAGGCCCAGCGCGGTGGAAAGAGCATTGTCTGGGATGCTGACCCTCGCCGCACTGGACAGAGAGAGGGGGATCAATCGGCCAGAGAAAGGGTACGGAGAGAGGGATGAGGGGCGCACCGGCACAGTGCTATGCCCATCATTGTCCATGAGTGAGTGAGCGAGCTTATTGTGGGTCTAACAAGAGATAAGTAGTGGTCTGATTCTGTCTGGCTCTGTCTGTACCAGTGTACGGATTTGCTGAAAGGCATGGACATCTCTCCCAGTCACACACATAAAAGTATAGACGTGTTTCTTCTTCATTCCCAAACACCAACCTTGATTTGCCGCTCTGATTAAGACTCTTTTTCCCCAAATGTTGTTGATACAACAGTGTCTGTTTTTGGTCACTGTGACGTTTGACCGCACTTAAAAATATTCCAACCCCAGACAGTGATGGCCAGCTGGCAGCGCCGGCCAGCGTTGTGGTGGCGAGCTTCTTAGTTGGCAGAGACTCTGACCTTTCGCTCTGCTTCCCAGCATTCCTTTCCTTGATAAAAAGACAACAAGGGATTTGGCACCGGGAGTCTCCTGGGAAATGAAACGCATGCAGTGCAAAAACAGGATGGGAATTGGCTTTGGGAGAATCTTTTGATGATGCGAAGCAAAGACTGCAGGGGCTGGCAGCCAAAGCTTGGGACCGTAGTGGGAATTCATGGGCTGATGCCAAGGTTTCCGGAAAACAAATCTGTTGGCAAGCATGAAGAGTAAAGATAAGGTTTGCATGCTGGGCCTGTGTGTTTTGAAATATTTTCTCCTATGTTGAGGTTGGTTGACTGAGGTGGTGTTCATTTCCTCACAATTATCCCCTGTTTCCATGTCTGGTGGGCGGAAACGCCAATCAAAAGGGGGAATTCCATGTTCTTTGGATCTGAATAGCATGTGGGTGTGAAAAGGCTGCTGCAGAGATATAAATAACTATAATTTTGTCGACTAGATCAAATCGCTTGACCTATGTGTACTTTTCTCTGACAATTGTGTTTTTGTAGAAGTGTTTGTAACGGATGTTTGGGAACATACAGTTACCTGCTTGCACAAGTCTGACTTTTTTCGTCTTTTCAACTTAAATATGTTTTTTTTGTGATTTTATGTGATCGGCTGGGACTGGGGCTGGCGCTTTTACTCTCCCCTGGAATATGGGGGGTGGGGGGCTTAGGTATGCAGCGCAGGGTGTGGTGTTGCTCCTCACAACCACTATTGATCATGTTTCTTATGGATAAACTTTACATACACAAACACCTACAGGTGCTTGGATTCAGGTGCTCACAGATTAGCTTCTATACAGAAAACCCCTATTATTATCTTTAGCTGTCACCTGATACATTTTGTATTAAATCATTCAGCATATTCTTCAGTGATGGTATCAAGGCGTTGGTTGTTTGTACCTGTAATACCTTATCGGTTGATTTTGCTGTTCTTTTTATATCCCTTTTTGCAGGTGTAGAAGCAGAGTCAGAGGATGTTATATTGCCCTCTCCCTTTCCTCTCCTCTTTCTCTTTCACCTTATCTCCCTTTTAGCATTTTGTGTTATTTGTTTATCTCCCTTTGTCCTCTTTTACCTTCCCAGTTCATTGTCCATTGAACATGGAAAAAAAAAAAAAACATGAAATAGTCCCAGCATAAAATCTAATAAAGCTTCTTGCATAATGCTCCATTTGTGAAAATCTGTTGGGCTCTTTTTGGCATTAAGACAACAATTCTTAATGCTACATTGTCAGACAGGACACACACAAAAATACATATGTAAAGCAGTATAAATGACCTATATATATATATATATATATATATATATATATATATATATATATATATATATATATATATATATATATATATATATACACGTGCAATGACATAGGTACATACATATGCATGCATATACACCTATATACAAATATGTGAAAATATGTTTTCACACCTATTCCTCACCTTCCCTATAAATTGTTGGTTTTATTTTCAGATTTGTATTTATAAATACCTTGAAAAATATGCATAATTTTCAAATGCACTACTTTGTGATGGTCTGCCATATAAAATCTTATGTAAATACCCAGTAGTCTGTTTCTTATTTCTCATTCGGTTGCTTTGCTTTGTGCACAGGTGGGGAGAGGACAGAGACTATAATGGGACACCAAGAAAATACTGGGTATGGTTTTTCTTCCAAAAACACACAGAGCCTCTGCTTTTCATATTTTCTGAGACACAAACATTCCTCCCCTGTACTTCATAATAAACAAATGTCTTGAATTTGGCTTTCATTGTCACAATAACACAGTTTTCCAATGCAAACAAATCAAATGTGTGGGATGTGTGTTCAAGGTTTGATGTCACCAATTAAATTGTTCATGGAGTTGCTGCATTGCATTGTATTCTCAGATTGCTGCCAACTCGTGGGGAAAGAACTGGGGAGAGAAGGGCTACTTCCGCATCGCTCGGGGAGACAACGAGTGCGAGATCGAAACATTTGTGATCGGCGCGTGGGGCAGAATCACCATGGAGGACATGCACAATCATCACCACCACCATCGCCGTAGACATATTTAAAAGACTCATCTGATCTTGAAACACCCACTGTGACCTTTGCTTTTTTTTTTTTTTGGATTTTTGCTCCACAGCGGAGAACTTCGTCATGGCCTAGCAAGCTGTCTGGGATGGCCAAAAAAAATCTGCCACAGAGCAAAAACCTTGCTTTATAATGGGGGATCTATGCAAACACTGTTTATTATCAGCTTTCTCTTTAACTCAAGGCTTATGGCACCAAAAAAACAAGCAAAAAACATTCCTCATTATGCCTTGCAATCTCCCACCTCGCATACCTTCTCCAAAGACCGCACATCCAGAATCCTCACGGTATCTGGCGAACCAAGTTCATATCAGAGATGACAGATGACGAAGTTCAATCAGCTCCTTTTATCCTTTTCTCTTCTCTAGCTCTAAAAAATATAATCCAGAGAAAATGGACACTGCGAGCAGAGCTGGGAAAACGGGAGCTTGAAAGGCACATTATCAGATATCAGTCCCTCCAAGGAGGACACGCCCTGCTAAACAATGAGGCCGGATAATATATCACAGATGACACTATGATATTAACCTGTCAGCTTCACAAAAGAGGTTTTAACCTTTCCTTTGGCTCTTACACCTGTATCAGAGTTCCCACACAGTTTTAAAGAAAATCGAGACAAGACTTTTAATATCATCTGGTATTTTAAAGTTGTTTCCATTTTTCTACATGTTTGTGTTGTGACCATATTACAGAAACACTTGATTGTTTTGGCTCCAATCTGAACAACAATTAAAAATAACTATTAATTTATAAATCAAAGCAACAATTCTTGATCCTATCATTTCCAATGAAAAGACTACAGGTTGTAATAGTCTTAATTTACTGTTCTGTGTACACTGTTACAGTCTATGTCTAAGATGTTATTTTTTGTTAATGCCATACATTAAAGTTATATTTTATAGACGTGTTTTAAGACCAACAGTGTATAAAGATCCTCATAACGTTCAACTTCTTTTTCTTTTCTTTTCTTTTCTAGAGAGCTGTTGTGCTTTTAATACAACAGCTTGGATCACATGGTAAAGCTGCTGCTAACGTTTCCTCTGTGCCACAGTATTTGTCTTTATATACTTCAGATGTCATATGGTGCCATGAAAGTTTTCACACTCCTTGAGCTTTTTCACAAATTTCCACGTGAACTTTGGTGCATTTTGATAAGATTTCGTGCCACAGTCCAACACAGACTAGGGCCTCGAATTCTCAGTTGCAACTTAGAACTGGACTCTGACTAGTCTGTTCTAACAGGGGAATTAGTTTTCTTCTAAGCCATTGGATTGTAGCGCTGGCTTCGTGTTTAGGACAATTGTCCCGCTGGAAGGGGGAACCTCCAACCCCGTTCATGGCTTGTGGCAAACAGGACTCGTTATGGTTTTCTTTCAATGCCTTTAAGCTTTCCACTCTTCTATAAAAGCCAGGCTGCAGTAGAAGGAAACCCTTTTCCTTTTTGTATAAAGGATGTTGTTTTATACCATAAATGTGTGTACATCTCCACAACTTTCTCACAAACTTCCTATAACACACTGGTGGACTCAATTTAATTAGATGACTTCTAAAGGCACTTTTATTGATTTTATCTTTAGGGGTATAAGAGTCAGGGTTTCTGAACACAAATGCACGCTCAGCTCTTCTGATTTTTATTTGTGTTAAACTTTGAAAACTATATAAAATTTTCCTTCCATTTCACAACTAGTTTCCACTTTGTGTTGAACCATCACCTAAAATCGCAACAAAACACAGTGAAGTTTGTCGTTGTAACGCGACAAACTGTGAAAAAGCTCAAGGGATTCTAATATTTCACTGTAGTATGTAAAAGCACCTCAACATAGAACAGACTATAGCCGCACCTGCACTTCTTTTAAAAAAAACAAACTTTAAATATTCTTTTTTCTTTTTTTTTTATTCAGCTTCGCCTGACATGAAAAGGAAAAACTCAGTTTGTTATTAGCCTGTATCTTACATCCTGGCGCTGCTTCAAAAGGAATTTCTTTCTCATCGTGTCTTGTGATCTTTAAGGTCTTTCCATCTTTGCTTCAGGCATGAATAGGCAGAAAGATGCAAAAGCACGGAGAAATGTCTGGATGGACAAGCAATGTGCAATGCGGCGCAGGATGGAGGGATTACTGACGGGACTGTTGCGTGTGTCTTACTGAAGCTGTGTGTTAATGTTGAAAACAGAAAAGCAGAAACAGATCAAAAGCTGCTCAAATATCTATGACGAATCCTCAGTTTTAACTCCGGACAGACGCCTTTATGCTCTTTACAACACATTAAAAAGGTTATTCAAAAGGATGCTTTTGCGTGTGTGTAAACTGTCTGCAGCAAGTTATGACGTAAACTGCTGTGGAAGCAGGAAAAGCCGGAGAAGTGAAGTAGATGATTTGACCAAAACTAGAGGAATCAAGCTGTTCAAGGAAGTTCCCTAAAACAATCCTAATCAATCACCATTATTGACCCAAACTTTAATAGAGGACACCAAGCATGGAGAAAATCAAATCTAAAATAGAAAAAATATATAGTCTCTTCCACTTTTCTTGTGCTTGTATAATTGCAGATTCTCCTTTTTTCCTCCAAAAGGTAGCTACAGCACATTACCTGCAGAATCCTCCCAGTAACATCAACGGACGTCCCCAAAAGGCTTTTAGAGTGTATTTAGAGTCAAAATGACGTATATTGGTCTTGTTTGTATGTAGGGTTTATTTATGACAAGATGTGTAAATTCTATTCTTTTACTTGTGCAATGTTTTATCTACCTGTCCTTTGTTCTGTGTGCACTCTGAGCAATACCAGATTAGTGCTCCTCAATAAATCTGTTCCAAAACCCAATCCCATCTGACTGCAAGAAATATTCATTTAAATTATTTTTAAATATAGAGACATTATCCAGTCTCTGGATGCATGTTTTTGTAGTGAACAATAATGGGAGGAGTTGGATGCAGCCTGATCAGCACGGCTGCATGGGATGAGGGCGGATTCCAGAAGTCCTGCTGTGTCAGTGTCCCGTCCCATCACCAGAAGCAAAAACTCCAGTTGGAAGTAGTCAGTGGAGGACCAGGACAAAAGTGCAAAAATCTGGTAACAGGTTAGCTTAAGAAGACTAAATAATATTCTGCATTATGTTTAAGAAGAAGAAAGAAAAAACAGAACCATTCATGGGATGAACAGGTGGCATCAGAGATGTGTGTGTGTGTGTGGGTGGGGGGGGAAATGTCAAAATTTGTGTTTTCCTTTAAAATGATCATGAATGAAATATTTCAGTGGATAATGATCGCTCTGGGTACTCCAGCTTCCTCCCACAGTCCGAAAACATGACTGTTGGGTCCTCTAAATTGCCTTTAGGTGCGAGAATGTGTGTGTTGTTCATGATTGTTTGTCCTGTGGGTCTCTGTGTTGCCCTGTGATAAACCGGCGACCTGCCCATGGGTGTACCCCGCCTCCTCCCCAATGCCTGCTAGAGATTGGCACCAGCACGCATCAGCGTATAGATAGTGAGTGAGGAGGCTGGACATATTTAATAGGCAACAAGCACAACGAAGTACCAGCAGCATTTTCAGTGATTGATTTCTGTTTGGACGTTGATATTCCTTTAGTCAGAGAGAAATTGTTTATGTTACTGAAAGCATGTCAAAATGACCAATGGTGGCACTCCTCATCTGATTCACAAAACACTCTATCTTTTATAGTAGATGTGCAATGTGCAGCCCGTTCCAAAAACAATTATATTAAATATTCAAAGCACATTACAGCCTGTTTATCAAATGTGTATAAAACTATGAAGACATATAAGCAAAGAAATGTGCTGTTCTCGTTGTTTTGCAGCTGTAGAAGCTTTATACTATTTTACTAAAATTGACAAATACTGCAGTATATTGTGATTTTTTTGATAACACAAATGAGTGAATGAGAGAAAAAACTAATTTCTCTCCTACTTTATTACTTTTACAATCTCTGTTGCTATTAAAGGCTACTCTACACTAAGCAGAATATCACACATGACTGAGCAGAGATAACTAAAAATAAAACGTAGAGCTCTGCTGTGGTATGTTGCAGGCTGATGAGATCTGACCTCAGTGGATGATTTAAAATGAACTACTGAGTCTGGACAATATTATAGAGATTATCTCTTTGCAGCAGCCACTTTGTGCAAGTATGGAACGCTGCATCTGTCTGCAGACATGTTTACATTTCTGTCATTGTTTCTGCGTCACAAAATGCCCAAGGCCCTCATTACCTCAGCCCTGGCTCCATTTTCCTCCCAGCTGATGAAGGGAATTGAACCAATACCAAGAGAACGGAGGAAACTGCATTTACTGACAAAGGGTAGTTAGACAATCAGTAGCTGGAGGCCTCCGCCCTGGTTCCCCGGTTGAGGAACGTGATCTTCTCCTTGGGTTCTGCTCATCATTTTAGCAAACGCAAACAACATCTCTACATTTTCCTTCTGCAATCAATCTAGATGCAAAGCAGAGTCCATCAAGGAAAAGGATAGGGAACATTCTGCTGGATAGAAGCTAAACCCTTTCCTATAAAACTCATGGCTTTATGTTTGATTATACCTTCTGGCTTCTTTGTGAAGAATCATTAGGGACAAAATTAATATGAAGAATCCATGACACAAACATACGACACACAGAACTTTGTCTTTTTTAATTAATATTAAACAATAGACGCTGTCTCTGAGTATTTTCTGCGCATAAAAGACAAAAATATTGAGAGAATCTGTCTGTGTTGTTCATCATGTCGTATCTGGTTAAAAGAGTTCACATTTATTTTTTTTTTTTTGCCATACAGGAATGATCAACAATCTTCTTACTCTGACATGTTTATTATCTTGTTAAATGCAATATTCAAAACAAATGTAAAGAAAAGTCAATTATCAGAGGAGCCTGTGACCGGCTGTGTTAGTGCTGCCATCTGCTGGCTAAAAATGCCTTAAATTTGTCAATGTTGAGTATTCCTAGAATAAAATAATCCCGGCTCCTTTCTTCAACAAGCCAAGCAGACCATCAAAGACCTGCGACAGCATCTCCATCAGATGTCGCATCTTCATCGGATCAGTCAGGGCAACCTTGATGCTTTCTGCTTGTCAAGCCACACTGAGCGTGTCCTGTGTCTTCTGCAGACATCTAGCGTGGGGCCGTTCCTCTCCTGCACTCACACATTCTGTAGGCACAGATGTAGAAAATACCTGCAACAGACATTAGTTTCAGTAGTCTGGTAGTTTTCACTTTGCATGGACAGTCTGGCTCTTAATGCTGCTTTCATTTTAGAGTGTGCCATTGAATTTGTTCTGATGCATTTAGATGACAATGCATTTTGTCCTTTCACACCTGCAAAGAAGGTCATGAGCATAGCCACCCAGCCCAAGATGTAGGACCAGGAGAAACGCCAGTCACCAAAGCGCTTTCCCAGGTAGTTCATCGTTACGCCGGTGTAGATGGCCATAGCCAGCAGTACAAAGAAAGCTGCGAATCAAACAGTTCCTGTCAGTCATACTCTATGGTCTGTTTACATTTCAAGATGTGTCTGTGGTGTGTGGTCAAATGATAGGAAACTCACTGGAGATGAAAAACATGATTCCTGCAGCAAAGGAGCGGTTGAAGCGCTCGAAGGAGGAGAAGTGTGAAAAGGACATGATGCCGGCAATGATGCCAGCAAAGCACGATATTCCCGACAGGATCATGAAGGCCCTGGTGGCATTCCAATAAGCTGGAAGGGAGGAGGAGGAAGTCTTACATGTTGTTGCAAGCATGTTATCATTACTGTATTATTGTTTTTAAAATATGTGCAATAATAAAAAAAGGGCATAATCATGACAGTAGATTAGGATTTTAACACCATTAGGCAGTCTGGTGGTTGTGCTTTTGGTTCTGTGGTATAAAGTACCAAATGGCAGAGGTTCAAAAAAAATGTTTAAGGAGGAGGTGAGGAGTATATGAGGAAGTTCAGAGCTTTCTTCTTTCTGTTCTTGACTCTTTCTGTTCTTGCCTGCTGGATCGCAACTGGATTGCAACAGCGGGATGAACAACACGGATTAAGATCTCAGCGGTGACGTTTGAACAGGTGAAGGTGTACTCTTACAAACCCTCTGGGGCCCTTTGATTCTTGTTGATGTTTTTACTTTCACTTTGACCAGGTTGCGGGGAAATTTTCCATTTCTGTAATTATTTTTCTTCATGTCTTTAGTATGGCACGAATTAAAGTTTTTGACCCCCCCCCCCCCCCGCGCACACAAACACACACACACACACACACACACACACACACACACACACACACACACACACACACACACACACACACACACACACACACACCCCTAAAAATTTCACTTTACATATAAGATAGAGAAAAAACTTTATGTGTGTGTGTTTCTGTTTTTTTTCACGTTTGATTTTTCTAGTTAGCATTAGCAAGTTGTCATTCATTACAAACTTAGAAATATAAAATTATACATAATGTTTTTGGCAATCTATTTTTATATGTGTGTGCAAGAGTCACAGGTAGAGCCATTTATTTACGAATGACATTACACTGAAGAGAAAAACGGACCAGAATTCTTCTTGTTGCCAATTATTTAAACTAGAAAAATATGCAAACATTACCTGTTTCTTGTGAAACTAAGCAAAGATTTGAAAAAAAAAAAATGTTTATACATAATGTATTTCTAGCAAGAATTTTTTTGTGTCCAGTGACCATGGATGGAACAGAATCAGTGTCGCAGCCAGCTTTTAAACACCACCACTTTCTGTGTTTTGTTTTTCTTAAAGAAACGCAAAATACTGAGATGTATAAGGTTAAAAATCCTAATATTCAGCATGTATGGTACACATTGTTTGAAATATATGTGAAAAATAGAATATACCCAACATGTTTGTCATGTCAACGATGACTGAAACACCGCAGTAAGAAAAGTGTCCCAATTCATGCATGAGTGTGTTAAAATATCGAGACTGAATATGCTCTTACCGATGCTGTCGGTCTGGATGTAGCACTTGTTGGACATGCAGTAGCGCCAGAGACCCTGGTGGGCGTAGTTTCCAGACAGACGGTACTGCATCCAGTAGTCTGTGGCCGTGGAGACCACCAGCAGGATGTTACCCACTATGGCACATAAAAGTCCCCCACCCATGAAGCTGTACATCTTGAGCTGAGACAACGGGGAAGCTGCAGAGGAACTGTGCAAGGACAGAGAAATACTGTTACAACTGTTTTTTGTGCAAATTTTGCACAAAAACACAGGAAATAATACCCTTTCACAACTCGACCAAAATCTGTGATGTAAAGGAGGAAAATTTTAACTAACAAAAGGAAAAACCCTTCTTGACATTAAAACTAATTCTGAAAAGACACTATTTAGCAGTGTTCAAAAAGAACAAAACAAGGAATATCTATGAATATTGAGAAAAATTTGGTACCAGTTGATGAAAAAGTCAATCCAAAAGCCGGTCATTAAAATTGGTAAAAGTTTTCCCTGCAGTTAAATCTCTAATACTCATATGCAAAGCTGCATTTCCTCCAGAATCTGGAAGAAAACAGTATCGATGTCTTCATTTTCCAGAAAAGATGTTTACCTCTGCTTTAGCCGAGACATTGCTCCGACAGGTGAACGCGGCTAAAGCAAACCTGATGAAAGGCTACTTTTATGAAGCTGCAGCCCGTTCCTCATCCAAACCTTCACCGGCGTACCCTCGTGAGCACAATGAGGTTAAATCTGATTCTGCCCGCCTCTGTACAATCACCCTCAGGTATGGTTGTGGATAACACGCTCAGAAACATTCCCTTACCTTGCTTCTGGAAACGTACTCTCTCTACTTCCCACCTTGCAGAGGTAACAAATGAAAAACAGAGAGGGCTGTGGCTCTCTTTGGGAGGGGGGTACAAGAAAAGAGAGAGAGAGAGAGAGAGTTTAACAGACAATACTACAGGCAAAAGGTTGTCCTCTTTTTTTGTTGATGGAGGCAAAATCCTTTGCAGCCATCAGTCTCTATGGGGGCTGCACTTGAATGAGAACTCAACATTGCATGTGACCCGTACATGTTAATATATCCCAAATGGGGTTAATGGGGCCTTAGTGAAGCGGTAAAGCAGATGTCCTTGTACCTTTTTTTTTTTAATAGAAAGGGACACATTTGTTTGTTTGTTTGTAAATGGTGTACTCTAGAACCGGGGATGTGCATAGGTGTGCAGGACTGACCGTGTCAATGCAACTTGCTGAAACAAACACTTTTCTTTCAGAGCCACCCCAAAGGGGCGACACATAAAGGGTGAATACTCTGCAGTATGGGGGAAACACGGGATGGTTCAAAATCCAATAAAACATATAGAAAGCTTTAAACGCACAACGTCTTCTGCACTTTGTTCGAATAAATACTTACAGCTACCAATATGACACAGGAAGCAGCAACAAATTCTCAATTACCTTACCTTGTTGTTGGCAGTAAAAGGCTGTCTTCACAATGCAAACATGCCATGCTATTTCTACAAGGTGTGTCTTTTTTGTTTACATGGACAGAAAATAAAGAATCAAAGGCCATATTCCTTAAAAATATAGAGTTATTTAATTGATTAAATGCTGCATTCAGTAGGTGACAGATACATGCACAACACAAGCATTTTATTTTAAAATTGTTTTATTATCAAATTATCATAGGTAATACACATCCATTATCTGTACTAGCTTATCCATGCAGGGTCGCAGGGGGCTGGTGCCTACCTCCAGCGGTCATTGGGCGAGAGGCAGAGTACACCCTGGGCAGGTCGCCAATCCATCACAGATAATAAGTAATATATTATGTATAATATGATCTTAATAATGTTATAGTGACAGAAAAGAAGGAACTTCCTTTGAAAAGAAACGGGAACTACCAGCTGTGCCAGACCCAGTATGAGCGTTAAACTGCTGTCACCAGCTGTGGGTCCAAAGAACAACAAATATATACAAACGATATGGAAAAATTACAGAAAGAGTGCTTCCTATGGAGCAGAAAGATAAGAAGGGTATACAAAGTTAATGGTAGCATGAGCAATAGGCATGGTTGAACACACAAGTCCTGAGAAGGAGTTTTGATGGATGAGAAAAAGCAATGAAAGCACAGAAAGTATACATGGCCTATAGCAAGCTGATCAGTGGTTCTTTCCAGGAAATACAAAAGCAAATACAAACCGACACCGGCGCAGGGAAAACTTCTATGAAAAAGAAAAACAAAGAGAGCACACTAAATGTATAACTGCGTTAGCTCTGTCAATGCTAAACACAGAATCACTGAGCTAAGAGTACTTTCTATTGGTGGAAAAAAGTACAAAGAGGATTCATATATGATAGTAGCAATTCCTCCATCACTAGCTTTGTCTAAAAAAATGGGAGCACTAAACAAAGAAACACTGGGTACTTTGTACAGAATCAAATACCAAGGAGAATACAAAACAGGGCAGTTTCTATTGAAAACAACAACAACAACAACAAAGTACACAAACTAAATGGCAGCATTAATGCAAAAACAGAAAGAATATTAGAGGGAGAACTATAAAAGCAAAGTAAAAAGAAAAGAACATTTAAAAAAACAGAAATATAATTGAAAAGAAAGATTACAAAACGGACCTCCTGAAAGCAAAACTTTGAGAAAACAACATGGCCTACATTTTAAAATCATGCTTCCTGTGCAGTGAAAATAAGCTAATTGCAGGACAGAAAAAAACAAGTTGCACAAAATAAATCCTAAAAAAATGTATTTGCCAAGACAAAATTTACAATTAATTCCATGTCCCAACTGATTTAATTCTATTAAGGCTTTGATAGGCTGGTTAAATTATGTGGTTTATTTCATAAATAAATTGGGATTTTACCACTATCATGAACACTAGAATATACAGTATACTATTTTGGAGAGAAAGGTACTACAAATTGATATTTTATTAGCAGTGTTTTAATAGAAATAGATACAAAAAACACCCGCATCCATGAGGATATAGCGTTTTTCAGCTAATATTTTTAAAATAACCCCAGATCGTATTTAACCCTAAATAACAGCTACAGTACCAACTGTCTAAAAGGGGAGCGCATCAAACTCTTGTGAGGGCGGTTCATACCTCTAGGTGGCGGTAAAAGAAGATCTCAGAAGTTGAAGGGGGTGGGAGAGAGAGGGGGGGGGACTCCACTCCCCCTTAAAATGAGAGCGATGTAATTTGAAGTATTTTGAATGGGGCTTGAAATGACTTTCTGCAATGGTTTACATTTTTTAATATGTTACAATTTCTGTCTCAACATACAACAATATAATATGTACTTCAGTACTACCACATAATATCGACTGGGATGGGGAGTAAAATAGGTGAAAACATAGTTTAGTGTGTTCCCAGCTTCAATGTAGCCGTGTTTTTCGCTCTGCAGAAGATGGTGAAAGTTATTAGATTTGATGCTCTTTCCAAATAATATACTTTATCTTGTCCTATATATATATATATATATATATATATATATATATATATATATATATATATATATATATATATTTCTTCTTTTTTTTATGCAAGGTAAAAAATGGTAGTTCCGGTTTTTGACCAATCTTTATGAGCCTTTAGATTACCCCTTAAAACGTATTTTTTAATGTATAGTTCAGATCAATGACTTAAACTTAAAAGTGCCCAATATTAATGTTAGAATAAAATATTATATTATTTCTTATCTATTTTGTGAACTTTTATTAGCCGATGATGGAGTCCACAGCAACTACTTTGATCGCATGGGTGGGTAAAAAAAACTTGACCTGGGTTGAACCGGAAGCGAACGTTAGACCCGAGCTATTCCATCGGTGGAGTAAAGATGGCTGAGCAAGGCGCCGCAGATCCTGTTAACAACAACAATAATAATAAACCCGAAGCCTCGGAGGGGACGATAATTAAGGTCACAGTGAAAACACCCAAGGACAAGGAAGAGATCGCGATCGCAGAGGACGCCTCTGTCACTCAGGTTGGTCGGATGCTGTTCACCGTTGCGCTCTAACGTCATGCCCACAACTTCGGCTAGGAAGCTAAAGCGTTAGCAAGTGTGACCACTCTTACCGGCTAACCGGGGCCACGGGTGATGTAAGCGGTTGTGTTAAATTGAAATACTGTCGGTTAGATTACCATTTAGTCGGCAGCAATCTCCTTGTAATAGTCCTACCCTATCAACCGACCGCGCTAAGATCTGGAAATTGCTAACCGGTTAGCCACTCAACTGCTAGCCGGGGAGCTAAGTTAGCCTGTTATTCGGACCAACTCAGTAGCTAAACAAGTGTCAGCTGACGGGTACGCGCTAACTGTGCCGACTGCGAGAGGTAGTGGCACTCAGACCGAGCCGTGGAAGTGGTTAGGCAGATGATCCGTCGTGTGTCGCTTTCATTTCCTACTCCAGCCCCACAGCCTGATAAAAAGTCAAAGCTGGCTCTCGGTCTAGAACATTCTCATTGCTGCTCCTGAGTCATTCGGGCTTCTTGGGGATTTCGAGTATTCTCAGTGCTGCTGTTGGCTTGGCGACGGCTTCACATGGAAACACAGGGCACTCCGTGGAATCACGTTCAAAGCGGGTTATTCATCGTGGGTTCTTCTTAGGCAGTAGTACAGGTTTACATGTTGGGCATTTTAGGTATATATTTGTTTTTAGAGCTTTTGTTTGGTCTTTATGCAATAAATGTGACCCTACAATTATTGAATATGAAGAAAATAATTGAAAAAAGGGCTTCCCGAAGTCCAGATATGCCACTTTAATCTCCACTCAGCTCTATTAATATTATTTGATGAGAACAAAAACCTGCAGTGTTTTACTAATACCACTTTCACAAAAAAAACCCCCAAGATAGATTAAATCAAACATATTGCACTCGTATTTAGATTGAATGAAGCCTCAACCAGGAATGGGCCAGTTACTAGTATAAAGGTCTAACAAGATTATTTACATCATTTGATTTCCTAGTCGCTAAATTACCCACCATATTGCTCCCATGGTCTGATATCCGCTTATTAAGATGCCGGAAACAATTCCAGACCGGAGTTTTCTCTCCTTTTAACGTGTCAGGAACAACGTGTTTAATGTTCAGAGCCACAAGCACACAGAAAATGCATCTAAACTGAGCGGTCGTTTGTTCAAAGTTTTTGCCTTTGAGCCTGTGTATCAAATTCAAAAATAACAACAAGCGTTTGTTTATTTTTGTGTGATTGCCTTAAGGACCAGAGCGTTTCAAGTCAGCGTTCTCATAGTGTGAGTAAATAGTAACGTCCCATGCCTTGCTGCAACAAAGGTTGTGCTGCCAGGAGGCTTAACCCCGATTAGAGCATCGGTCTAAATACTGCATCTTTTCTCTATGACCCAAGACTTGTTACACGAGGAGCTTCGCTTTGGTCTGCGTGACCCCAGGTCCATGGGTCCTCCTATCGTTTATATCCCAGCTTTGCCATTTTGTCTCCTCCTGCTTCCTTTTTATACCTGTAAATGAGCCATTTTGTAGCCATGCACTTTAACAATTGGGTATCATCTTATTTTTCTTGTTTTTTTTTTCGAGGAATTATGCAGAGGAGTAGTAGGGCTGGACGATAATTCAATAACAATACTTATCGATCGATAGACGTATATCGATAATAGAAAAAAGCGTCAATAAAAAGTTCAATAGAATTACAGTTTTCCTTCCTTTTGCATTTTAGCCTATACTGCAGGTTAATATTACAATCATTACATCCTCCCAACCAATCACAAAAAGACCCAGGAACTCTCCGCCCCCCAATCTCCGCCTCCTTCAAAGAGTTCAGAGAGCACGCATTCTTTTTTCTTTTTTAAAAACTTGTAGTTTTGGTAAAAAGTTGGTTGAATAAAGGGTTGAGTTTGAATTCAGTGTTTGTGTTCTGTATCTAAAAATAGGTCGCTAAGCAACAGCATAAAACTGCCAGGGCTGCACTTAAAATATGTGTTTTGAATTTGTTGATAATTATCAATATCGATCAATATGGTTTCTATTTTATCGATATCTTTTTTGTCCCTATATCGTCCAGCCCTAATGAGTAGTCTTAAAATACAAAAAAAAAATCACATATAATTTCACTGTGGAAAAAAACCCTCAAAATCACAGTTTTCAACATTCGAGCGGATGAGACCAAAAGTGCGGGGGGGGGGGGGGGGGGTGTACTTGAAGATTAACAACTCTGAAAACAACATTTTTCAAAATACCAGACAACAAAAATTTTTCTACACTTGCAGTCACTGGATGCAGATGTAACTGGGAAGAGTTTACAAGCACAGCGTATTGAAAAAAAGATAGGTTTACTAACTTGTGTAGTTGTATAATGCTGTGTGGATAGATGGTAGCAGGAAAAAGAGAGCGGCTTTTATTTTGTGGAAATCTTAACACAGCAAACCGGCGCAAAAGGCTCTTTAGAACAGTTGAGCACGGTGATACAGGGACTGGTTTGCTTCGCACAAAGGCTGCGCCCCTTTCGGTCACTGAGTCGGCCACTAACTAATTCCACTGCACCCCCAAAGGTCCAGAGCTGACAGGTAGGGTTTGGCTAAAGTCGGATCATGGGAAAGGACAATGAACCCAAGCACAGCGGCACCAAATCGGCTGCGGGAGCGGGTGAAAAAGGAAATTGTCAAAGTGTTGCAATAGTTCAGTCAAAGTCCAGATCACAGCTCCTTTCTGTAAATGCTGGTGGGGGGGCAGCATTAGAGACCTGTGCTCAAATGAATAGATAAATAAAGATATAGATAGTAAAGACTCCCCTTTCTACTAGTTGTTAACCATAATTTTACCTGCTATAATAGAAGCGGGAAAACTGTGTCAGCGTGCACATTGCTTAATGTTTAATTAGCTGTTTTCGTTGGTTAGGAGTCAGATGGAAATGAAAACAGAAAACCTTTTTTAACTTTAACATCTTGAAATCCACTTGCAATTATTTCCTGCAATAAAGACTTTAATGCTTCAATACTCTGTATCTACAAAAGACTATCATCTATCTATCTATCTATCTATCTATCTATCTATCTATCTATCTATCTATCTATCTATCTATCTATCTATCTATCTATCTATCTATCTATCTATCTATCTATCTATCTATCTATCTATCTATCTATCTATCTATCTATCTATCTATCTATCTATATAGATATATATATTTTGTTTTCTAAAAACCTGTGAGTAGCAATACTGAGTGACTAAAACTGAAGAATTAGACCTTAGAATAAACCAAACAAACATCAGGCTTAGGCAGCTAAGTTAAGTTTAAGTATAAATGTGTTGGTTTTGAGCTATTTCCAATATGAAAAAAAGGTAGAAGATGGCCTAAATGTTTGATGTCAAACCAAACCCTGACATGTGAAACCAGAAAAGTAATAATTATTCTAAGCACTACAAATATTAAGGTAAAATATAATATAATAAATAAACATTTTGTGCAGTTCGACAGAGTTCTTCTTACACAGTTTGGGAAGGTATGAAGTGTGATTTTAGTTTTTTGCAGGTAAGGATGAGTATGGGGGAGAAAAATTTGCTGTCACATGGTTTAAATGTTTAACCCTTCCTTTCTTTTATCCTTCCTTCATTCCTTGGTTCCATTCGAATACCCTTAATAATAGCTTCTAGCTGGTATTCCTTGACTTTTCATGGGGTCAACAGTGAGTACTCTATCTGTCTAGCTTCGGACTGCTGTACTGAGTGGGGACAGCCTTTAACTCCGACGTCGTTACGTGATGGAAACGCACATGGACAATGCGGGTCAAATCCAGGTCCACAGCTTTCAGAAAATGAACTACAAAGTGTGCGCTCTCTTCCCTTCGGACATTTTCGTTGATTTCCGAGAGGGGGGCTGTGCATATACATCATGTCATGCAAAGGGTTGTGGGATAACTTGAGGCTTCTTAGTCCTGGTAAGGGAAATCGCGGGCTTCCTACGGAAAACTAGCCGCAGGAGGAAGCATACATGCTCCCTTTCCTACCTCCTTCCTTACTGACTGCACTCTGTGGACAGCACTTATGGCGACTGCTGACGCACTTCTGCTTTGGTTAGAGTTTTTACTCTATAAGGGTATTTAGATTGAGCCATCTCTTCCTTCCTTCCTTGCTTCCCTATTTCTTCTTTCTATCCTCTTGTCCTTTTCTTTATGTGCTCTCTCTCTCTCTCTCTCTCTCTCTCTCTCTCTCTCTCTCTCTCTCATATATATGTGTTCTGTCCTTGTTTCCTTCATGTGTCCTATCTCCCATCTTCAGTACCTACCTTGTCATTTTTGTATTTCCTTCTTTCTGTTACTGTTTTATTTCCCCCAGGTTTAAATTTTACATACTGTAGAAATATCTGCCATAAATCTGTGGCAAACTTTCTTGTTTTATGTATTAAAATGAACAGAAAGGGCTGAGAACTGGTGCAGCATTTTCACATGAAAACCGTGTAGGAGCCCTGGTTATGATGCATTCATTTTAATACGTGGAATCACGCAGAGATTTAGAATATCAACTCAATACGTTAAGCAGACGTTTTCAGTCCTTTTTATGAGGAATATTATATCTTCTTGTTCTAATTTCCACAGGATCACACTGGGAGTTCAACCAGCTGGTTAATTACTTTCTGCTCAGAGTCTGCATTCAGCAGCCCGTAACTCACCAACTGTAGTTTCAAATCAGCGTTACCTTCATGAGAGTGACGGGTGGGGCTGCTTTAGTTTCCAACAGACATTTCTGTCTTTTTCACAACCAGAAATACTTCCACAGAGCCAAATGTGTTGTTTTTGTAAGTGGTGAAAAAAAGAGCCTTGTTTCAGCCAGATGACGGTCAGTGTCATCTAGACTCGATGTTCCTGACAACAATATTTGGTCAATCTAGCAATTTCTCTGGCATCTTATTAAAAAGGCCTCGAATCATAGCAACGCTCCAAAGGAAGAAGTTTTAGCGGTTGACACCAGGATTTTTTCGTGGTCTTGGTGCCGCTTCCTGGCAGAAATCTTAACCTTTTAATGTTTTCTGTCTTCCAGTTTAAAGAGGAGATCTCGAAGCGGTTCAAAGCCAAGCAGGACCAGTTGGTTTTGATTTTTGCCGGGAAGATCTTGAAGGACGGTGACAGTCTCAGCCAGCATGGCATCAAAGACGGCCTGACAGTTCACCTCGTCATCAAAACGGCACACAAGTAAAGCTACTGCTTCTCTCTGCAAAGCTTCCCGCTTCACTGAAACAGTATTTCTCTAGTTTTAACCCTTTTTCCACCCCATGTGTTCTGAAATTCTCTCTGTAGGGCAACAGATGGCGGTAG
Organism: Fundulus diaphanus; assembly: GCA_037039145.1. Taxonomy (NCBI): domain Eukaryota; kingdom Metazoa; phylum Chordata; class Actinopteri; order Cyprinodontiformes; family Fundulidae; genus Fundulus; species Fundulus diaphanus. Next base: position 30,929,202 of record CM073135.1, read on the forward strand.
CACCTCAGCCTCTAGTTCAGCCTCCACTCAGGTAGGTAGTAGCTCGACCTCTAGTCCAGCCGCCAACCCCGCCTCCACAACGGGCCCCGCCGGGTCCGGCCCTGCTCCCACACAGACGCCCAACCTAATGAGTGAGTCCGCCCCGTGTGTTGCTGCGGTCAAAAATGCTCTGCTGGCCAAAGATTACCTCGCTTAACCGGCGCTTACCCTCTCCAGGTGGCTTCGGGGACCTGGCCAATCTCGCCGGTCTGGGCATGGGCTCGGCTAATTTCATGGAGCTGCAGCAGCAGATGCAGAGGCAGCTCATGTCCAACCCGGAGATGCTCTCTCAGATCATGGAGAACCCGCTGGTGCAGAACATGATGTCCAACCCCGACCTGATGCGGCAGATGATCATGGCCAACCCACAGATGCAGCAGCTGATGGAGCGCAACCCCGAGATTTCCCACATGCTCAATAACCCTGAGCTCATGCGACAGGTGAGGAAAAATGCCCCTAAGGAACGTAACAGAGCGTGTTCTTCTTTTTAACATTTGGTTGCGTATTTCAAATCCCCCCCCACAGACCATGGAGCTCGCCAGGAACCCAGCCATGATGCAGGAAATGATGCGAAACCAGGACCGCGCTCTGAGCAACCTGGAGAGCATTCCCGGAGGTTACAATGCCTTGAGGAGGATGTACACAGACATCCAGGAGCCCATGTTCAGCGCAGCAAGAGAGCAGGTATCTGTGAGGAATCAGACCCCTGAGCCAGCCCTCGTCTCCGTCTGTTTTCACCAACTAGAGCTGCGTCGCCACTTCAAACGTGTTCAGAATCTATACTTAAACCATTTTCTTACAGTTTGGAAACAACCCCTTCTCAGCCCTCGGTGGAGCCTCCGACTCTGGTGTCCAGCCGTCGCGAACGGAGAACCGAGAGCCGCTGCCCAATCCATGGGGGCCTCCGAATTCTTCGAACCCCTCCGAGAGCGGAGGGGGAACCACGGGGAGCACTAGTACTTCGGGGACCACCAACCCGAGCGTGTCCAACCCTCTCGGCATTAATCCTGGGAGTCTGGGAAATGGTAAGCTGGATAAGTTCATATGTTCATAACTTAGTTATAGGTGATGTCAGAGAGATCTTCCCCTCCATTATTTCTTGTCTAAGTGAATTCTGTGCGGTCCGATTACTGTTGTGTATTTGGAGAAGGAACCATGAGCAAACATGATGATCCCCCGTTTCTAAATGTGCGTCCTTTAATCTCAACGCTTCTCATTTACGTCTGAGACGTAAGAAAGGAAATGGTTTCCCTTGTTGCCCTGTTGTGATCAAGGAGTTCATTAATAAAGCAGTTAGAAGCTAACTGTGGTTATTTTTTCTGTTGGTGCTAAACTAAAGGGCTATTTCACCTAGGGCTGGGTATCATCTAGGATGAGCCGATACAATACGATTCTCAATATAGCTCAGCTTGATTTGATTTGACTCCAATATCGATATTTATTACTTTCAAATTAATGCGCAGTCATTCTTTCAAAAAAACCAGCAAAATATTATATTTATGTTCAATTTATTGAACACTGATATATTAAAAGGAAAATAAAGTGCATTTGGTTCAATGCATTTAACGTATCACAGAAACCAAAAATGTGCCCAAACGTCTGATTTTAGGGACGAAGGCGCTTCAAAAATCCTGTCGGCCGTTCCGCAAATTCGTCTCACCTGCACTTCCTCGCTGTGAACAGTAATGGTGCGCTGTAATAACGCCCCCTAGGGGTTGGGAGGTATAGCGATATTGAAAGCCAGAATATCGGTATTAAATAATTTTTAAAAACATCGATTTTAATCTTTGTATTGATTTTTATGCACAGCCATAATTTCACAGCGTTCTTAAATCAGTTTGGACTTCTTTGATCGCCTCTAGTCACAAACTCAGCAAGTCACAAACTCAGCATACCTGAACTGGAAAAGTTTTCTTTGAACAAATCATTTTATACACAGATTTAGATTTTGAAACCATTATTTTATTTGTTAAAACACTAGGAGTTAGGGTTGCAAACTCCTTGAAAAATAAATAAGTGACCATTGTCTTCCACCATACTGACATGATGAATCTTTTTTTGCCTTTTCTTTGTATGAAATAATTTAGTAAACATTTGACTCAAACCTTCATTTAATTATATGTTAGATTATTAATTGAGAGGATGAACGCTACAGTCTATCAACTCGTCAAACCTGAGCTGGAATATTTTCCACTAATTGTTTGGTTAACAGTTTTTAATTCCTGAAGCTTTCAGTTTTGAAAAAGACAAAACTGTAGATTATGCTAAACTCTTTTGTCCTTCCTGTGAATCCATAGTGGTTACCGTCTTGCTTGCTTGATGTATTGTTCCAACCCCTATTTAGTTACATCTAGTCCTGGAAGTGTTCCTTTTTGTGCCGCAGGCATGTTCAACAGCCCGGGAATGCAGAGTCTACTCCAGCAGATCTCAGAAAACCCCCAGCTGATGCAGAACATGCTGTCTGCTCCGTACATGCGCAGCATGATGCAGTCACTGGCTCAAAATCCAGAGTTAGCCTCACAGGTGAGGATCAGAGGCACATGTTCACTACTGCACATCAAGTCATGGATTAAACACTGAGATTCTGGACCTATGACTGCTGTAGAACATTTTCTTTTGATTGTGTTTTACAAAAAAGATTTTATTCACCCAAAGGAAACTCCCTCTGTGTTATTTAACGTTTAACATCACTGAGGGGGCAGCGCAGGCTCCTGCTGGAGCCGCATGACTAATGCCGTATTTCTTTCTGTCAACCAGGTAATGGTGAATAATCCATTATTTGCTGGAAACCCACAGCTGCAGGAACAGTTCAGAGCTCAGCTGCCCATTTTTCTGCAGCAGGTACTGCGTGCTTTTCCATCCAAAACACAAATTTTGTGACGGACTGAAGCAAAACAGTCCCTAACCGTATAATCGGGGTCGCTGCAGGTTGTCAAAAGGGTTTTAATTTGTTCAGGTTTTGCATTTTTGGTTGTAGATGGCATTTAGTTGTTTTGTTTGTTTATTCATAGCTTCTTCTATCACCACCTTTAGAGCAAAGACATTCTGTTTCTCTGCTCCTTAATTTATTTAGTTTTAGAAAATTAAAACACAGATATTTTGTGACATCATCTGTTAACAGCTTTTTAGTCTTATGTCAAGACTATATTTCATGAGGTTTTGCTATAAAACAAAAATATAATCATCAAACATTGACAATGCCATATTTATCTTAGATTAAATCTATACTAAGTATAAATTGACATTTTTTCATAATTCATGTAAGAATCTAAATCTTAATAAAAAAAAAAATCTAAAAGTACAAATGTTCAATATACGCTTTTTTCTTTATTTGAGGATTATGAAAACTGTAAATTGCGTTGTTTTCTGTAACATTTATTTTACTTCTGTTTCAGTTGACTTAAAGCAATTTAAGGTTTAAGTGTTTTGTTCCTCATACTGCAAAGATGTCTTCTTGGTATAAAATATTAAAATGTCAGTAAATTCTTGTTATTTAAGAAGTACTTTCACCCCTTCCATTTAAAAACAATTTACAACACACCTTTAACATCCTTTGGGCTTGCATTCTTCTGGTGTTATCGCTCCCGTTGCTGGTTTTCTAATCCCCTGTTCCCGTTTCTGCCTGTTTTCAGATGCAGAACCCTGAGTCCCTGTCGGTTATGACCAATCCCCGGGCCATGCAAGCTCTAATGCAAATCCAGCAGGGTCTTCAGACGCTGCAGACAGAAGCCCCAGGCCTTATGCCCAGGTACGCCTACGCAGATGGACCCATCCAACACACCTTGGATTTTAGTGCAGTGTTTAATTTGGTTCTTCTTTTGGCCCAGTTTGATGACAGGTGGAATTCCAGGCGTGCCCACAGGAGGCGCCGCTCCCGCAGAGAACCCGGCCTCCTCGCCCAGCAGTGCTACGACAAGCCCTGCTCAGCAGCAGCTGATGCAACAGATGCTCCAGATGTTTGCTGGAGGCGGCGGAGCAGGAAGCGCAACGGTACACGGCCACACACGTGCTGAAGTCACATCCTTAGTGTGCATGCTGTTTTTGTTTTTTGGGTTTTTTGTCTTATTTAAATCTCTATTGGCTCTTTTGCTCAGACCCAGACCCCAGAGGTGCGGTTCCAGACCCAGCTAGAACAGCTGAGCGCCATGGGCTTCATCAACCGCGAGGCCAACCTGCAGGCCCTCATTGCTACTGGAGGAGACATCAACGCCGCTATTGAGAGACTGCTGGGCTCACAGCCCTCGTAAAGACATACAGTACATGTTGACATGCAGACACGCTCATAAACACACTCTTAACACATAACACGCCCGACATCCACAGAGAACCAACAGAAATGTATGTGTATTGTCCCAGACCTTGCAGGAGAAACTTGGGCAAGAACTGAAAGACCCTCATTCTACATCTGTTCTAAGATCATTCCCTTATTTCCCCCATTTTTTTTTCTTCTTACATTTGGCACCACCCGAACAAGCTTCCTCCGCAAAGTTCTGCCGTAGAAGTCGGACTGAACCGCTCTCTCCTCAAAGGGTGTACAGATGCGCAGAGAAAGGGAGACAGCCGACCATTATATATATTTTTTTTCTTTTTCTCTTCTTTCATTTATTGTTTCCTTCACAAAAATCTGAAGTAGCGCTCTGTAGGCAAACATTTACATGATACAGATACAACCCGAGCGATGTGAAAGGCAGTTGGTTGGTAGTTTTCTGGTCTATAAGCTGTGATCCTGAAAGCCAGCAGGAGAGCAGATGTTCACAGACGCCCCCGACCACCCTCCCTCCATCTTTTCCCTTTCTTCTCAACACTCTCCACGCGCCCGCTCTTTTTGCCCAGTTCTTTTTACTATTTATTGCAAGCGCCTAATAACATCACGCCTTCCACATTTTCACCCTCAAAAGTTTTAATCTGTCCCTCCAGAAAAAAGTGCCCACACGTAATCACAGTGTCTTTTTTTTTTTTTTTATTGTTTTCGCCCTCCTGAGTCGCCATCGCTCCTCGTCCTGCTGTCCCGGTCCGACTAGTGAGATCATGGTAAATACACCCGGCTCACTACGTTGGGAAACGATTAAAATTCTCGTTCAAAACTGTAACCGCAATCGTTTTTTTTTTTTTGTTTGTTTTTTCTAAACGGCAGCACCACTGAAGCACAGGTTGTTGCTGTTACGACTAAATCCAACAAACTTTATTTTTATTTCAATTTGATTGCTCATTCTCTTATCTCTTTCTGTTCGAGGTGCAGTTAGGACCTCTAGATATGATCTTGATTTATTTCACATAAATTACATGTGGAAATCATGCGAGTCCAAATATGACATATTGGAAAGGCTTTAAGAAAAGAGTTCACCTATGATGGCACCATTCTTTGCTCCAATCAGAAAGTCTAGGTTGTTTGATTATTATTATTATTATTATTATTCCTTTTTGAAATTCTCAGCATTTGTAGTTGTGGTGAACTTGACAACTGCTTCAATAGCTTTGCTCTGTCTGTTGACCTCAGATGAATTAAAATAAAGAAATCCATCTCCCAGTTGAAAATGTTGGAACTAACTTTTAACAGTACTGTACTAAAAAAAAAAGCAAAGTAATAAATCATGGTCAAAAACCGTTAGCGCCCTGTGTCATTTTGATTACAGTGTGGCGATGGGCCACGAGATCCAAAGGTCCTACATTGTTATAGCTGGTTTAGTGGGAAGTGTGAAATAAAGATTACATTTGCCTTTAAGTTTGCTTTTGTTTTATATATATATATATATATATATATATATATATATATATATATATATATATATATATATATATATATATATTCTTTGCAGTCTGGAAAACTATGGAATTTGGTTTTAATCCTTTTTTCCAAATCAGGATGCCGTGCCTTGTAAAAGTGTTCATCACCCTTGGAGCTTTTTCACTTTTTGTCATATTAAAACCTCTGACTTCAATGTGTTTTATGTGAAAATACCACAGTATACTTTTTGTTCCACAGAAAAGTGGAACAAAAAGGGTACATGGTTGTAAACATTTACTGTAAAACAAAAAAATCAAAAAAGTTTAGGTTGCACTGTGTTCATGCCCTTTACTCTGCTACCCCAATAAAATCCAGTGCAACCAGTTGCCATCAGATGTCACCTAATCTGTAAATAGTCCACCAACGTGGAAATTAATCTCAGTATGAAGGTTCTGTAAAGGCCTCAGAGGTTAGAGGACATTAGTGAACAGACACCATCAGAGCAAGGGTTCCCAAAGTTTTTCTTTTCTTTTTAGGGGATATGGGGGGCACCAAATGATTTCATGCTGATGCGCCAAAAAGATTTAGCATTTCCTTATTTATGAAACTGATATGAAAGTATAACTTTACAAGAGTCTCCACATTCCTCATCTTTATACAGGGGGGAGGCTGCACGTGTTCGTACAAAAATCTTACTTTATTCCAACTTCGCGAAATTTTTATTTTGGGGGGTTTTAGGAGGAGAAGTTTGGGAACCCCTGATCTAGAGCAAGGAGAAAGTTGAAAGCAGGGTGAGATTAAAACAATATCCCAAGCTTCCAACAGAAAAAAACTGTCCAGTTCATCAGCTGAAAATGGAAAGATTTTGGCACGACTGCAAATCAGACGAGCGTCCCATATGAACGCTTGATGATCCAGGTGGGAGAATGTGTTGGCAGGACAGCTACTCTCTGTTCACTCTACACACCTTTATGGGAGAGCTATTGATGAAAGAAAGCCCTGTTTGCAGTTTGCCGCCAGCCATGAAGGAGACTTGGCAAACGTGTAAAAAAGACGATATTCTGGTTAGATGAGACCAAAGCTGAACTCAACATGCAGAACACTGTGTGGCAGGAAACGCATCACCTCGACCACACCATCCTCCACAGTAAAGCACGGTGGTGGCAGCATTGTGCTTTTCTTAAGCCGTGCTGGGGAAGCTGGATGGGCGGAGCTAAATACAGGAAACCTCTAAGACGCGTGACTGGGGAGGAGGTTCACCTTCCAGCAGGACAACAAGCCTCAACATCTGATCAAAGCCAATTCCTGTGTTAGACTGGTCCTGTAAACATCAATTTTTTTCTTTTTTTTTTTACTAATAACTCTGCTTTTAGCACCCTGTATTAAATGTAGGATGATCCAGCCACGTTTTTAAAACTCACAGTTTTTGATGTAGAACTGCTCTGATTCGTCCCAATTCCAAAACGGCAGGGAAAATATCCCTTTCCAAACCTGAGACCAAACTTAGCTTTGTGTTGTTGGTTTTATCTTGAAACATGCATATAAGACCTAACTAACTCAATGTTTTGTCCTCAATGTCCATAAAGCTTGAGTTTAGACAAGTGTGAAATACTTAAACTGAAACCTGTTCATTAAAAACATGTGATAGTTTATTAACCTGAAAATCTCAATTCTTTTAAACATGCATGGTATGTATTTGCTAAACATCTCCAAAAGTGTAATCAATGATTATTCACAATAATAATTCAGGAATTTATACTCCCTTTTCAGCTTGAATGTCATTTCAATTTGCGTTTTTCAATTATTGATTTTCATAGCAATATGACACATTAGTACAATTTAAATGAATAAAAACAAGAAACGGATGCACACATTTGAATTTATTGTGCCTTTTCTCCAATCCACAGGGACAGATCTTTGCATACATTCTCATTTAAGTAATTGTCTCTTAGCAAGCTGCACCTTGATCACATGCCTTTTATTGCGACAAACGTGATCCTAGCTTAATACGGCCTGGATATTTGATCGCTTCTCTAAGCAGAAACGGTAGAGCTCGGTAACGTTTGGTTTTTGGGGGGATTTCCAGGTACGACCCGACCTTAAAACATACAGTAGTTCATGGATTTAATGTTAGTCTGCTTAATCTTTTTCCAAAAACAGCTTTTGTCATGTCTAGATGAAAACATTCCAGTTGGAACGACCAGGTACGTCCACTTTTAACCGTCTGACCCAAACCCTTTACAGGTTTAGAGGATGTTAAGAACAGTCCAGGAACCACCAAAACATCAAATGTTATCTGTAGAATACTTTGATAATAATAGTGATAGTAATACTTAATAAAGGCTATATTTAACCAGGTTCCATTGAGATACAGAATCGCCGGTGGCATAATTTAAAACAATTTCAACTAGAACAAAAAAAAACATTGTGAAAAGTTAACCTAGGAAATGACAATAATTACAGAAGTCATTAAACAAGAGACATGCAGACGTTAGATATTTCAAACTTTACTAACTAAAACCCAACACGATTCACCGGCAGAAAAAAGTTTAGATAAAACAGTTTTATTGTATTAAGAAATCACTTTAACATATAAAGAGGAAGGATTGATTCAGGAACACAGAAGATACGGTCAGACGAGAAAAGTTGTTTGGTCACAACGACTAGAAGTGTCTTTGGGAGAGTCAGCTTTTTAAAACTATAAACACAATTTTGTCAAGCAGGTGGTGGTAGTGTCATGATGTGGGTCTGTTTCTTCCAGCGGCGCCGACGCTTTGCATAAAGTGGACGGACTCATGGAGGAATACCTCTAAATTCTTCAACTTTACCTCCAATCGTCAGCCAGACGGGTTGAAACCATGACACAACTGGATGTTGTGATGGGAGGACGATCCCAGACACTCATCAGAACTGGTTTTGAACCGGATAACGTGTTTCTGGAATGGCCCCATGCCTAAATGGAATAAATTTAAAAGTGCTTCAGCAAGTTGGACGAGATGTGCTTATCACAGTATCAAAGCCAGTTATTCTAGAAACTTAATGGCTACAGAAAGCCGTGTCGTCTCTCCGCAGGTTGCAGGGAAAATCGACAACAACTTTAAGACAAGTCATGGTTTTAAAATGTATTGAAGCTGTGATATTATTGTCCCATCCAGAAAAAAAAAAGCTGTCCAAATAAATTATTAAAAGAGAGAAGCTCCAGCCAGCGATGACCGTGTGTATTTCCAAGGTTGTGGTTGTAAAAACAAAGCTAAAAAAAAAAAGACGGCTGTGTATCCCTTTCCAAAAACGATAGTCGACATTTGACTTTACAATCATTTAGCCACATAATATCAATTTGACAAGTTTAACAGTTGCTTCCAAAAAAACAACCAGAAAATGTGTAACATCGGGTCAAGCCGAGCCCTTCTTCCTGCCTTTGTAAATGTGAGACTGGTGGTCAAAGGGTGACGTGTCCCAGCTCTCACACATCCACCTGCAGGGCGAGGTTTATTGTCATACAAATGAGTCTGGGAGTGCAGCGGAGGGTGGAGTCTGCACCGGCGAGCGGTTCTACCTGTTCCACCTGCTCTCCTTCCTCCCGGCCCTCCTTTGGGTGTCAGCTGAGGAGCAATCAGGAGCCCTGCTTCTTCTCTTTCGGGCCGTCTTCAGATAGGAGCTGCTCGTACCCTTGGATAAGGAACAGGGGATTTTTCTTTCCGTCTTTTATTTTTTATGTTCATACAAAACCAGAGTAGAAGGTTTTGCTTTCTGTTTCTGCTTAAACGCTCCTTTAAAAAGTGGCTTCTGGGTATTTAAAAGGTGGAAGAGTGACTTATCGCCTCTGAATGCAGCATGGGCTCAGATGACTCCTATAACTTTGTCTTTAAAGGTAAGCCGCGTTCACCTCAGCTGTGATTATCCTATAAGAAATAAATTACTGCTGTGCATTTCTCCACGCTGAAGACTGGGCAGATTTTACCTGAATGCTGCTGATGTTTCCAAGACAGAAATAAGAGCAGAGGAATAAGGAAGTGAATGCTTCCTGTCTTTTTTTTTTAAATCAGTAAATGATATAACCTTTGACCCACTAGATAAACACAAGTTCCTACACTCCCTGTTTAACCCAGGGGATTGTTTGCAGTGTATCCTAGCATTTCTTCTGAGAGCAGCAGTGATTTCCTACTTCCCTCATTCCAGACCGAAGTCACAGTTAGTGTGGACGTGCCACGTTGGTGTGATGTCACACAGTCTGGCATCCAGTGAGTGGGACAGAAAGTCTACATTATGCCAGATGAGATAACGACTATCTGATCCAGTTTGGTTTCAGGAAACATAGCCTTGTGTAAATGTCCTCGGTTAGTCCTAAAATGGGCGAACGGGAAGCTAATCCTGTGTGTCCGTGCAGTGGTTTTGATAGGGGAGTCCGGTGTGGGGAAGAGCAACCTGCTGTCCCGCTTCACCAAGAACGAGTTCCAGCATGACAGCCGCACCACCATCGGCGTGGAGTTCAGTACGCGGACTGTTCAGCTGAACAACTTCACCATCAAGGCCCAGATCTGGGACACAGCTGGGCTGGAGCGCTACAGGGCTATCACCTCAGCGTGGGTACACACACACACACACACACACACACACACACACACACACACACACACACACACAAGATTAATATGCCTGAGAAGTCCAAAGGCACACAATAATGAAGTGAGCAGCTAATTTCCAGCACACGTGCGTCTGTATCAGTAATATCGTCCATTTATTACCTGCTGCACCTTTCTCTGTGCCTATCACGCCTTTTTAATACAGCGCCTTGCAAAAGTATCCACACCCCTGCAACTTTCCCACATCTTGTCAAGTTACGATCACAAGCTCCAAAGTGTTTTATGGGATGCATCAACACAAAGTAGCACATAATTGTGAAGTGGGAGGAAAATGATACATGGTTTCGGAAAAAGAAAATGCTTGCAAACAAATATATGAAAAAAAAAAGAAGAAAATAGTTGTGTGGATTTATATTTGGATATATTTATATTTTGATCAACCTAAATGATATAAAGTTCAACCAGATCCCTTCGGAGAACCAGCTACACCAGGGCTACCCGTGACCAGTCCTCCAGCCACCATCCTGCAGCTTTCAGATGCATCGCTTCTCCAACCGGCCTGAATTAACATGGCTGAATTCCCTCGTCAGCAGCCATCTAGCTGTGCCGAGGCCTGGTATCAGTCCATTCAGGTTTGTCGGAGAAGAGCTGCATCTATGAGTATGAGCAGGTCATTTGCTCTCGATGTCTGAACTCAACGAGTTGGTAAATAGAGTCCGCCTGCGTGTAAATTCCTGTTTCGCTCTGCAAACAAACAGCGTCACGGCGAACAAAGAGCAGAGCAGGCAGGTCGGAGAGAAAGCTGTGGTCAAGTTTATAGCAGTGTTAGTAAATAAAACATCCAAATCTTTTGGCTTTTCAACCCATCACCTTGAAGTATACAATGCCACGATCTACCAAGGGGTGGCCGTCAACTCAAAGTGACAAGTCGGGAAAAGAGTGTGACCTGTGAGGTGCGGAGATGCACGGCTCATTCGTCCGGCATGACTCAAATCTGGCCTGTACTGAAGAGTGGCAGGAGTCAGCCGTTGTAAAAAGAAAGCTACAGCTTTTAGCATACATGCAAAATGCTTTGGCAGGTGGTAAACAGCTGCACTCTATCGCCATGCCATGATGAAGCATAGTGGTGGCAGCGTCATGCTGTGCTTTTCTTCAGCAGCCACAGGGAAGATTGATAGCACTATAAATAGACCCTATTTACAGGCAGAGCTGCAATGGATTAATTCAGAGAAAAATTTATTCACCTATCAGGGTCACCCCTTAAGGTATGTTCAGATCGAGCGCGAACGCCTTTCTCTTGCAAACAATTTGCGCTGACAATGCTGCGATATTTCACCCCGCTCGCTTCACCGCATCATCAAATAGGAGGAGAGGTTCTGCTTGCCGGTTCATCGTCTTTTCAACTCACCGTGACGGACATGGATTTTACAGAACGACTCACGGTGCTGTATGTAATGTAGAAAGCGGGAAAACGGTCTTGGCAACCCTGGTTCCACCAGATCCCCCAGAGATTCACCCGGTTTAGCGAGTCCCAACTCCTGCTCCATGAGTTGGATGACAGTCGCTTCCAGCGATACTTCCGTATGTCCAGACCCAGTATGAGGACCTGCTATCCCACGTTGGGGGACGGATCTCCCTCCGGGACACGAACTACGAATCATTGCTCAATAGAAATGCAGTCTAATTGTCCATCCATCCATCCATCCATTTTCCAAACCGCTTTATCCCTCATGGGGTTGCGGGGTTGCTGGTGCCTATATCCAGCGTTCACTGGGCGGGAGGCGGGGTACACCCTGGACAGGTTGCCAGTCTAATTGTACTATCAAAATATGTAACACATAAAAAAAATTTTGTGCTTAAATAAATTGACTAGGAGGACCATTAACGAGACGCGAATTGACAGAAAAGTTCAGAATCGTTGAACTTGAGCGAAATTATGCTTCACTCTATGCGTCCACTGCGTTGTTCGCAGTTTTGCTTCTCTCTAATTGCCCAATACGCAACATTTGCGTCGCTCGAAACGCACTCCTGATCGCGCCTTTACATGGGGGTAACATGTAAATCACTCGCTCCGTTCACTTTAGGGTTTGGGTTGGGATCGCATTCGGTGTGAACGCACCTTTAGTCAACGAATGTGTGGCAATACTTGCATGCCACACTTTTCAGATTTTTTAAAGAAGTTTGAAGAGCACGAGTCGGTTCTCTTTCTCTAACCAGTTATGCACTTATTTTTGTCAGTCTGTTCCCAAATCTGGACAAAAGTTTGTGTTTTTAATGTGACAAAATCTGAAAAGTTAAAGGGTAAGTGAATATTTTTGCAATGCAAAGCGACTTGATCCAAGCGGTGATTTGAAACTCTGTCGCTCTCTTGTGGATTCAGGTATTACAGAGGAGCAGTGGGAGCCTTGTTGGTGTACGACATCAGCAAACACCTGACCTACGAGAGTGCCGAGCGGTGGCTGAAGGAGCTGTATGATCACGCAGACCCTCACATTGTGGTCATGCTGGTGGGAAACAAGAAAGACCTAGAGAGCCTCAGGACCGTCCCCACCGAGGAGGCCAAAGACTTCGCAGGTAGATTTCACAGCATGCGTATGTGCTGCACAGATCTTCCTTTAAGAACAAACCCGTGAGCGTGATCTTTGCTGCACCGTTTCAGACAAGAAAGGCATCATGTTCATGGAGACGTCAGCGTTGGACTCCACAAACGTAGAAGCTGCCTTCAACGATGTCCTCACAGGTAAGGAGAGACAAAACGTCCTCCTCTTTTATCAGATTTACTGTCAGCTTGGGAGGCTACCCTAAATGTTTTGATCTCCATAGCGATCCAAAAAAAGGTGGCCAGCAGAGAGGTGACCCGCGGCTCCATCAGCGCCGTGACCCTGTCCAGCACCCTGGGACAGACGGCAGAGTCTCAGGGGGAGCGGAAAGGCTGCTGCGGCAACTCCTAATGGACTGACTGCCGCCCTCAGACAGATTTGTGTTGAGCCAACAGCATGCTTGACTGAAGTTAAAGCCCTCAGCCTCTCTTTCAGGTCTGATAAGTGAGGCAGCACAGTCTGTCACAAACCTTTTTTTAATATGGAAACTGTACAGTTTGTTGGTCATCGATTTAGTGCTTAGATATCGAGTGAATCCATATTTTATACGTAATAGTTCTTCTGCTGGCTGGTGGGATTTTTTTTTTTTACTTTAGATAGCTGTATTTCTCTTTCTCTTTTTTTTAAGATGCTTTGCAAAGTTGTGTTGTTTTTGTAAAAGGGAGAATGTTGACTTGGAATAAATTATTTAAATGTTTCTGTTGCCATGTCGGAGTTATTTTATTTACACGTTATCTAAGCTGAGGGGCTAAAACTGATGTGGTCCGTGTGTTAACTGAGGTTCAGCAGCAGGACCGCATCTTAACCTCACTTCTGATCTCCTGACAAGCCTACTTACAGATGTTCAGCCATCCACACTTTGCTCCGGACCCCACTCTCTCTCACCCACTCATTCCTTCTCATCTGAGGCCCCCGGTTGTTTATTGCATCTCTTGCTCCATCCACCACCTGGAAAGAAAAAGCGATTTGAACTCCTACACGTCAGGCAGAGACATGGTCCCTGACCTGGAGGGAGTAGTCCAGCCGAGGTGGCTCGGGAATCTGATTGGTTTTCTCCTGGGTGTCTCTATTTCGAAGTTTCCAGGGCACATCCCGCTGGGAGAAGACCACAGGGATGAAAGGAGGGATGTCTGTGTTTTCCCCCCTTAACCTTTTACCTTCAATTCAATTCAATTCAATTTTATTTATATAGCGCCAAATCATGAAACATGTCATCTCAAGGCACTTTACAAAATCAAGTTCAATCATATTATACAGATTGGGTCAGATTATACAGATTGGTCAAAATGTCCTATATAAGGAAACCAGTTGATTGCATCAAAGTCCCGACAAGCAGCATTCACTCCTGGGGAACCGTAGAGCCACAGGGAGAGTCGTCTGCTTTGTACATGGCTTTGCTGCAATCCCTCATACTGAGCAAGCATGAAGCGACAGTGGGAAGAAAAACCACCCATTAACGGGAAAAAAAAACCTCCGGCAGAACCGGGCTCAGTATGAACGGTCATCTGCCTCGACCGACTGGGGTTACAGAAGACAGAGCAGAGACACAACAAGAGAGACAAAAAGCACAGAAGCACACATTGATCCAGTAATCTGTTCTACATTAGATGGTAATAGTCGGTGATCTGTCCTCCCTGGATGATTTCACAGTCAACAGAACGTCAGACCAGGTGTACCTACTATGAAGAAAAAAGAGAAAGAACAAAAAGTTAAAAGCTGAAATGACAACAGTCATTTCAATGTAATGCAATGCAAATCTGGAGAACAGTAGAAATCAGTAGAGTGAGAAAAACAGGCCCCGATGTCCTCCAGTAGCCTAAGCCTATAGCAGCATAACTATAGAGGTAGCTCAGAGTAACATGAGCCACTCTAGTTATAAGCTTTGTCAAAAAGGAAAGTTTTAGGATTAGTCTTAAAAGTAGACAGGGTGTCTGCTTCACGGACCAAAACTGGGAGTTGGTTCCACAGGAGAGGAGCCTGATAGCTAAAGGATCTGCCTCCCATTCTACTTTTAGAGACTCTAGGAACCACCAGCAGACCTGCAGTCTGAGAGCGAAGTGCTCTGTTAGGAACATACGGGGTAATCAGAGCTCTGATATATGATGGAGCTTGATTATTAAGGGCTTTATACGTTAGAAGAAGAATTTTAAATTCTATTCTTGATTTAACAGGAAGCCAATGAAGGGAAGCTAAAATTGGAGAAATATGATCCCTCTTGTTGATTTTCATCAGAACTCTTGCTGCAGCATTTTGGATCAGCTGAAGACTTTGAATTGCATTTTGTGGACTTCCTGATAGTAAAGAATTACAATAGTCCAGCCTTGAAGTAACAAATGCATGGACTAGTTTTTCAGCATCACTCCTGGACAGAATGTTTCTAATTTTGGCGATATTCCTGAGGTGAAAAAAGGAAACTCTGGAAACCTGTTTAATATGGGATTTAAATGACATGTCTTGGTCAAAAATAACACCAAGGTTTTTTACTTTATTACCAGAGGCCAAGTTAATGTCATCACAACACGATGGATGGATGGATCCTTCGTGTGGTCAGTTTGAACTTACAGGGGCATCTCAATACTTTAAAGCTTAATCAAAGCTTAGATTTATTTAAGAAATTCAGTTTGATAAGTTAAAGTGTGACCATAAATATTTATTTGTTAATTTTGGTGATTACGGTTTGCAGCTAATGAAAACTGAAAATTCCGTTTCTCAAACAATAGAAATATACAAGACCAATACATAAATGTTGTGTTGACTTTAGCTATTCAGCAGGGAGTCACTGATGTGTCACTGTACAAGGGGTCATTGCTAACAAGAGTCCACAGAGTGTTGTTTTAAAGCTTGTCAATGCAAAGTTGAGTAAACTTTGTAGAAAAACATGCTCAGGCACCAGGGATAAATGCAAAGCCTACTGATGACTGATAATTTTCCATTTCATTTGGAATCCAAGATCTCTAATTCTGGAAGAAACCTGGAGAGGCGCAGAATCCACGTTACTTGAGGTCCAGTGTGAAATTTCCTCAGTCAGATATGATTTAGGGATCAGTGTTAGCTGCTGGTGTTGGTGCACTGTGTTTCATCTGGTCCAAAGTCACTGCAGGGCATATTGGAGCGCTTCATGCTTCCTTCTGCTGACAAGCTTTATGGAGATGCTGATTTCATTTTCCAGCAGGACTTGGCACCGGCCGACATTGCCAAAGGTAGCAAAAACTGGTTCAGTAATCATGGTGTTACTGTGCTTGATTGACCAGCCAGCTGGCCTGACCTGAACCCCATAGAGAATCTGTGAAGCGTTGTGGAATGGAAGAGAGACCCCAGAACCAACAATGCATATGAGCTGAATAAATCCAGTTTTCATTAGCTGAAACCCAAACTCAACAAAATTAACAGAAAAATGCTTGACATGTGTGAATTTGTGCGTTATGAATCCATCTAATATCTGAGTTTCACTTTTTGAATCGAATTACTGAAATAAACCTTTTAAACTACATTTCAGTTGATTGAGAGGCACTTATAAACATTTTTTCTATTACTCAGACGATAGAAACATTATTTGTGTTTCATGCTCACACAAACCAAATGAATGTGAAGTCGTTTTATTTTAAGGCACGACAGTTAAACATATTTAATAGAAACTGCTCTTGTAACAAAGTTGAAGGTGTTGTTTCGCCTCTGCGCCTGCAGGTGGCAGTACCGAATTATCTTTTTGCTTGAAGCCAGACGCAACAAAACCATGAAAAGATCAAATTTACTTATTTACCGCTGTGCTAATTCCTAGCTAATTGTTTGCTAAACTTTCCTTGATGATCACGATGTTAGTTTTCGTAACAATCTTTCTTCGTGGTAACAGCCTTGTGCTTCCTCTTTGCATCTGTGTCCACGAAGTACAATGGCTGAAGGCATTTTCCCCTGAAAATATTAAACCCATTCACAGACTGGATGCTTTGATGTGATTCGTGTGTGTGTGTGTGTGTGTGTGTGTGTGTGTGTGTGTGTGTGTGTGTGTGTGTGTGTGTGTGTGTGTGTGTGTGTGTGTGTGTGTGTGTGTGTGTGTGTGTGTGTGTGTATGTGGTGTTTTAATACATCTGCACACTCTGGATGTGACCACGCAGGCTCATATGGGGCAACCGAGAGAATATAAATCTGCAGCAGCACTGTTTTTAATGACATGTTGGACAGTTTGAGACCCTATCTCTGGCTTACAGATGTGCACATGGAGCTTTACTGTGGTATGAGTGTGTCTGCATGTGTCTGAGGGACGACCCCCACCAAGCAAATGTTCCTCCGATGACTTTCTCACAGTGAAATGACCACAAAATGCACCGTTTTGATTAATTCTCTCTTATGAAAATATGATAAGAAGGCTCTGCTGAAGGCAGTTAATGTTTAATTATATTCTGTGAGGGAAGATATTTTTATGGGCTTGGAGGGGAAAGACATCTGGAGTAATAATCCATGCAGGTTGAGCGCATGGTCATGAAATCTGTAAATCTTTGTCTTTTCAGGCCTAGGGATAGGAGATGGGTTTGACCAAAAAAAAAAAGAAGAAAAAAAAAAGGTCAACTTTATTTCCACTTCTCAGATTATAGCAAATTAATCCTGATGGCCAGATGTATTTTTCACCTCTCTTCAAAGCCAATCAGCTCAGAGATGTTGGAAAGAGTTAGATTCAGCACATACGTGTGACAGCTGTTAAGTCCAGGCTACTAGACATGTGTAGCTTGTAAAAAGTGAATCTTAGACCGGGGACTCAGATGTCAGGGATCTGTCACCTTTGACCCCTACGCGGATCTGTTTATCTACCGTTTAAAATTCCTTCGCCTCTAAGCACTTTGTTTCTCTGGGGGGGACTCAAGTCTTATCTTCCAAGAATTTACAGCTGCAGCGCCACATCTGCAGGGGTTTAATTGTGATATTTTTATTTTCAGGGACATTTGACCCTGTGTGGAGAAAGGCTCTGCTTTAGAAAGTAGTTTCTCATGCTGCCCTTTGGTTTTGCGAAGCTCCGATTCTGTTGTTTATTTTGGCTTCCTGTATTTGTTTGTGGCCAGATGACCGTACAAGAGATGGTTATCAAAGAATCAACACAGACTTACCATGCACCGTTTCGTGATTTACAGTTACGTCCAAAACTATTCATAACCCTTCAGCTTTTTCCACATTTTGTGTCGTTACAACCACTCACTCACTGTAAGTAATTGGCATTTAACATATATTCATGTATAATTGTGAAGGGAAATGAAAAGTATACAGGGTTTTCAAACATTTTTTCAGGTATAAATTCTAAAACTTTGGCATGCATTTGGATTCAGCCCCTTTACTCCAACATGCCTAAATAAAATCAATTGGGTCAAATTGTCTTATAGAACTCCCATTAGTGATCTCTACCAGCTTTGTACATCTGGAGATGAATAATTTTGCACATTTTGCTCTATAAAATAGCATCAGCCCCACAAGATTATAAGGGGAGCATCTGTGAACACGCGTTTTAAAATCTTGCCACAGATTGTCTACTAGATTTAGTTCTGGACTTTGACTGACATTCACTTTGATCTAAAGCTTTTGCTTCACGTTTAGGGCCTACTGAAAGGGAAAACCTCTGCCCGAGTTGCTAGTCTTTCGCAGTCTTTGAGGAGTGTTCTTCCAGGATTGACCCTTTGTTCAGATCTATAAATCTTCCCATTAACTCTGGACAGCTTTCTTGCCCCTAATGAAGAAGAGCATTCTTGCAGAAGCATGCTGCCACCTCTATTTATGACAATGGAGGTGGTGTGTTCAACGTGATTTGCCATGTTAGCTTTCCACACCATTTTTCATGCTGGATAGAAAGTTCAGTTCTGGCATATCCTTATACCAGAGCACCTTCTTCACCATGTTTGCTGTGTACGGTACAAGGCTTGTGGCAAAGTGCAAATGTGACTTGCTATGTCATTTTCTACAGCAGCTGTTTCTGAACACCTTCCAACAGTTCCCTGCCAGTTGAGGTAGGATTACAAACAGCTGTTGGAAGTTTTACTGTTGTGTGAAACTTGTCTTTTTTTCTTATTTTTTGATGATGGACAGAACATTACCCTGTTAAATGTTCAAAGCTTCTGCTTGTTTTATACCCTAACCTAACCTTTCTCCACAGCAGGAAGTAGAGTGCAGTTCAAAACTACAAACCCAGTGCATTAAAAAAATTTTTTTTTGGCTATATGATTATCATTTAAGCGGAAATTGTTAATTGATTACATGAGTAATTGATTGATCAATTGATGGATTGTTGTTGAAATATATAATTATAAAGCTTATAAAGATGCAACAGTGGCAGCAGTGCTTACCATAGTGCAGCTAACACTGTATAGCAGTGTTACTTTAAGACAGGGGTGTCAAACTCATTTTGGTTTAGCGGCCCCATACAGCTTAATCTGATCTCAAGAGGGCCACACGAGTAAACTCATTGCAAGATTAAATAGAACTAATAAAAGTGGACTTGTTGTTGATTTTTATATTAAATGAATTTTACTTTTACACATTATGAATAACCTCAGCATTTTTAAGAAAATTATGTGCAATTTCAACA
Source organism: Fundulus diaphanus (assembly GCA_037039145.1). NCBI lineage: Eukaryota > Metazoa > Chordata > Actinopteri > Cyprinodontiformes > Fundulidae > Fundulus > Fundulus diaphanus. The sequence continues at coordinate 30,948,711 of CM073135.1, forward strand.
ATACTTTTACTCAATTAAACATTTACTTGTGCATTATGCATAAGAACTGATCACAGTGATTGTACAATGTTGAAAAACATTTATTCACATTTTTTGGAACTTAAAAACATTGTCCTGCATGACAAAATACAACAAACAGATAAAAAATTAAGAAATTATTTAAAATCAATTTTCCACATCTGAAACTCAGTGCTACCATCTGCTGATTAAAATACAGCGCCCCCCGTGGACAATATAGGAACTGCAGATTTTCAATTAAACGAAGTACATGTTTTTTTTCAATAATTGTTTTATCATTCTCTTCTTTTTATCTCCTCTTTCTTTCACCTTTTCTTTTTTTCTTCTTGTTCTTCCTTTCCTCTCCTACTTTCCCATTGTAGTGTCCATATCATTTGAGACATTCCCCGCATGAATCATAATAAAACTATTCACATTCATAAATCAAGCGGAGCACTATGGCAAAAGACGTACTGGTCCACTTGCGAAAGTCAAATCTGATGAGCTCTTTTTGGCATTAAGACAACAATTCTTATTGCCACATTGCCAGATGGGACACTGATTAATGATAATGCATTTAGCCACCGGGCCGGACTAAATTGTCCGGCGAGCCGGAACCGGCCCGCGGGCCATATGTTTGACACCCCTGCTTTAAGATGAGAGATTCCAATGCTTGTCTAGTTTCTATGACACAACCATCAGGGCTTTTTTAACCTTTTATATCAGCCATTAAGATAAATGTAGGTGGCCTTTTTTAATTTAGCTGACAGTAGTGCAGAGCAATAGGTGGGTGGGTTGTTATACTTCATACAGCTGGAGAAATTCTGGTCACTCGAGCAGTTTTTATGACATCTCCTTGAAAGGACTTTAAGCCATGCTATCAAAATGATGGAAAGTTTTTTGCAAGATCTTGGCACTAGTGCTGGTCTGATTATCATCTGACACACCCGATCAGCTCTGCCCCGTCTCTCATCAACCCTTATCAGATCCACCTGCACCTCTTACTATATTACCAACCCTCAGACCAGTCACTAGTGCCAGATTATTATGAGCCATCGGTGAGTCTAATCCAGCGTCCTGAATCCTGTCTGCCTGCCTGACACCTGACCAGTTTCTGCCTCCTGATTCTCAGAGCCTGCCTTTCCCCTGTCGGACCTGATTATCTGTGCTACCTGGATCCCTGACCTGTTTCTGTGCCCTGACCTCGCCTACGGATTCTGATTTGGACTGTCTCTGGATTTCTGTTCACCTGGCTCTGACTCACGACCGGTTCTCAGACTACGGACTCTGGTTTATCCCCTTGATCATCCTGCCTGTCTCTGTCATCACGGTTCTGACCCATTTCCTGTCTCCTGACCTATAAACTGTCTTTAAACGTTACCTGTCTTGTCTGGCTGAATTCTGGGTCCTCTGGTTCTGTTCATTACAGTTCTTGTGATTTTGAAACCTTGGTACACCTTGATACCTCTTAGCCAACCACCCTACACCTAATCTAAACTAAGGAAAAAAATGAAATACTGACTGATATCACCTACTCTTGAGAGAAACAATTATTAGCTGATGAGAATATTCATGAGATTCAACCATGGGCATCTTTTGAAACATTCAGAAATATTCAGTATGACTTAAAGTGGCTAAAAAACTGCATTTCCAAACCTACAGCATTGAGCCCAAACACCAGGAACTTGACCATAAAACAGTCCAGATGGGATGGAATGAGATTAGTCTGGCAGCCCTCATGTCCAAACACGACACTGAGCCAGTTCAGTCCAGAGATGTGGCAAACAAAGTAATCAGATAAAAATGTAAAAATTTCCAGTAATTGTTGAGAGGCCAGGCAGCTGTGACTGTGAATTACTACAATCTGCTGTGATTAGCAAACTGCACAGAACACCTGCATGCTAGCCAAGCACAGAGTGCTGCTTTTTCCTCACTTCAGAGGTCACCGTCTGACTTCGACAGATATACTGAAGGATCAAGTTAAAACTTACAGATTCACGTTGCAGCACTGCATCCAACTATGTGGGTGCAGGGCTCCGACTGTGATCACAAACACGTGAAGCCAGCCAAAGTCCAACAATGAGCGTGCGACAGCCTCCATCCTCCATCCTCCTGCATCTGTCAGCGTACGTCAGCTAAACAGTGCTGGTGTTCAAAATTTCCACGTCAACTCACAGCATCACAGAAATAGAGCCAAAGTCATTGCACATTGATCGCCATGGTGATGTTGTTATGGCGACTAATCAAAGGAGAGGTGAGCTGATGGGTGGCTGTGTGTTTAGATTGTTAACACTGTCCAAAAAAAGGAAAAAGAAATGCACACCAGGGATGGAAACGGCAAACAAGCTGCGAGGCTGATTATCGCTCCGCCGGAGATTGCAGACAAAATGTTGAGTGTGTGTTTATCACTCTTGCATGAAAACCAAAAGCTGTTTAGTCTCAGCTCAGCTTGTTACGACACTAAAATGTGCTGAAACCAGTTTCCACAATAGTTTGTTTGGACATTTGTCTGCCACCTTGTGATTGGCAAATTCAACCCACTCCTCACAGCATACATGGACACTCGAGTTAATTAACTCCCTTTGAAAGCGTCTTGTTTCCTAACAGCGTGCGACGCTCGGTTTTTCACATTTAAAGCCTGCTGATCTCACATGGCTCTTTACCAAGTTTCAATCAGACATGTTGCCAGTGATCAACAGATCTGACAAGCTAAGTCTCTCCCTGTTTTATATAACGTAGCTAATGTCTGTAGCCTAGACAGCCACAGAAGTTGCCTGAGAGTTTCTGAAATTAAATGGCCATAGGTGTAAAACAGTGCATGAAAGCATTATTTGACAAATAGTTTCACCTGAAACCTGAGACCAAAAAAAAAAGAGCATAAAGCAAGACATTTGTTGACAATATAACTTTATTTACTTCCCGCCATGTGTGGTGGCTGAAGCGCATAACTAAAATTTTATGCAACAGCAGCAAAGATTATTGTTTTTATTGGAAAAGTCAAACAAAGGATTGTTAGTTGTAGCTCCATCATTCAAAGAAGGAAAGAAGCACAGACCTGGTAGCTAAACTAGCTAGCGTTAGTGCTACGGCAGAGCTAACTGCTATAGTACAGCAGCTAGCTCTGCTGTAGCAGCTATAGCAGCATAACCGTTCCTACATTCACCGGCTCTGGAATGAGCGGGATAGGGAGTTAGAAAATGAGATGTTCAAGACGAAAAATTCAGTGCTGAGGATTTCTTTTTTTTTTTTGTCACCCAGATTTACATTTTTTTTGCTGTAGGTCTACCGTATCCATTGAGCAGATATTGTTAATTGATCAATAATAGTTTGAAAATAATCATTATAAATAAGATCTTTACAACTTTTCACATCTTCTTATGAGCCTCCAAAAGAAAAGATTTGAAGTTTACACTTACATAGATGATTATTGCTTTCTACAGAATTTGTGTTGAGCAATGAGATGTAATCTAAGAGCTATAGAGCATTCTTTTAGGCTGTAACCATCAGCTTTTCCATTCATATTGATAATTATAGAAATAATTGGATATTATTTCTTTGTTTTGTGTTGCCGCTCTCAACAATCATTTCCCAAACTAATTGTTGAGCTCTACAACTTTAAGGTGGGTCCAGATCAGCTCACCTCTTCCTAAATTTATTCCTCCATTTGGCACCAAGCCGTTGCCAATTCATTCCAGTCTACACTCCTTTAGTACCCATACACAAACCCATTATGTATGCACAAAACCATTGCGTATGAGCTATTGGTATTCAATTACGATAATCAATATTCAAAAGAAGACTGATATCGCATGAGTAGTGCAATTTGATTTTCTGACGATTTTGTAAAACACCCTGTTTTTGTTGGTTGTGACTCTGAGGTTGCTGGACATTTAGACCCTTTTGTCCATCTGTTCCACCATGACATGCATCAGTTTTTACCCACAGGGATGATGTCTAGTACCCACTTTTACAGCCAGTGATTAAAAGTGATATTCTCATAGTCGTAAATAAGGGAGGTGTCATTATATATTGCCAATAAATAGTATCTATCTGCAGGTGTTTCTGAGCATTAATTTTCATGTTTCATGAGAGTCAGCTTGATCAAATCAGATCTGAAACACACTAAATTGAACCAAAATGCAAGTTTCTTGTCTCCAATTTAATTCAAATGTATGTACCATTTAAGTATGTTTGGGGTATTTACCTCTTAAGTTTGCTGCTAAATTCGTGACAAATATCAAAATGTTTTTTTTTTATTTTCTGTTTCTTTTGTGTACTATCTTCACCATCTTTTATGTACTAGCTACACCATCATATTGTCATTTTTGCAACACATCCTGCAGCTACACCTGCACTACTCTTTTTGTCTTACACATGCTTTTCTTTCCACAGGAGAGGAGTTATCAGGCTCCTCTCCTGTGGAACCAACTCCCAGTTTTGGTCCGTGAGGCAGACACCGTGTCTATTTTTAAGACTAAGTTTAAAACTTTCCTTTTTGACAAAGCTTATACTTAGAGTGGTTTATGTTACCCTGAGCTACCTCTATAGTTATGCTGCTACAGGTTTAGGCTACTGGAGGACATCAGGGTATATTTCTGTCACACTGCTGAGTTCTCCTACTGTTCTCCAATTTGCATTGCTTGTTGTCATTTCAGCTTTTAACTGTTTGTTCTCTCTCTTTTTTTCTTCATAGTAGGCACACCTGGTCTGGCGTTCTGTTTGCCGTGACATCATCCAGGGAAGACAGAACACCCGCTATTACCATCTAATGTAGAACAGATTACTGGATCAATGTGTGCTTCTGTGCTTTTTTGTGTGTCTGCTCTGTCTTCTGTAACCCCCAGTCGGTCGAGGCAGATGACCGTTCATACTGAGCCTGGTTCTGCTGGAGGTTTTTCCTTCCCATTAAAGGGGAATTTTTCTCTCCACTGTTGCTTCATGCTTGCTCAGTATGAGGGATTGCTGCAAAGCCATGGACAATGCAGACAACTGTCCACTGTGGCTCTACGCTCTTTCAGAAGGAGTGAATGTTGCTTGTCAAGACTTGATGCAATCAACTGGGTTCCCTTAGATAGGAAACTTTTTGACCAATCTGTATAATCTGACCCAATCTGTATAATCTGATTGAATTTGACTTTGGAAAGTGCCTTGAGATGACATGTTTCATGAATTGGCACTGTACAGTGTGAATGTGCAATAAAGATAAAAAAGTCTAAGTTTAATTCATATAAGTAATTTTAAAACTTTAATAATTAATTACAACGGAAATTAAACAGCTATGCACTGGTTTAAGTACATGACTGTGAAAATGTGGAAAATGGGAAATGACTATGAAGGGGTGAACTGATCTGAACAGTGTTATTTTTCTCTTTTCTTTTTGTGTCATCGTGCTTTTTTATTGGTAGCGTTTTTTTCCGTGCTCCTTTTTAAAATCTATTCCGTATTTTTTAGGCTTTGTTGTTGCATTTTGAACTTCACTGATATTATTTTGAACAGAGTTTTTCACCTGCCCTATAGACCTCCTTTATTAACTATGACAAATCCCCCTAAGCCCCTAAATGTGTCTCATAGGTCCAAAACCTGTTGGAGAAACTTTTATCCTTCTTCTTTACAAGGAGAAAAGGACAGCTATACTCAATCCATGCGGTGCTCTGATTTTACAAAAAAAAAAGCAACAACCCAAAAAAACATAAAACTACACACGCAAAATGCCTGGCAATACATTAAGAGAACAAAGTGGTTTGTAATTGAATTTATGAGTAAATATTTCCATGTCTGTGTTATTCCCCTCAGCTTTTGTTCCATGTGGCTCATGGATGGAAGTACAGTCCAGACAAAATACATCTGTCCAGAAACAGAGATACCACATTTGTAGGAGATTTAGTTACTTGACCTGACATGATTTTACTGAGAAGCAGTGTGTGTGTGTGTGTGTGTGTGTGTGTGTGTGTGTTTGCATGCATTAGAAAACCAGCAGGTGTTAAACTGACAGCCCTAGTGAGATGTGTCCCTGGAGTTTGGTTATTGTGAGAAAACATATGTTGTTGTCCACATTCTTTTTGGAGTTTGAAGACAAGAGAGTTAACTGAGGCCATGTTGCCAATACAGAAATCACATGTGGACTTTCTCAGTGTGTGCATATACCAGTCCAGATAACTTTTTGAAGCCATTAGTGCGTGTGTCCTGTCAAGTTTCCTCTCTATACTTTGAATGCAACAGGATAAGTCTAAAAATACCATGGGCCCGAGAGGAAAAGAGATGAGGATGGGAAAATCATTTACAGAAACGCAACAGGAACAAACACAGGAACCTGGAAGCAAGAACTGAAAGATCTTGCTTCCAAGATGTTTCAGACCCCTTTATTTTTTTCATATCCCTTTTAAAAAATAAAACCTAACAAACTCAATTTGATGTGGAGTTACTGACTTAGATTGTGCACTGGCATCCCATTATGAACAAATAGGACATGATGGTCCAAGCACACTGAAAATGACCGTTTAGAAGAAGAGGAAAAAGACATCATGGGGGAGTGATGGTGGGGGGTTAGGATGGTGGTGGTCTGCGATGTAAGCAAAAACATGTTCTGGGCTTAATGATGATACAGACTGAAAACTGACACATGTACGCACGTACGCACACATCCTTGTTTAAAGTACATAGTGAGCTCCCTATATCTTCGAGCCTTTCTATGGCCTAACCCTGACCCCAGCCCTAACCCTAACTTTTACGGGTTTGTACCTAACCCTAACCTAAACCCAATTGACACCTTAGTGCTAAACCTAACCCTTAGCCCAGAATAAAAGTTAGGACTGACAAAAGGTCCTCACTTTACATCAAAGTCCTCCCTTTACTAGTAAAATGAGCAAAAAGTGGTCTCGCTCAGCTGCAATTACAAGAACACACACACACACACACACACTAACAAACAAAGTAATAGTGGAAATATTTAAGTTTTCATTATGGTATGTAATGTAATACTTTTCTTTATATTTATTCATCCATAGTTTCAGATGTATTTCTTGTTAATAATAATAATAATAATACTGTTATTATTACTATCAACTAATTCATTTCTGAATTATATTCCATTTTATTCTTTAATTTCATTTTTTCCCATTGAAATCAAAATCTGGGCTTTGTCTTCATCTTTGGACATTACCTATTTTTTAATATTTTCTTTCACAGAAGGTCTCATATTTTCCTCATGCTTCACGGTTATTACAAGGGTATTTTTCAGGATGCTTTTATTGGCTTCTCTCTCTCTCTCTCACTCTCTCTCTCTCTGACAAACCTTAGTCCATCATTTATGATTTCGCAGGCTTTGAATGTGAGAGCACTTTCCCTCCTTGAACACCTCCCAAGAACTTGTCCACTCTCTTTTTGATTTTAGACCCCTATCCTTTCAAAACCATAGAATCAAGGCCCTGCTGCAGGTCCTGTGATGAGAGTTTAGAGTTTTTGGTGACTTCTTTTGGCATCTTGCTGTTTGCTTTCCGGGTGAAATTGCTTGGAGAGCCAATGCCCTCCACTTGTACAGTTAAAAGACAGTTAAAAGACAAGTTAAGCTGCTACAACTTTTCTCAAGAAGCTCTTTCGGTCAGGCTGTGGTGTCCACTCTAAAAGTAGCAGTCAAGAAAACATAAAACATTTGGGATTGCTCTAATTTATTCCTCGGCAGAAAGGTGAATTTCCCCTTTGGGTTGGGCTGCACGATATTAGAAAATCTTCCTATGGAGATAATATTGGTAAATATTGCAATGTTAAGTGGGATATATGCCTATTTTCTTATTTCCTTGCTTAATCATCTGTGCCTCCTACACTCATTTTGCAAAAGTCTCATTTGTGTCCAGTGTGAGCATCTGATAGCGTGAGAAACTGTTCAAAACGCTACATATTACATTAGTATGTAAAATGCAAGCTTATAACTCTTGGAAAATATTAGGCTACAATTATTTCACTCAGAAATGGTCCTTTGCAATATGAATATTGTACACATACTGCGCTGACAGTATAATTGAGATATATTGTGTAGTCCTACTTTTAGTGCGTGTGTGTGTGTGTTTGATGTCACTGAGGGAACTAACTGACTAAACTCAGAGCAAATCTGTAGGAGACAGAGATACAGAAGTAGATTTGTACACGGATCGTGAAGCTACAGTGGAGGAGGAGAATGAGGAGGAGGAGGAGGAGAATGAGGAGGAGGGAAGCCATATGGGAAGGAGCAGCACAAGGCTCCGCTGCAGTGAGACACGCAGAGAGCGGTGGAGTGAAAGGGAAGCCTCGTTTCTGCCCGGAGATGAAAAAGTCTTTAATCAAACACTGAGCTGCGGGATTTCATTCGGTGCCAGCATGTATTTTGGTATGTAAATGGACCATTGCGCTTTTATTCCTAAGGGGGTTATTTTTTTTCCTGATAAAATTACAGCAGAATCACTTGTTGCATGTATTTTTAGATGGCCAGTCTGTACAGTCAGATAGAGCGATGCTGCTGGTCATTTACAAATGCAAGTTCGGTCTATGTTGCTCTTTAAGTGCAATGCATAAGTGTGTAACAGTAGAGATTGCCGGGAAAAAATATGATTCATAAAACAAATGCAAGAATGTTATCTTTAAGAAACACGGGATGGTATAAGGGGGTAGAATCATAACAAAAAGAGTGTGGAAATCTAGAAAAGAACAATCTATATTGATTGGCTCATTCTGAATAGTGTGTGCATTTCCAAAACTAATTTCTTCTCTGCAAAGTAAATATCCACGTACCCACGGGGTTACATGCACACACATGTGTGCTGTCAGCCAAAGGCAATCAGAGTAATGGCAGAGCGGATGGGCGTGTTGGTTGATTTTGATGATGATGACGATGATTAAACTTGCGCCCTGGTCCTGTTTCAAGCTGTAATCAGGCTGGGAGAACTTGTAAACTGAAAACTGCACAATCAGAAAAACAAACAGGACCCTTATTGTGCTGGACCCTTTGGACTGGATCTGTGTGTGTGTGTGTGTGTGTGTGTGTGTGTGTGTTTACAAGCCTTCTCGGATTTTCATTAAATACTTTGTTTGATGATAGGGATTGGTTATCTAACTACCTGCCTGTGCCAGAGAAATTATTTTTGATAAGACTTTAATAACCAAGCCTTTGAATTAAAGGAATAAAATATGAAAAATGACTGAATCCAGTCTAGTGGAAGAAATTACAAATATGCTATCCTAGAATGTTCTGCAAGGATGGCCATCAGTCCTCACTGCAGTATGCAGGGAATAAAAAATGAAATGGGTTTTACATGGGTGGCAAAATAATCATTGTTTTAATCAACGTGTAATTTTCTCTGTGTAAAATACAACATTAAGTTCTCATAAAATGTATTTAATGAGAACTGAGTTGTGCCTCAAACCACTGGCGTTTCTTGTCTGGATGTCACCTTGGGCAAGTCTCTCCCTCTCGCGCCCGATCCCCAGTTTCTTGTTTTTATGAAAATAAGGTTTTCACAAATCATGAATATGTTTTAAAGAATCAGTAATCAGTGTATAATATTCCATTCTAGGTTGGACCCATTTATATATGTTGGCATCTTCATGCTTTTTGCAATCTAGGGTTGTTTTATTGCAAGGAAAAGCAGATAATAACCCATTGTCTGTGTGTCTGTGGCTTTTTTTTTTTTTTACAAATTAAATAAAGGTTACATAAATCTCAAACTAATACCCAGTCGCAGTATTGTGAATAAGATTTTTGTTTTACATGTCAAGGATGACAGGACGTCAGGGGGGGAAAATGCTCCGGTATAAATGCTCCGTACTATGCATTTAACACAGTAGTGCACAAACTTTGATCACCAGATAAGCCCCACTTCCACAGAGTTTTTGTACATTTCCAAGAAACCTTGTAGCACTAGCACTCACCTGCACTCAAAACTTTTAGCAATAGCCCAAGAATAACATTACCCAACCTCAAGCTGTGCTATTCAGGTGCTTCACTCAGCTTGGCATGCTGTATGCTTGAAACTGGAAACAAAACTCACAGGATGACCAACTTTTGAAATGAATTTGGGTCGTATTTATCCGCTCACGTGCGGACACTCATAGAGAATTTAAATCTAATTCCCAGACAGTCAGTTGATTAAAAAAAGAAGATGTCACAGGAAAAGTAACGAGCACAATTCTGATGCCCCAGAGAATTCCGAGCATTTTGCACCTTTGATACCAACACACATGCACTGCTCAGAAAGGGAGCGCACCAAAAGTGACAGATATACTTTCAATACCTGACAGGACCTGATGTTCCAGAAAAACCCTTACAAAAGCCTCACGTTTTTAACCATAAAATAACAGGTTTTTCAATATTACAGCATACATTGCTAGGTAGGAAACACTGTGGTAAGTTTTAAAGCATTTCCATTCAATGTGCAACAATGCATTTAAAGTCTGACCACCCTAAGTGGTTTAGATTCTGATCTACTGATGATCAAATGCTGTCCAGTTTCCTTGAAACGGCCGTTCAATTTAGCATCTTGTACAAATCTACAGATAAGAGACAAACTTAATGACAAAATGCATCAGTCTGCACGTTTTAAATGTTGAAAGCAAATAAAACCAGATGGGGGCTGGGAGTAAAACTGAAGCACATGTTCTGTCCTGTTAAAACTTGTGCAGGGCTTCTGTGCTTTTTGGCCGAACTCATAAATATCTTGATACATGGGCATCAAACACTGATACGAAACATTTGCCTCCAGCGCCTGACGGATGTGCTTATAGTGGCACTAACAGTCATTAGGTTTGGGAGGAGATTACTTTTTCACACGGGGTCAGAATGGTTTGCAAAACATATTTCTCCTGATAAATGATTATCTTTGTCTGATATTAAAATGTGTTTGATGATCCGTGACAAAAGAGCTAAAAAAGAGGTAGTGTGTGTGTGTGTCTGTGTATAGTGTTAGGCTCTTTGGGCTCTCTATAGTGGATCCCCACACCTTTAGCCAGATATGGTAGAATTGAACAGTTCTTAAAATATAAAGGCCATGAAAAAGGCTGCTTTCATGCAACATTTGTTTCAAATTCTTTGCAACAAAGTGACAATTGTAGGCCATTTGCAATTGCATAGTTACAATATGCGCTATGATAATTGCATTGTAAAAACTTTGGCAATTAACTGACAAAGCATCGGCAATATTGGTTAACACTGCTTGTAATTGTTAAAAGTGTAAATATTTTTGCATTTTACATTCAGTTAATCTCATTCTCATCATCAATAAATATATCTTATTATACCTACTATGTTAAAATAATGTTACAAGGAATATATCTATCTATCTATCTATCTATCTATGTGTATATATATATATATATTTATATATATATATATATATATATATATATATATATATATACACACACACACACACACACACACACACACACACACACACACACACACACACACACACACACACACACACAACATGAAGATAGAAGGGCAACTTTTTATTAGCTCTCGCAGTCATCTTCATTTAAAACAAATAACTCAGTCTTTGTTCCTTCCGCCTCTTCCTCCCTGTTGTACTGTGTCTCAGGTAACATGTACCACAGTCCCCTGCCGCCCCTGGCTCATCCCACGCTGGGCAGGACCCAGCCCTCCCCCGACCCTAAGGCCCTCTTCCCCTTCCATCTGCTGCCTGGATTTACCAACGTGAGTATCTTCAGTCATGCTTGGATGGTGCCACTCGCCGTCCCTGAATTAAACCTCCAATTGTACCCTCTGGCGAACCATTTTTTACCCTTTATTTTTGGTTCCACTAGCAGAGTGAGAATCATGGCTGTAGTTTGCCTGCGTGGAGGTAAATGTTTAATATGAGCGCGCTGCCTACACCTTTCCAAATATATCACCTGTGATGCAGAGAGTGGTGACATTTCCACGCAACCTGGGGGGTGTCAGAGCTGCTTCCTTGGTATTTCTTATGCAGAGCGTTACTCCGAGCTGCCTGGCTTGGATGTTTGTGAAGGGTGAACGTGGAGGGAACTAATACGGACCAGGGCCAGGTTCAGAGGAGCGGACAGTGTCTTATATCCTAATCTAATACTGCCTTATTAATGAAAAATCAAATCAGGTTACTGGGCTGTAAAAATAAAAACGTAATAACGTTTCAAGTCAACATGGAACCTGTCCGTTGCACACAGGGCTAAACTGGATTTTACATTTGTCTCATTTCTAGCATATGACATACATGCAGATGTTGAGAAGAGACCCACACAGGGAGGTAAATGAAGGTTTTAACAGACACTGTAATCTGTGAAGGTCTGTATATTTTCAGAGCTGTCAGCATGCTGTGAGATGCATCCGTTTTGCACTTGTTCAGGTGAACACTGTTTATCAGCGTTAGCTACGTTCTGGAAAAGCCCATCCGCCTGGAAATAAGATATTTGTTCAGATCTAATTCCCCTCTCCCTCCCACTCCTACCTTCTCCTCTATCTGTTTTACTGTAGGACGTGCTGTTCTATATTTATATTTATTCTTTTTCTGTCATTCATCTCATTCCCCATCTTCTCGCTTTCAGAAATCTTACCTCACTTCTTCCCCTACATTTCCCTGCCAACCTTTTGTTTAGGTGTTTTTCTCTTCTTTTTCTTTTGTAAGGTAAATCAGACTTTTTTTAAATTTTACATTTAATAATTCACTGACCAGAACACACAATGCTCATACAACAGAAACAAATATATTTATTATAAAATATTCCTATTAAATTTGGTTTGTGGAACCAAACTTAACCTTTCATTTGATTTCACTTCCGGCGCTTCTTCCACCCTGCAGCTGTAGGTTTGTCTGACAGATCAAGTCATCATTGTTTTTAGATTTAATTTTAATAGGCATATATATTTTTTTTATAACATTAGGTTTTCAGTTGTGTCACAGGTATTTTCATTTACATGCCTGGAATATCTAAAAAATGTGAAATGAGAAGTAAGCACAAAGCAAGCAAAATGCTGCCAAAAGTTGCCAAAAGGTGATGACCCTGCGTTTGGAACACAGCAATAACACAATGCCCACTCAAGATAAAAACTCAAATTAGCATCTGATTAGATTAGAACAAGTGAAAATGCATATGTCGATTCATCCATTGAGGGAGTAGGATACCAGGGAAAATTGGATAGGTCTAGTAGCTTTCAACCCTAACAAACAGAGCATTTGAAAAGCGGTCTGTGGTTGACACCTTGGCGCATTAATCCTAGTGTCACCACAGTGATTAACGACTTTAATTCAAAAATTGTAAAATTATGGAAGCTTTCAGATTGACGCTGTAATTCCTGCTCCAGTTCTGACTGCCATTGTTAGTCTGATGTGTGCAGGCATGCATCAGCACCTTTCACCAATTCACAGTGGTGGCCTACATTAGCCTCAAACTTTGTCACTATCACTTGCTGTTTCTCAAAACAGAAAGTTTGGCCCTAAAAACTGACGTAAAGATAATGCCACACATGCGATGCATGACAGGGAATTTAAAAGAGATTTAGATGCTAGCTGAAATCAAAACATGCTCTTCATTTGGCTGAGACATACAAAGCATGACTCGTCCTGAACTTTAAACACACAAGAGCCTCATTTGGACGGATTGACTTGTGAGCTAACGCAACCTGCAGAAATCAGTGAATTTCTTGTTAGAAAATAAGAAATGCAGAAAGTAAAACCAGCTGTAAAAGAAAACTGATTCTTGCCTGATAAACTTTATGTTCACAAACAGCTGCAGCTCCACCTCGTTGTTTCCTCCCTGCTTGAACTATGTTGGGTCTTTATGCCTCAGCTCTGGATTGTTGCTTCTCTTTGGTCTAAGATCGCTATTTATTTTTATATTTATAATCCCGGGCCATAAAGTGTTTCCAGCAGTCTCGTGAGGAAAATCTGTCCCGTTTATGTATTTACTTCCACAAAGCTTATACACATGCCCTGCGCAGATGATTTTACAGAAAAAGTGCTTACTCCGTACCTTCTTGTGTGTCCGCAATTAGCGGACGCTTCAACGTAGATTACTACCGATTAGAAATGTCTTTTTTTTGTTTCTCAACAAAATAATCTATGCATGCTAATCGTGGGAAACATCATTTTCCATTATGCTTGAAGCAAACAAAAAACACACTTTTTAAAAATGTATTTACCTTTATATTTATTTAAATAGAGATGTACAAAACTTCATAAAATTAATTCCTCCTTTGCTTTAAAAAGATTATTTGAAGCTAAAACAGCAACAGAAGAGGAAGGAATGTTTTCCTTGAGAGCATTTTTCTTCTTCCTCTGAATTAAACTGAGTTGGCACACAGCTGACCTCTACCAGTGTGCATTGTTTTTTGCCTGTCTTCTTAAGCTTTTATTTTCTCTTCAGTGAAGATATGGTAGGGATCAGCATGCCTATGTTGATGCAGGGATTTTTTGGCACCCTTTTGCTTTGGTTAAAGGTTTGCGTGCTTATGTGCTCCGATCAAACTCCTAATTTGGCTTGTGGATTCAGGATTGTTCTATTTTTATTCTTTCAACTGGAGCAAAAACAATGTTGATTCTAAGAAAATTATGATTTAATTCTCAAATAAGCAAAGGGAGCAGCCAATTCATGCCAAATCTACTCAGTTTTGATGTCAGGAGTTCGTGCACATCTGTCACGGTGATCCACAGTAATTAGTAGTATATTCGGCATCGTAAATGTTGAGTCTTGATTGTGATCCAGCTAAAAACGTCTGCTTAGTTTCACCCGGACAAATGTTTCAGCCTCGACTGGCTCCCTGGAGCGGAGCGCGCCTGACGAGCTGCTACTGCTGAGTGTCAGAGGGGTTTGCGGAAAGATTGCGCTGATTATAATTGATGCTGTGTGCTGGATGTGATGTCTTCATTCGGGGCGATTTGCATTCTCAGGTGACGCGGCTTTTGTGCGTGTCTGTGTGCAGGGGATTGTAGGAACGGAGTAAAACGGGCGAGCTGACTTTGCCACAGGTGCTTGTCGGTTAGGAAGTGCATGAAAGGAGCCGAGGATAGGAGAGTGAGACCACTGGGATGTATGAAGGTGACTTTGATCAGATGGAAGCTGAGGGAGAGGCAGGAAGTTTAGAGGTGAGCAGATGGAGCAGCAGAGTGAGAAACGTGTGATCGAAGGTGAAAGGGAACCGCAGGGCCTCTGATGTTCAGTCTCATCTGGAGACGCAAACATCACGCTTGGAGTGTCTTTTCACCGTTTGGTTTTTCAGGAATAACCCAAAAAAAAAAAATTCACGTGGGAGAGTGAGAAAACAGTGAGGATAAATTCCAGTACAGCGGCCTACAAGTATCAACAACAATCTGAGAGATTACACATACACAGATTCTGGTTCTGATGCCCTGACAGGAATTTAGCTTGAGCCCCACAGCTGTTCTGTGTTCCCGGAGAACAGAACAACCTGACTGACCCGTACCAATGTCCGAATAAAATGAATGAATCTTTGATCACAGTAGCATAGTTTAACATAGAAAAGTAAAATAAAATCCACCCTGAGTACATTTGTTCAGTGGGAAGAAAACTAATGACCAATAACTAATCACCAATGTCATAGTTTAATGCACCCCTAACAATACCAATAAAACCATAAAAGGTTTATTGTGTTGCAACTTTTAATCATCAACGTCCTGTCTTTTTTTTTTTTTGGAAGAAGTGTAACTTGACACAGACGCCCATCTTTCTCAGCAGCTCTTCAAAACAAGAAAGATGAACTAACATACTCGTTAAGTAAGGCAGTCGTGTGTCGATCTTCACACAGCGCTGGGAAAAAATACTTGCCCCTACAGATTGCTTCTGTTTTTGCTTTTTGGTCACATTTAAAAATGTCAGACCATCAAACAAAATGTAATATGAGACCAAGAAAACCTGAATAAATATTGGAAAGTAGTTTTTAAATTATGATTTAATTTTTTAGGGTAAAAAACAAACTGTCTGAACCAACTAATCAAGAATTTCTGATCACTGGCCATGAAAGATTTACTGTGGAGGGATTTCGTCCCTTTTTTAACAGAATTGGTTTAAGTCAGCCACACATAGAGGATTTTCAAGCATAAACGGCCTGTTTAGGGTCACGTCACTGCATCTCAGTCAGATTAAGTCTGGATCTATCCCACTTGAAAACCTTACTTCGTTTTTTTCAGAGGTGCACTTCCCGGTGTGCTTGTCCTATTTCGATCTTACGGTCATAAACTGATGGCTGAATATGCTGCTTAAGGATTTTCCGTAGGAGAGCAGAATATATTGTTCAGACGTTTACAGTGAGTTGTCAAATATGACAAAAATAACTTTATTTTGAAACAACACACAGTTGAGAGGTACAGCGCCTTGCAAAAGTGTTGATCCCCTTGGCTTTCGCCCTTTTTTGTCACAATTCTGTAGGTTAAATGTTTTAAATCTTATTTTATCTGATCGATCTGCACAAAGATTTTATGAATTTATTTTGTCCTATTTTTCTTTCTTTCTTTCTTTCTTTTTTTGTTACAGAAAACTTTACCATACACTTTATGCATATTATGAAATGGTGCACACTCTCAAAAAACATTTTAATTCCAGGTAGTAAAGCAACAAAACATAAAAACGCCAATAAAGGTGAATACCTTGGCAGGACACTGTAGTCAAAAACCTTAAATGCAATAAAGCATTCATCAAATTTAAGGCTTTATACACATTTCTTTCCAATGGTCCCAATACATTTAAGTGTCTAAATTTTCTTTACCTAATGATTAATTTTGGTCCATGCAGACAAGTTATTGACTTTTATTATGCTGAGTTTCAGTGATCGCTATAACTTCCACTATCGCCTTGAGGTGTTTGTGTACTAAAGCAAAGTGTAAACATCATGTCTGACGGGGGAAAAAATAAGATTTACTTACTCTTGGAATACAAAAGCCGTGATGAAAGATCTGGAACTTTCTCATTAGGTTGTTGATATCTGATGTTTTAAAGCAACACAAACAAAGCTACACAATGTTCCCACTTTCTTCAAATGATGATTTCTTACAGTCTTCCTGGGACAGGCCTAAATGAGATTCTCCTGCAGGTTTAAAGGTTGCCGTAAAAAAGCTCGTTGTTTGTTTAATGGCTAACAGAGGCTGTGGTCAACACTGCTTCGTGGTGGTCCGAATGGATTCTAATCAAGTCGTGAAGGAAAACACTCTGGGGGCATCTTTAGACAATTTTAAACTGAGACCCAATTCTCTCCCGGATCTCTCTCTCTTTCTCCGTGGCCGTACTTACTATGGAAGCTTTGATGAACTGTCTGGACTGGATTTGGAACATTGAACCATTTAGATCCGTTTCTCCATTTTGAGCTACCGCGCTCCAGTTCTTAAAATCTGTTTGATGCAAGGTAACTGGGCCACCTAGCTACAGAGTGTTCTCAATCAAAGACACTGAACAGAGTGATATTTTACTCAGTTATCACACATTTAAAAAAAATATCACAGTCTGTAATGAAATGAACAAACTGGTGCAACAATGTTTTCATGTATTATATTTGATGTTCTTCTATATCTCGGTGTAGATGTGGAGGGCTGTTAGGATACAGTGGTTTGCCGTTCTCTGTAGATCATTGTCCCCTGAGAGGAGATCCTTCTACCTAGAAAAAAAATAGTTATTTTTCCCCCTATAGAGGAAACACTACTACAAGCAAGAATGCAGTTATTTTTTTAGCTTATGATAGTATTCAGTGTTGTTTCCAACAACAGCAACATAATAGAGGTGTACAAATTTACATCCTTACCTGCAGTCCAAGGGGCAAGGGACATTTAAAACTGAAAGGACTGCTATGGGTAGTATTGGGAAGATGGACTGAGAAACTTACCTTGATGTTGTACTGGCTGACCTTGTACCTGATAAGCTGCAAGGAGTGTTACAAACAGTACGTTGCATGAGAATTCATCCTTTTTTCTTTGCTTTTCACATTTAGTCATGTTGCAACCACAAACTCCTGCGCATTTTATCTGGCTTTTATGTGATAGAAAAGCACAAAGTAGCACATAAGAAAAAAAAAATCAGGAAAAAACAGTAGTAATTATGGTGGGTATTTGTGTTATCTGGTCTGTGGCGGTATCTTTCTACCAACTTTGCACGTTTAGAGACTGATATTTTTACCCTTTCTGCAAAATAGCTAACGTTTAGTCAGATTGGAGGGAGAACATCTGTGAACATTAGTTCTCAAGTCTTGCCAGACTTAGTCGGTTTTAGGTCTAGACTTTTAACTGGGTCACTCTATCATACGAACATCTTTGATCGAAGCCATTTTATTGTAGCTCAGCCTAAATTTTTGGGTCGTTATCATCCTGGAACCGCTGTACTAGTCTCTTGCAGAATCTAACAATTTCTATCTGCTTTAGGGCCATTTATCTTATCATCAACTTTAACAAACCTCCCTGTTGAAGAAAGTATCACTACCACATGATGATTCACAGTGGTCATAGTAGCATGGTATATTCAGCGTTAGTGTTCAACCACACATAGTGTTTTGCAGGCCAACAAGTTAAGTATTGGATGGATCCCACCAGAGTAACTTTTACTGTTTCCCCTACATGACTTGGGCCATTTTATTGCGGAGCGTGCTGCAGTCCATGTCTGAATTTGCCATCATATTTCTGTTTCTCTAGAAAGCCAAGCCATGTGTGCATGTGAGGGTACGTGAGTCACTGCCTTTAAAAACTCATTGCCCCCTGCCTGTTTATAAACAACTAAAAATGAGTTTCCTTGCCACACCGTAGAGGTTATAGAAGAGAAGTTTAGTCTGGATGGTTTAGCTAAAGGCAATCCTCCTTTAATGAACAGACCACATATGTCTGTTGATTAAGGCGTCAGACAAAGAAAGGAGTGAGGCCTGAAAACAGATCAGGTTGTTCTGAACCGGAGATGCAGGTGTTGCATAACATCCAGTAGCTTTGAATGCCATATATATAAACATGCATTTGGTGATTAAACATTTTCCACCCACATGGGGGGGGGGGGGGGGGTACTTTTAAAATACCTTTGCCTTTTTACTGCTGCCGCACTTTTTGACTCCCCTGCTGTTAGCACTTTCTATAACCCCTTTTTGCCAACAGGAATGCATTTAATCTACTCCCATAGCATATTTGAACATAGAAGCATACAGAGAAATAATTATTCTGCTTAAAACCCACCAATGACCCAGACCAATCCATCTGGTGTTTATTTTTAATCTCCGTGCATTTCAACTACTTTATGTTACCACAACCTCTAACGAGGTCTAACACCATTCCTGTCTGAGGGCACGAGTTGCTTTTCACACATTTGTTATTTGTTTTACACCAGGGCGGCGCAGTGGCAAGAAGATCTTGGGTCCGAATCTCAGCTGTGGCCTTTCTACATTAGGTTTGCATGTTCTCTCCATGAATGAGTGGATTCTCTCTGGGTACTTCGGCGTTCTCCCACAGTGCAAAATTGTAGTACAGTTGGTTAGTTCTCTAAACTGCCCTCAGGTGTGGTTGTTTGTCCTGTGTGTCTTTATGCTGCCCTTTGTTGGATTAAAAATATGTCAATGGTGTACTCCAACCCTTGACTCTGCAGGACAATATGGATCTTTCACCAAAGCCTCTTGGAGGTTGTTTTTTACCGCCATAAAGTTCAACCATAGTCTCTGTCATGATCTGCAGGTGTTTGGGTTTTTTCTTTTTTGTCTGTTTTCAGTACTTCCTTGTTTATTTATGTTCTTTTAGATCTTACCATATTAGTTCATGCTTTTGTGTTTTTTATTTCTCTTTTACTCCTGTCTATATTTTTCCCTTTGTTTGCTCTTCTTAAGTCAACCTCCTCTGTACATTAGTCTCCTTTCCTCAGCTGCCTTGCAATCGTTCCGCCTCAGCTGCTCTACGTTTCCCTCTGATTAAGATCTTCTGGTTCATTTGTCATTTCTCCACCCAATTCTGTTGACTGACCATTTCAATTCATGTGCTTCATGGCCTGTTATCCTTGTGCAAGTCCTACCTGTAGATTTTCTTATTTTTCTTTATTACAAACACTATTTTTGCCACAGCAACTATCTGCACATAGGTCCATTTTCAACTACTCCATGACAATCTGATCTGACCAAAGCAACATTTTGGTGATGCCAAGATGCCACCCTTTGCTGCAGTTCTCTAAACGTGATCACTGGATATTGTCTTTGCCTCCCTTACCATTATGCTCACTGTGTGTGAAGGCAGGATACTGTTCAGATATTTTATTGTAAGCATTTCCTAACGTATGAAGACCAACACAACTCTTCTATTTATCTTCCTTTCTTAAAAGTTCCTTTGTCTTTCCCATTTTGATCAGCAACTAAGAGAAATGGCCCTCCTGGCCCGTCATATTTACATTCAAGGGAAACAACATTTCATCAATTACCAATTAAAGGTTCTCTTACACTCTGGTTAACTTAAAAAGTATTCTTTTCTGTTTGAGATTGTGCTGTTGACGTAAAAGCCCACTTTATTTTAAGGATTTTTACACATCTTTGTCAGAAGACTATACTTACTGTAAGTTGAATAATGTCAGGCGTACTTGTTACCAAAAGACAAATAGATTATGAAGGCTCTACATTATGAAGTGCATATGTACCAGATTTATGTGAACATGTTAATGCTCATTTTTTAATTACATTGAAAATAAGTAACAGTGAAAACAGATTGACCCGCTGTGAATCCATCATTCCCTGTTCATAGAAGCTCATCTATCAACTGCCAGTTTTTAAACCTGAAGGTGTTGGATGATAAATTACTTTAATGTGCATTAAATCTGCCTTCTCTGGTTCTTCCTTTGCAAATGATGTGTGATTATATAGATGCTGATGTGTTAATTATGGATTTTTCTGGTTTCGCATTTTCTGACGCTGTCTCTTCAAAGGATCACGCTAACAGCATGTTATAACACTTTGTATCTTCCTTTTTGCAACGTGAGTCAGTTTTCTTTCACACAGTCTGAAGTGTTAATGTTACACTCATGCCTATTATCTGTTGCAGCAGATGGATCATCTCCATAAAGCTCTGATTAACCCAAGCTTTGGGCTAACATCCCCCCTGAAGAGGAAGCCCAGCTCCTGCGGCGTTTGTCGAGTGAGATTCAACTCCGAGGTGGGTGGTGTCTCATGGGAAGGACTCGCTTTAAGCTGTTGCTCTCATGCTGCCTTTTGTTTTTTCACACACACCCTTTTTTATGACAGTTTAACGGTTGAAGAGACCTGCCCTTAAGATTCAACGTTGTTTGACTGGATTTGAGGAAGTTTAGCTGTCTTACGTAACATCTGGCTGATTTAGAAGCACTTTTAAAAGAAAGTTTGTATAAAATTAGCCAGAAGTGTAATTGCCACAAATTATATTTCTATAGTACGGGAACGTCTTCAGAGTACATGAGATGGAAATGTTTAGGAATAAACATGTAAAACAGAGAAAGCTGTGTCCATCTGAGACTGTTTATCCGTAATTTACACCTAAAGCAGATGTTAGCAAAGACGAATGCAAATCTCCTGTACAGCGCCTCACAGAATGATTGATTCCTCTTGAACCTTTTCACATTTTAAGACATTAAAATCACAGACCCATACATTTTATTGAGATTTTTTTTTAAAAGAGTACTAAATTAACAAATGAAAGATTTATTCTTGTTCAACTCGCCAGAGTTCATCGCTCCATCGGCCTACAGTAAATATCAGTCCAGCAAAGGTCAGTTCTCGGATACAGGCAGCAAGATTTTGGAATTAGTTTTTCCATTTAGCAAAAGAAAGGCCCTCTGTATAAGGGTTCAAAGGGCATCTAAAACCGATTTGCAGAGGAATGATTGTGAGTTTTGTTATTGTTTATGCATTCTATCTCAACTCTCATTAGTATTTTTTAAATGTGGTGTTTTTATTTTTTCATCTTGATGATTGCAACAAATTTATGATCTACCTAGCAGCGATTGTTCTAGTTTTTATTGTTTCGATTTTTCATTATATGTGGCTAGAGGCCTCATAAAAGCCCAGTGTTTTTTTTTTTTTTTTTTTGCCTCTTCCTCCACTGTTTTTTTGTTGTTGCTTTTTTCCTTTGAAAGTACTGATCTGGATTTTAACTGCACTAATAAATGAAATTGCACTAAACTGACTAGACAGGTCAGATGTTTTCACAACATGAAGTTATGGAGAAGTTTTAGGTTGTAAGATGATAAAATGAAGCTTTGAACCACTCACAGAGCACTTCCTAACCTATCATCTGACATCAGAACAAGTATTGCAAAACTAGGAAGACCTGGACGTCAACCTAAACTGACAAGCAAACCAAAAAGAGCATCAATCAAAGAAGCAGCAAAGAGGCCCATGGTAACCCTATAGCCGCAGAGACCCAATGCTCATGTAGGAGAATCTGTTGACTGGACTGCTACTGACCAGGCAGTGCCCAGGTTTTTATTTTCTTGAAGTGTGAAAATAAGAAAACCAGATTTTGTGACACAGCAAACATATGGAAGAAGGTGATCACCGAGGCTAAACCTGCAAAAATGCTGCCGTATTGTCAAGCAAAACTAACTGCACATCACCATAAACGCCACCCCCACTCCATAACATTGAAAAAGCAGCTTTGGGAATGCCTTTCTTGAACAGAGACAAGAAAGCTGGTCTGAGTTGACGAGGAAGTGAATAAATGTATGTACAGGTCAATCTTGGAAGAAATCCTGTTAAATCCTGTTAAAGGCTTCAAAAGATTGGGGTAGAGGAAATTGGGCCTATAGGACAGAGGTTCCAGCAGGATCCCCCAGATCCACAATGTAATTGTTTAGATCAAAGCATTTTCATTTGCTGAAATGGCCTTGTGAAAGTCCAACCCTAGCTCAAATTGAGAATCTGTGACCTGAAAATTTATGTTCAAAGAGGCTCCCCTTCCAATCTGACTGAGTTTGAGATATTTTTCAAAGGAAAGGGTAGAGAAATCAGTCTTTGGATGTGCCAAAACTAGTAGACACACCCTGAAAGACTTGCAGGTGTAAATGCAGCTATAGGTGGTTCTATTGTGTCATAGGGGGGATTAAATAAAAGGATCCCATAGTTTTCAGGTTTTTTAAATAGAATTCTTTTTTTATTTTCTTATAATCTTTACAAGTATGCACCATGTTCCGTTGGTCGATCACAAAGAATCTCAGTAAATCACATTAATGTTTGTTCTTCTAAGATGATAAAATGTGGAAAGATCAAGGGGCACGAATACTTTAGCAAATCTCTGTACTTGTAATCTAGTTTCTACATGTTATACAACTATGGAAGTAAAGGAATCCTCTAATATCGCTAGAAATACATTCTTTTTCAGGTTAATGTGAAACAAGCTCAGCTGGTTTTAAATTTGCTGTCCCTTTATGATGTTTTGGTGCCTTCTCTCCAACATACAGGCTCAGGTGTCCTCCCACTATAGTGGCACGAGGCATGCGAAAAGGCTCAAAGCTCTGGACGGCCCAGAATCCAAGATCAAGACCTCTGAACCGGTCGCCAAGGAAACAACATCACAAATCCTCCCGTCATCCTGCTCGCAGCCCTCTGGCTCTGACACGACATCAGAAGGTTTGTCTCTGAAGGCACGCATGCTCCTCTGCGCTTGTGTGCCTGTGTGCTAGCGCGCATGGACATCAGTTATATGACAGCGTTAGATATATGAACGTACAGCTTGAACCTTCTCTTCTCAGTCACGACTTTAACTCTTTGATGTGAGAACCCTCCTGCTGCTTTGGGTTGCGCAGCGAGCAGATTAAAGGTTGTGCATTATCCTCTCCTCCGTCTTCATGTCTACATTTTCTGACCTCATTCAGTGGCCTCCTGAGATCAAACACGCATTGAAAAATGCTTTGAATGCAATCTGTGGGCAGCTGTACAGTCTGCCTGCAGACTATGTGTATCTGGAGGCATGTCAGCGTTACTGTGGAGGTGTGTCGAAGCATTAGCTGCTTTCAAGCATGTGCATTTTGTTCTTTTTGCCCCGGCTGATGCTTTTTGCGTGGGTGTTAAGAAACAAAAGCAACAGCGTTCACCAAGCTTAAGAACAAGAAAGGTCCTACATCCATGCCTAACCCCATAAATAAGGTTGTTTTTAATGTTTGAGAATGTCTGAAAGGAGATTTTCAGGCTGGAGTTTGTATCAGGTTGAGCACATGATGAACATCTAGACCTGGAGGGATCAGTGGGAACAATCAGACGCCCACTCAACTTGGCCGGGCTAATCATTGTTAATAGCATAGAGTGAATCCGTTATCTCAGCCTGTGCTCCTCTAGGACCAAGTGGTTCTCACTTAGGAGCCAACTAATCTTTATGTAGGACTGTCAATTAAAGAGCGTGCAGACAGATCCAGGGGGAAATAATTGAGTGTTGTCAAAAAGAGAAGTTGGAAAAGCTCAACATCATCTGTTGCCTGAACCTGGTGAGTTTTTAGCTCAGCAATTTTAGAGAGAAAGAGGATTTGTTTAATGGGGTTTGTATGTACAGCAAGTCGATTAAAGCATCAGCCAAATCTTTAAATGTGGATGTAGAGATGGACTATTATGGACTACTATAGTTAGCTTTGACTGCCACTAAATTAATCTTGTAATAAATAATACTGTGTATTTTTTCAGTGACGTTATCATGGGCGTTGGGTGTTTGTACCTGTACTTCTTCGGTTTGTTTTCTTGGTCTTTCTCTATCTCTTTCTGGAGGCATAGAAGCAAATTCTGAGGATATTGTCTTGTAATTCTCCTTTTTTCACCTTCTTTCCCTTTTAACGTTTTGCCTCACCTTTCTCCCTTCCTTTTCTTTCGCCTTTACCTTCTTTGTTTCTGTGTCCATTGAATTTGAAATAATCGCAATAATGTCCAATAACGTTTTTGTCATATATGTCAAGCGGAGCACAATAGCGAAAGCAGTAATGCTCCACTTGTGAAAGTAAATCAATTGGGCTCTCCTTGGCACTAAGAAAGCAAATCTAAGTGCTACACTGCCAGACATGACACGTAAAGAAAAGAGCTGGACTATTAGGTTAAAGATGTAAATTATGCTACTATATAACGATTCCATTCAATTTGGTTTATTTATATTGCATCAATTCACATCGCATGTCGTATCAAGGCACTTTATACAAAAAAAATGTCAATTCAATCCAATTACCCAGACAGATACCAAGTCAGTCAATCAATATCCTATCAGTTCCATTTATGAAGACCAGGAGTTTAATTTATTTGATTCCTTTTTAATCGGGTACATCATCCAAAAACTACGAGATAATCACCAGGAGAGCTAAGAATTTAATGAAACTGTAAATCCACCATTAATCTTTTTTTTTTTTTTTTTTTTTTTTTCCCAGTGTCCTGTCTAGCAATGTGGCAATAAGAATTGATATCTTAATGCCAAATAGAGCTCGACAGATTTTACTTTCACAAGTGGAGCAAACAGCTTTCGCCATAATGCTCCGCTTGATTTGTGCGTGTAAATAGCTTTATTGTGATTCCTGCAGGGAGAATTTCAGATTATGTGGACACTACAATGGGAAAGTAGGAGAGTAAAAGAAAAACAAGAAGAGAAGAAAAAAAAAGAAAGAAGAGGTGAAAGAAAGAAGAGATAAAAGGAAGAGAATGATAAAACATCCTCTGTCTGCTCCATCACCTGGAAAGAGATACAGAAAGAACAGCACAACCAACAGACATAAAGCAACAGATACAATCGTGTAACACCTTGATACCATTGCTAAATCATATGTATTATTATTTAAGCTGACATGTGTAATGTGATACCTAAAAAAGAAAGTAAAAGAAAGTAAATAAATGAATTATAGCCTTTCTGTATATAAGTGAACATTTAATACCTGGGACCCGGCACCTGTGTGGGCATCACACAGATTAAGCTTTAATGATTGGGAAGACCTCGTCAGCCTTTTGTGAAATCTTTTTTGAAAAGATCTGTGCTTCATTGCAATTTCTATTGTATCGGAGCTAAGATAAAGGAGATGGAGAAAGGCTTTGGAGCTCCCTGCTCCACAGCCGTCCTTATCCCGTTCAAGATCAGTGTAGTAACACCAGAAAGTCTTCATCTCATGTCCAAGGAGATGGCCCCCGCTGCAGGCTCTCAGCCAGCAGGCAGGATAGACAACCAGTTCTTTATCTTTTTCTCTCTGTCAAATAAGTATTGGCCTTTTGCTCTTATGATCATCCTGTGTTGCTCTAAGGAATGTGAGGAGGTGTCTGAACAATAGACTAGGATATTTAGATGGAATGTGTCTTTTGATTCTTAGCCGAGATGATGTAGATAATAGATAATTAAACATTTCTTGTCGGATGTAATGACGGTAGATTCCCCAGTGGATGGTAAAGGAACATATTCTCTTAGGCGTTGTGCAGAAAGATTTCCTCTCCAGGGATGTTTGTAGAGATAAAGTCTCAGGAATGTTGAGGAGGGAAAAGGGTTCAGGAGTGTTGCAGCCAGACAAATGGTTGACGTGAGCAGGCTGAGTTTCAACAGTCAAGCGGGGCACAGATGAACAGGCTGAACCCATATATCGCATGTCTCTTAGACGGATCAAAGCTTCACACATCCTCCTTCTTTTGGTTCTTATTCGTATTCCTCATGACCAGATCATCGGTTTTTAAAAATCTTATCACTTTCCCAATCTTCCTGCCGTGTCCCAGTCAACAAATATGAAATGCAAGATGCCAGGATGCTGGTTTTATTGTTCAACTAAATTTGATTAGAGACAGAGTTATTTCCCCACAAAAATCAGTGTCACAACCAAAGATTAATCCACTAAAAGACATAAAACATGAAACAGAGCTTCTTCGCTCAAATAGTCACTTCAAATGTTGTTTAATATCTTATTTTGATATCATACCTGCCATAAGTATAAATACCAGAGGTTGGAGATTGACAACATAAATCTGTCCATGGTCACTTCATGGCCCGTATTTGATTTTTTTACATTTTCAGTCTCCCACAAGATATTAAACTGGCATACATCATTTTTTATACTGAATCAACAAATAATTCCCAGACAGATTGATTTTCCACTGTTGCACTGCAAGCCTACACTAGTATAAATTAGTATAAATTTCAGCGAGTCCTTCACTCAGGTCAAAAGTGTTGAAATCTCGCATTTGTGTGAAGTTGTCCGTTTACCCATTATTCTTCTGTACTCATTGTTGAAGGAGTGTGTTTCGGTGTCATCCGACACTTCTTCATGCTTCATCTGTTTCCTTTCTAGCTATCCCATTGAGTAATCATATCTGCTCTCTTAAATGTCTCCGATTTTAGAACCCTTAGCCCTGAACTCTTCTTCAGACCCGTCATCGTTGAGTAGCGGCCTCGCTGAAACATTGAAAGAGGCCACTAGCCACTCCCTGCCAGACAGTCCAAGGACAGCTGATGGAGAAAGGGAGACTCCAGATCAAGAGACAGAGGAAGAGAAAGCCAAACGCCTTCTCTACTGCTCCCTCTGCAAGGTGGCTGTGAACTCTGCCTCTCAGCTCCAGGCTCACAACAGCGGTAAGAAACAGTGAGTGTGTCGTCAAACATTGCGTAGCTACCTGTGTGAGTCTTTGCTGATGTCACCTCATGTGTGCTCAGGTACTAAGCACAAAACGATGCTGGAGGCCAAAAGCGGCGATGGAGCCATTAAGTCCTTTCCCCGGATAGGCGTCAAATCTAAGACGGCTGCTCCATCTGAGCCATCAACTGGACTGCAGAACAAAACTTTTCATTGTGAGATCTGTGATGTGCATGTCAACTCTGAGACTCAGCTTAAACAGGTGAGCGGTATTGCACGCTCTTTAAAGACACACTTTCAGACATTCCAGCTTTAACCAGACAGTTTCATTCTACAAGTTTATGATTTACATATTTTAATAATATGTTTTAGATGGATTTAGTGTCACATTACATCCTCATCCCATGAACGGAAGTGCCTTATTTGAAGGGAAAGGAGCAGCTATGGATTGAATGAGACCCCAAGCAACTTCTAGGCTGTTTGGTGCAATAAAAGGTCAAAATAGTCAAACAGAAGTGTTACATGATGTAGCTGCTTGCCTCTGATTTGCAAAACTTAAAAGAAAACCTAAAATAAAGGGTGTCTTAAAGGAGATAGTTACAAGTTTAACTCCTCCCGGCCAGCAGGTGGCGGACTCAACCACTCTTGTTCCAATCTTCAACTGTACCATTTGCCAGCCTGCTGCCAGGTCCAGTAGCATTAGCATAATAGTTAGCATTAGCAAACATTAAACTTACCTAACCAGAAGGAAAGCGACAACCTCTGCGTGGCTTCTGAGCCTCTTTTCTTTCCTTAAGTCGGTACAAAAGCTTGACCGATGTTCACCCTCATTTTGCTTCTATTTTCTTTGGTTCGCTTGAATCTGAGAAATGTAACGCAGAGAAGAAACCATTTCTCAGCTCTATCGCGGAGCTACTATGAGCCTGAGCTCTTTCTCATGTGACTTCAGCCGTCTGTTCTTTTTGGTTTTGTGTCGACGTTGGCATCATAACCAGCAATAAAATTTTTATGTATTTTGGACCCATCAAAATTTGTAAAAGCAATTTTTTTATATACTATATATTTTTCAGTAAAATTTTTTATTTCATTCTGCACTACTCTAGACATTCTGTGGATGTATTATTTTAGAAAAATGAACCTGTTTGATGAAAAGGTTAAAGCTATAACATTTAAAAGAAGATAGGCTAAAGTGATAGACATTGTTTCCCCATTCTGTCAATGTCTTAACTGCCCTAACGTCCATGTAATGCACTGACTACAGAAAAAAACAATATTAAAGCCTGACACGATCTTGTATTTAAAAGCTTTATTTAAAAATAAAACAAATAAAGACATGGTGCCGACTGGTTAATGTCCAGATTGGAGCAGGTGACAGGCAGAGCTGACAGCAGGCTGCTCACAACAGAAGGAGACAGGCTCGTGGCAGGGATCTGGTCCGTGAAGCAGAGAGGGCAAACACAATCTGTGAGACGGGCGAGAGTCATACATGGAGTAGCAGGGAGATCCCAAGGGATCTGTCTTCCTACTTCCTAAGGAAAGAGATCCTTCCTAAAGGATCCTAAAGGAATGTCAAAACATTCCAAGTCGTGTCCAGAAATCAGAGAGCCGATGAGGTGTCCAAGAGAGGGCAAGGCGAGACAGGTAAATCCAAGAACAAGCACTGGGTCAGAAATCCAGCAATGCAAAATTATGGATGCTGAACAGCTACTCACACACAGTGGCTTTTGATGATCTGGCTGTGAGAGGCAGATATAATTAAGCAGGATCACAGGTGGAATGAGTGCATGTAATTGGGAGAGAGACAGGTGTAACTGCTTCTGCTAATTAGCAGAGCAGGGTGTGGCAAAAAGCCAGCCCAGAAAACAAATGATCATGGCAGGAAAAACAGGACAGAAGGCATAACACTCCAAGGAGCTAAAACTCACTAGACACTTTTGTTTGCTTATTGTTTTTATTTTTAATATAACAAACACCTCTGAAGTTGCATTAACTACATCAAACCATTGCGAGTATAAATTCCTCGAAAAGTGGGTGTGGATGTTGCAGAATGGCTGATACCCAGATGTTTGTCTCCATCTATACTGATTAAATTAAGTAAAGAAGGAAATTAAAGAAGGAAATGTTTGAAATTCACAAAGACATTAGATCTTTTGAAATATTGCTTCATTGGAAGCATTAGATCTGGGTAATGTTTAGAATAATCAGTTTTGCCTTTTTGGACAATCATTAAAGGTGCAAAGGTTTAGGCCGAATCCTCTGAGCGTGCGCGTGAGTGTAAGGGCGCTGCACGCTCTCGTTCACCTGGCTACTTTGCTGAGTGTCTGCCGTAATCAATGCATTAGTGAGAGAACACGGGCTAACCAATATTTATAGGTTTCTTACCTCAGAAGACATTACAACTCTAAACAAAAGATCTGTGCAGTCGCAACATTAGATGCTTTTCCTCTTCTCCCATGCATGTGCACAACACTGGTGTCATTTCAACTTGTCGCCAGAGGGGGCAGACGTCTGCAGAAATCCTAGAACTTACACTATGCTCCTTTAAAGGAGAAATAAGCGAAATTTTACTACTTTAGATAGAAAGAACTAATGAATAGTGATGTAAAGGACTAAAAGTATCTTTTTAGATGAAATATGACATCAAACACTCTCTCTGTGTTGCTGTCCAGTGTCTTGCTTACAAAACCGGGCGGAGCCAACCAAAACGGTGGAGAGCATGTCCAGTGGATCGAAACATTCTCTTACGAACAGCATTATAAATTTATGAGTTACTTCTTAACAAGACATGGTCCTCCGAAAGGCGATGCAGTTTTGCCGTGAATTTATCCTTTGCAAATATTTACATACGCCGCAACGGGTGAGAAGGGGAGGGGAATTACAGCTGGATGGAGGTAGAGAAAGACATAGCTTGTCACATATCTTGTTACAGATAGGGCTCAACAGCCCACCTAGTGGTGAAATTTTGCTTTATTCTCTTTTAAATGGTTCATGAGTGGTTATGGCAAGATCATAGGGCAGTTGGTGCATGGCAAAAGTAATGGCAACAGGCCTTGACAGTCAACATCTGTGTAGATGGCTCTAAGGTTGGGGCTGATTGATGAAAACTCGTCTCTTTAGATGGCCAGCAACTCAATAGAATGTTTTTTTTTTTCTTTACATTTGGATTTGGTGTTCAATTCAAAAATACTTTATTATTCCCATAGTGAAATTAAATGTTATTATAACTCGTATTATGCAGGTTTCTTCTCTATTAGTAGATGACATGAAAGTTCAAAAGATTAAAAAAATGTAAACTTAAGTACAGAAAAGAGATTGTACTGATCATGGTTTTGGAGCTGTTATTTGCAAATCTGCTGATACTGATTAGATGATTCCAGTATGTTTGTTGGTCATTTCATATTTGTTTTAATGATCTGCACCATTTTATGTACATGTTTAATGTTTTGTTTTTTTAGCTTTTTTTATGAAACATTTTCATTTTTATCTGTGAAAGATTCAATGCTAATTAAGTGTACCTACTTATGAAAACATTTATACTCTGCATTTAATGTGCAAGTGTGGGGAAGGGCTTTGTTTAGACCACCTCTATTACACCACCTCTGTGCTGATTCCACAGGTGGATATTTTTACAGATAAAAAAGGTTTGTAACCTATTGGACTAAAAAAAACTTGCTTTAAATTTGGGGGATTTGTTCACAGTGCCTTTACTTTTTCAATCTTCTGACATTTTGAAGATTTTTACCAAGCAAAGAAGTATCAGCTCGATTTCTATTATTATTTTGAGAATTTCTTCTTTAAGAAAAATGAAAAAGAAGTTACATTTCATTGTGTTTTGAGAAGGAATGAGTTTGACCATCTATATTTAAAACATAGATCCTTCCTTGCTTACTGTATGACTCAAAATATTTTCAACACCGGACAAAGACAATAGAATTATTTGTTTGGACTGTTACATGACAGGTGTGTTTTTTCTTCTGTGCGAAAAGCAATTTACTTGACTCATTACAATGCAACAGATTACTATCAAATGCTTTTATAATAGAAGGTCCAAAAGTCTTGGTGTTTTTTGTGTTTTTTTTTGTGACTATAGAGTACATCCTTCAAATGAAGCATAAGCACCAGACGCTAGAGATCACTGCTTATCAGACTTCTTTTGCATATACTCTAAAGCTATAAAAAGGTCAGCTGTCTCCCACATTTGCTATTAACATGATTCAACAGCTCTATCCCATTATCCATCATGAATTACAGTCATGTATGAGGATATGTTGGACTCTGCATATTTTATTCCAAATCGCAGTGGGAACATCTCACACCTGTCGATGCAGGTGAGTTAAAACCGCCGATCTCCCAAGATAATGAGCTCAAAGCTACCTTTTCTATTTCAGTGAGCATTTGAGTCCGTCGCTGCCCTTTCTGTTCGTGATATGACTGCATAATGTTGGTCTCCATACCGAACTGTTTCAAAGTTAACTTTGGCCAGGTGCTCATGAATATTTAGCTGCTCGCTGCTGATTGCGTGCCACGCAGGCCACAGCCATCTGTTTGTGCTGGTCAGTCAAATCAAAAGGACCTTCAAATCGACCAATTTTGAATATTTTGTTTCTCTCTTTGAATTCTCAGTATGATCATTTTTTTAAATAAACCTCCTTTATTTCATCTGGACACAAAAAAGGCTGTTCCCATTTTTATCTTTTTCATCTTTGCTTTTACACTCTCCTTGTATCTGTCTTGATGCAATTTCCTTTATGTTTATCTTTCCATCTTCTGCTCCAGCACATCAGCAGCAGGAGACACAAGGACAGAGCAGCAGGTAAACCGGCCAAGCCAAAGTTCAGCCCCTACACTCCCACCCAGCGACTCCAAAGTCTCCAGGCAGTGAGTACTGTGCTGTTTCAGTGCTGACGTTTCTTCTCCATCATTGTGCTTTCGTGATTCCCAGGAGCCTCTTCTAGGAAACTCAACTCCCTGAACCCAGCGAACCAAAATGTCAGCGATATCAACTGAAGCATGAAAACCTGTGTTGCTTCGATGTTTGAAATTAGACAAGCTGACTAAATGCAGAATTCTCCACAAATACTGGCACCCCTGTTAAAAATTGTAAAAGTGCTTTAAAATAGATTAATCCTTGGTTGCAGAAGCAAATTTTGTG
The DNA here is from genome assembly GCA_037039145.1 of Fundulus diaphanus. Classification (NCBI taxonomy): domain Eukaryota; kingdom Metazoa; phylum Chordata; class Actinopteri; order Cyprinodontiformes; family Fundulidae; genus Fundulus; species Fundulus diaphanus. The sequence continues at coordinate 30,981,343 of CM073135.1, forward strand.
AGTTTATTACATAATTTAACCACAATCTAATCTACCCTAAATGTAGCCCTGTGCAACTTAAGTATTTATTAATTTTATTTTACTGTTTTAATTGAGTGGTTTATAAACATTAGGAACCTTAATTATTTGTCTATGATGTCCTGTTGCCCCAGGATATAAATATCATGTGAGACTGAGGTCACTCTTCAAAATGTAATAGATAAGAGAGTATATCATACAAGTGAGGCACATGCATGTTGATATTCAAAAGTCAGAAAACCGTTACAAGTAAAAACATGTATCTTGCCACCAGTCACACTGTTTGAAACAGATTGAGAAGAGCTGAATGCAAGTCTCCAAGACAGCCATTAGAGGTTTTCAACCTGTCATCCAGAGGAAAATGTACTTTGTTGCCCTTCCATCAAAAATGTAAACGTGTGGAGTTTGCAAAGCACTACTGGGGCTTTAACTGGAACCATGTGGTTTGGTCAGACATGACTAAGACTGAGTTTCTGACAAGACGCTCTCCAGGGGTCATGTTTTGTGTCTGTGGATGACCAGACTGTAGGCAGGCAAATACAAAAAACAAATACTGAGGAAGGGGAGTAATGTTGAACAGGTGAGTCTTAGGGAGTATTCACACCAAGAAAGTCCTTTGGTCCGCTTGTTAGGTCTGGAACAAAAGCAACTTTATTTATTTATGTATTTTTCATTTGGTGCAGTTTGGTTACCTATTGCACTTTTTGCAAGTCAACTTCAACCAGGAATAAAGTCAAGCGTGTGATGATTGTTGTATGCACTGGACTGAAATGACTAGGCTGGGATGGAGAATGCATCCTGCAAGCTAAAGGAGTCAGATGGTGTGCTGGCAGCAGCGTTGCTAAGCAATGTGGGTACTACATTAACTGCTTCGGGGGTTTGTTTAGTCCAAACAGTTGTATGTTTTCCGTAGTTGGGTCAGATCGAGGCCGTTTCATAATCTCACCAGAAGAAGTGGGTCTTGGTCCAGTAATTTGGGGGACGGATGAACTTTGGTCCATTTAAAGCAGACCAAATGTGGAATACACCATTATTAACTTAATAAGCTACAGCTATGGGGGGGGGGGGGGGGGGGGGTTAAAAACAAGTACAACAGGAGAACACTGTTCAGGACACTAAAGCAAATACTCTACATGGGAAGTAGAACCTGACACATGCAAAACCAAGGACTGTAACACTAAACACAAGGTAAACACAGAGAAATAAAAGTTAATGACAAATGAAAACAGATCGAAACACAAGAATCTACGAATATGCAGAATGAGCCTAGACTGATACAAAAAGTGACAAAACTCAAAGTAAAGCACCTTATACCCATCGTTAAGTACAGTGGGGAACTGGTGATGCTGTTTTTCTGTGTCTGGCATAGCAACCGTGTTGGAATCAAATTAAAAATGTCCAATTATTTCCTGACATTCTCTACTGAAACAAGTTACTCAGATTAAAGGTAGTTATTTTTTCAGTGTGACATTTTGATACAGCAATAAAAGACAGCATTTTTCAAGGCACAGAGCCAATGAGTGTACCAGGCACTATTCATGAAACTATTGATACTAATCTACAGGTATCTGTTTCTTCTACAGGACTGTCTCAGAAAATTAGAATATTGTGATAAAGTTCTTTATTTTCTGTAATGCAATTAAAAAACATGAAATGTCATACATTCTGGATTCATTACAAATCAACTGAAATATCGCAAGCCTTTTATTGTTTTAATATCGCTGATTATGGCGTACAGCTGAAGAAAACTCAAAAATCCTATCTCAAAATATTAGAATATTTCCTCAGACCAAGTAAAAAAAAAAATTATAACAGCAAAACAAAATCAAACATTTGAAAATGTCCATTAATGCACTCAGTACTTGGTTGGGAATCCTTTTGCACAGATTACTGCATCAATGCGGCGTGGCATGGAGGCAATCAGCCTGTGGCATTGCTGAGGTGTTATGGATGCCCAGGATGCTTCAATAGTGGCCTTTAGCTCATTTGCATTGTTGGGTCTGGTGTCTTTCAGCTTCTTCTTCACAATACCCCACAAATTCTCGATGGGGTTCAGGTCAGGGGAATTGGCAGGCCAATCAAGGACAGTAATGCCATGGTCAGTACACCAGTTACTGGTGGTTTTGGCACTGTGGGCAGGTGCCAGATCTTGGTTGTGCAGCGTTTCCTGCCACATTTCCCCCTTCCAACACACTTTTTGTGAATGTGCTTTGAAACTGCACTCTGTGAACAGCCTGCTCTTTGAGAAATTTCTTTTTGTATCTTACCCTCCTGATGGAGGGTGTCAATGATGGTCTTCTGGACAGCAGTCAGATCAGCAGTCTTCCCCATACTTGTGATTTAGTTTACTGAACCAAGCTGAGTGTTTTTCAAGGCTCAGGAAACCCTTGCAGGTGTTTCGAGTTAATTAGACGATTCAAGTGATTAGTTGAATAGCCTACTAGTATACTTTTTCACGATATTCTAATTTTCTGAGACAGTCCTGTACATGTGTTCTACTACATTTTCATATGAAAAACAAAAGATCTTGATGGTAGGTTTGTTTGTTTTTTCTGGTGCTTTTTCCTCAGATAAGACTTACTCTACAAAAAAACCAAGACCTGAGCAAACCTCTGGCATCCTGTCTCCTACATCGTCAACTCTCCATTGCCACCACCGGCCTACCACCGTTATCAGCCTTTCCCCTCCAGACCGCCACAAAGTCCAGCCCCGCCCTGTTTCATGGTCAGCCCCTCCCACAGGCTCTGCTTCACCCAGCCACCGGACCCATCTGTTCGCCACACACATCGGTTCTGTTTTCCCCGTTCTGACCCCATCAATCTCACAGCCAGTTTCGAGCTACAAGAAGAAGAAAGACCTCAGATCTTAACATGATCGGACATAAGACAGCACTCCCTGTTCTCAACAAACCAGAAGTGTGTCATGAAGAGCACAGAGGAGTGGTCGCAGGCACAAAACAAGCATTGAGAGATCTTACGACTAAAGGAGAAAGCAAATCAGTAAAATACAAGGTATATTAAGAAATGTTATTGTTGACTTTATGCAGGTGCGGATGTAGCTGTCATAGGTCTGCAATTGGTTGAACAAAATGCATAATGGCATAATTGTGGGATCACAAAAACTCTTGTGTATACTAATACAGATTATTGACTCAGATGCCTTTGGACATCTGAGTCTAAATCCATGTCATTTACGTGAAAAAGTCTGCCATGTATTTTCAAATGTTACGTTTTCCTTACCACTTTTCCATTTAAACTAACAAAACTAAAATATTGAACTATTGTCTCTCTGCATGGTTACATCTTGGACTTCAGTGAGCATAACAACTATTAAACACTGGCAGACAACAATGTTATCCCGTGTGTCTTTCACCATTCCAGTTTTAATCTATATTTTGAAGCAAGAAAACGGCTTCCGTAAATGAGTTGCTTCAACTAACCTTCGTAGGCATTTAGTCAAAAACAATTGTTCGAGTTATTGAGTAATTGTTTGGGATAGGTGCTAGGAAGAGCTCTTGAATAGTAGTTTTTTTAAGAAAATCCTCTAAATGTGCATTTTCTGGCTATTTCTTAACCTTAAATCCAAGGAAGTCATTGCATTGATAAATTAGTTAGAGCCTTTTCTCCACTAGTATCTAGTTGGCTCCACACGAATCCACTCAGTTTCAAGAGCTTTCCATTAGGTACTGCTCCTTGGTACCAGCTCCTTTTTTAGTACCTACTCAGTCAAAGTTTCAAGTGAGCAGAGTCGAGCTGAAAACTGTAATTACATCAGAAGACTTCAGGTTTCTGACTGGCTAGGGATTGGCATCTTTGGTTGAGTCGTTCTATAACAAGAATTGAACCCAGCATTTAAAAAAATAAAGTCACAACAACAACTGAGTGTACGGAAATAAGCAACACTAAAATCAACATAATGCCCCAACGATGAGCTGCAGAGATTTTGGAGCTTGGTGGCTGAATAGAAAACACCAGCTCCATCTGAAAACGTCTAACTGTAGCTCCTAGCTCCTGTTCCTGGACCTTTCATGGGGTTAACAGTAAGAACACTATCATGGGAAGGAAGGGAGCTTTGGACTGCTGTGTCGGTTTCAGACAGCCTTTAACGCCGACGTCGAGACGCGACGGTAACACACATGAATGATGCGAGTTAAATCTGGGCGTACAGCCTTCCAAAAATGAACTACAAAGTGTGTGAGCTCTTCTCTCCAGATATTGTCGTTAATCTCCTTGAGGTGGGCTGTGCCTATACATCATGTCCTGCAAAGGATTGTGGGATTACTTATAGCTTCATAGAGCTAAATAGTGGTTTGTCACAAACGAGTCACCGCAGGTAAATTTTTGGTCCGCGTTGCTACGATGATGCGATCATCACTGAGGTGGTAGTCTATTGTAATGGAAAATGACCCGAACCGTGTAGTGTTAAGTAGAGGCGAGTACATAGGCGGGAATGCCAGCGGAGAAGGGGGGACAGGAAAAGTGTAGCTATGTCACCCCCCACCATTCATCTCGGGGGAAAAAGCGGGACACAGAGACAGAGGCAGCAGTGTCTGTCAAGCACAAATAACTGATCTCCTCCAGTAAGTAGCAACCTAAAACGAAAGACATGCCACACATTTTAGTTATTTCCACTTCTCAATAGAATAAAACATATTGACATTTTGGTATCAGACCGCATGTTGTTCACCATTGGAGCCGTCGTCTAAAATGTGGGAGGGAGGGGGAAGCAATGTGAGAGACTTGGAGGGGATCTGAATAGAGATGGAGAGGAACAACAGCAGGCAGAAAAAGAAAGAGCTCAAAACATAGAAAGCAAAAAAATGGCTGAATAAATTGATCAGATATTTGCCAGTTCTGAATCAGATGTTAATAATTGACCTCTGTTGACCTGCGTTTCTTCCAGTGGCAAAAATAATAATTTTGTATGATTAATAAATACATTTTGCCATGCTATTTCAACAAGGTTGTCAGTTATTCAGTTTACTGTTTACAGTACTGATAAGACAGATGGGATCTTAAAAAACGAAACTAAAACAAAACTACACTAAAAATTGCACTTGTGAACTCTCTTGTTTATTGTTCCCCCCCAAAAATGAAAGGGAATTTTGCCCTTGGACGAGTATGAGTAAGGGCTCAAAACTCACTTATTAACTGTGTTCTTTCTTTCAGTTTCCGGAAGTTGGCAACCATAGTGAAGAGCTTATTGCCAGTAGGGTGGGAAAACGTTTCCATGGTGCTCCTTCAGTTCTTCCCAAATATGACTCACTAACATTGATGAAAAATGTATTAAAAGCTGTCTTTTGCAGACTAAGTCTTGTTCCACTTGCATGGGAGGAAAAGTTAACTGTGGGTGCCCAAACCTTTACGTGTCACTGTAAGTATGAAGTCACTCAGAGCAATATTTCTTTAAAAACAGGTGCTGTGGATTGGATGTAGGAGTGACGGCAGATGGTTTCTATTTATCCTTACTTCATGCAAAAAAAGCTTTTCATTGATTAAAGTGACTTTAGCACAAATCAGATGCCCCGAGATGCTATCAGATCCTTTTCACTGAAGAAACAAAAACAAAATTGTATTAGCATAAATAGTTGCACATCTGTTTTTCAGAGTAGTAACGGCCCCATTAAAATAAAAAAGATGAACTAAACATTTCTCTGTTGCGCTTTATCTGCCTATGTGCTCACATAACACTTTGCCAGAAATGTTGACAGGCTAAGACCTCGTCAGACATCCCCTCTTTCAAAATACATAAATTGTTGCATTCTGACTCACACTTAAGTACAGTTTATCCTCCCATGTTTTTACCAGCACACAATAAATCTCCAGCTTTTTTTTTTCATCTGTGTTCAGGTATTTCCCCTAAAAACAAAATAATGGTCCTGTTCAAGTTTGATTGATTGAAAGCTCCCTCATACATACGTCCCTAAAGGTACATTCTCTGCAATAAATCACTGCTGGAATGTTGTTCTTGATGTTAATGATTGTCTCTCTGATGAAGCTTACATCATTGTAGCTCTGAGCAATCTTTTAGTGTGTTTTAAGAAAAAAGTCACTTTAGAAGCAGATGGAGGAGATTGATGAGTTACAGCAAGCTCTATGGCTTCACAAGGACAACGTGGACCCGTGGGCTAGAGACCGTTTTGATACCCTACCCAAATAATTTTATTTTACACAAGCAAAATGATGTGGATTGGTAGTTACTGTAAGTACACATCACTGGTAGACCTCCAGAATCAAGAAATCCTTTTAATTTGAACAAGTTCAACCTGTCTGACAACATGAAGAAAGCTGTAACATCTCAAAAAGCAGTGCATCCTTTCCTGATCCGAAGAAATTCAAGGACAGATGGGAAACAAAGTTAATTCAGGTCTAAGGCTACGGGATGCCAGCAAACCACAGTGAGAGCCGTTATCCACAATGGTGAAGACATGGTGGCCGGCAAACCAAGATTGTTCCTAGAGTACATCTGGGAATCAACCAGGAAGTTACAAAAGAACCAGGAGCAACATCTAAAGTCATGCAGCATCATTTGCCTCAGTTAAGGTCAGCGTTCATGAAAAATGGCATTCATAGGAGAGATCCAGGGGCAAAACCACTAATAACCAAAAAGAACCCAAAGACCAGACTCACATTTGCCAAAAAACATCTATCCACAAGGCTTTTGGAACAATATTCTGTAGGCAGATGTGACAATAATGGACGGTATGCTGCAGTATTTCAGAGATACACCATCAGGTCTCCAGTCAATGCTGAGACATGACCCCAAAGAGGCTGTTCATGATAAAAACACCAACGTGTCTGTAAAGAAGAGGTGGCTGGAAAAAAATAACAGTGATTTAAAACATGCAAGGGTGGTACAACCAGTCATTGGGTTTAGGGGGCAGTACTTTTATTAATATAGGCACAGATTGGTATTGATAGTATATCCCTTAACAAACCAATTCTTATCTTGAAAACTGCTTTCTGTTTTCCCTTTGGTTATCTTTTTCTGATAATAGAATTTGTTTGATAATCAGAAACAGAAAGGCAAAAACTGATGAAATCTGAAAGAGGTAAATACTTTTTGTCCCCCCCAGGACTAATAAAATAACAGACATCACCTGACATGGGCACGTGAGTTTCTTTGGAAACGTATACAATTCAGCATTTGCAAAATGCCTACTCTTAAATAGTAATAAAACTTACTTTGCCACTACTGTCGTTGTAAGGCCTTTCTAAAGTCTGGCCCAGATGAGGACTGACCTGAAAGCTACGTTTCAGAGCTCATAGTGTATCTGCTCCAACAAATGGTGCGCCATACCTTGTCAGAGGACAGAGGCTGGGTCACTGCCGTTCTTTCAACTTTCCATGACCCCTTCACTCTTTCTCCTTGTTTTTGTCTTTCAGCAGCTAACTCAAGCCAAGCTGGATTAATGAGCTCTATATTATTTACGTCTGTGTGCTGCAGCCACTCCAAAGTAAACGCCTCTGCCTGGTTATGGTCCACTCAGTTGCTGCCCCCTGATTCTCCCAGCTGTCAAGGCGGTCATTGTTGTTATGATAATGAATTATCTAGCTTGATGGTTGTGAACATCTGTGTGTGGGATGTTCAATTCTCCTCAGGCTGCTGGAATTCGGACCTCCTTTGGCTCCCCAGCCTTCACTCCCTCTTCTCCTGCACCTTTTGTCATCGCGCTCCGGTTAGCTCGCAACACTTCTCCGCTCTGCTCTCCGCCGTGTCTCTCGCCGCGTCATCAAACTCGTGGCAGAGGAACGTACACGCATAAACATGTGTTAGCATTACAGAAGCTTGGCCTGGCGTCCAGAGAATTTTTCTGCCTCTGCTGTACCTGGAGAGACTACAAAGGCGGGCTGAGCTGCTTTGTGCCATGTGAGAGGGCAACTTTGCTTGCTGTTCACATAAAAAAGGATTGTAATAAGCTCCTAGCCTGAGAACGCAGGGTTTTTGACTTCTATACGCTGTATATTATTCCAAATTGTAAAACTGTGAAGCAAGCGGGGTCATGGGTGAATTCACTGACACAGCAAGAAGTGAATGAGTGGAAAAAAGAATCTAAATAAACTAAAGGACATAGTAAGTTGAAAATATAACTGAAAAACCATCATTACGAGGCCCTTCTTAAAAATAAATGCAGCCAACTCAATTAAAAATCACTCCCCAGAAATTAGAAAAGTCTTGACCTTCTAAATTACACTTTGATGAGTTTCATTATTACAACACCTAAAAGTCTTTGAATTCTTTACAAAACTTTAACTTGTTAAATTCAGAGGACGTCTCAGACTAATAGGCTCGACACAAGGTGAGTGACAAACGACAGCGACAGTCGTCACCACCGGGGTGAAACCCGACACACGGTACCATTGAAAATCGCACTCGTGGGTCGCTTGTCTCCAAGAAATTTGATTGGTTATGAAATTGGAGGGATTTTGACATTTTCAAAGTAGTCGCTGACAAACAAGGCATCAAGGATGAAGAGTCAGAAGATTTTGCTGCAATTGACACAAAACTTGCTTATTATTTTTTACTGTTCAATCATCAGTGAAGAATGAGTTGCACTTTACAGTATAATGATAAGCGTCATCCTTGTGTTTGACTGCAGCACAAGCCCATAGCATGACATGACCCCTTCGTGCTTTACAGGGTCCTAAAGGCATTCTGACTTTAAAGGTATACTATGCAACTGGGATTGATTTTCCAGCGAGGCGCCCCCCAGAGGGCGAAAGTAAAAGTGCACTGTCGTAAATATGCTCAGCTGTTCTCCTGGTGCCTCCCCCGCTCCTGGAGGCGGAGCGGGGGAGGCCCGCATATCGAGTTAGTTTTTTTTTTTTGGAATGTTGAGAGGCGGTAGCGTGAGGGAAACCCTACAATGTTACTTACAATCGCATCAGCAGAAACGCGAGGTCCGCGTCAGCCTTGCAGTCTTCTTTTTCTTTTAGCTCTCGCCATTCGGAAAAAGCTTGCCCGATGTTCACCCGTGTACGACTCCTCTCTCTTTCCAGAGCCCTTTTCCTCTTTCTTGCCTGCTCCGACATGGGCTTTCGCTGTTTTATCGCTGGTTCCGCCATGATAACTGCACAGATATCGCCACTGCGCTAGCAACAAACATGTTCTCGCCGTAAAGCAAGACCGACTCTCGCGATCTTGCACGAGATTCTGAGCCTGTGGGTGCGGGCCGAGGGCTCCTGCAGTTGCAAGTGCGGTATTTCCCCCACAGACCACCAGGGCGGCCAAGAAAACCTTTGTTCAACCTGAAATGACTCATTTAATCATCCAAAACGGTATGGAACTAATTAATTAACTGAAAAATGTTGCATAGTGTGCCTTTAAACTCAGCATATATTTTCGGAGGTTAAACGTTTCTGCTGTTTTTATCTTTGTGTTGATGAGCAAATCCTTATGGTAATTGCATTATAACTTTCCATTTTACCTTCACAAGTCAATAGCTGTAAATGCTTTTGAAGTGGTCACTGTAGAAATCTGCTACTTCTGAAACCTCCCAACAGAGACGGATAGCTCTCCCTCTCAGGAGAGAGCTGTGTACGTGAAGGGGTGGAGTGATATAGGGCGCGCCTTATAATCCAGTGTGCCTTATATGTGGACAAAGACGCTCATAGACACCTTAATTCACGGTGCGCCTTATAATCCGGTGTGTTTTATGATCCGAAAATACGGTATTAAATAAAACATTCAGTTACAGTAATTAGTGAGCACTGTACCTATGCAAATGTATATTTATATTTCCATATTTTTAAAACCCTAAAAGATAAAATCCTTCATTAAAAGCTTTCAGAGATGTACAGTTTCGAGCATTTATCCAAGGTAAACAAAACTGCACAAAGGTTGGCATTTCACCAGCTGAGCCAACATCTATGCTGCTGCCTGTGTCTCCCCAGCTGAAAAGGTAAGAAGGTAAAGAGAAGCTTCGGTACAAACATTATCTGTCTAGGCCAGCACAATTTCAAAGCACCTAAGGGAGCCAAATTTAAAATTTTAGAAACTCAATTTCTTGCTAAAGCAGAGGTATTCATTGCTCCTACAGCACCAGACGGGATTTGTTAAGAGAGTCTGTGAGGTTTTCCAGCGCTGTGGGAGGCCACTGCATTGGGTATGGCATGGAGCAACAGATCAGTAAAAGAGAGGGGGAGAAGTTGGCTGTGAAGCAAATGGCGCAGCAGGGTGTTTAAGAGCAAACTGGAAGGCATAATGACCATGCTGCTACCCACAGAGAGCCAATTGTGTGTCTGGAGCCAGTGCTGCTGTCACTTGGGCTGAAGTGGATGCGATGGCTAACGTGGGCTCCTTCGCTTAGATTTGTGACACTGTGTCCTGAAAAGCCTCTGACTTTACATCCACAGCAGAGGAACGTTCCGAAGCAGTGGAGGGATATTTACAGTGCCTTGCAAAATAATTCAAACTCCTGCACAGTTTCCACAGTTTGGCACATTAGACCTAATGTATTTTAATGGAACTGGATATAATAAACAAACTCAAGTCGAAGTAAAATTATGCAGTAAAAAAAGTCTGAAAACTGTGATTTACATTTAGATTTATTGGTCCTTTTAATCTGATACCTCTAAAAAGAACAAAGGGCAACCAACCTCAACTGCTTGCAGAGGTAACCCAATTAGCAAATAGAAATAATTTGTGAACAAAGGGATAAAGTTGCTGAAAGGTTTTAAACACGGTTAGATTATGAAACAATCTCCCAAGTTTTTATAATGATCTTCCTTCTAAACTGACAGGCCTGTTGAGGAGAGCATCTATTAGAGAAGCAACCAAGAGGCCCATGTTAACTCTGGAGAAGCTGCAGAGATCATAACTCCAGTTTACAGTTCACCACAAGATGTGTAGGGGATCTCTATGAATATGTGGAAGAATGTGCTACCTGTAAAAAAGCTAGGTCTGGTGAAAAACGATCACTGCTCATCCCCTTGGACAAATGTTCTCCATAGTGAAATGGCGGTGAGTGAAAGCATTGCGCTTCTTCAGCAGAGACAGGAAACCTGGTCAGAGTGGATGGGAAAACAGATGGAGCTAAACACAGGACGAATGGCCTAGTCAAAGTACAGACCTAAATCAAATCAGCATTTTGTGACACTACATGAAAACTGATTTTTACTGATGCACTCCATCAAATCGGACATAGTTTGAGCTATTTTGTGAAGAAGAATGTGCAAAAATCTCAGTCCATATATCCTCAAAGCCTGTTGAGACATACGTAGCTTTGGTCGCCACGCGGTCTTCTGCCTCAGCGTTGTGTTCAAGGTCTGATCACACGGTTTATGTTATGATTCCATTACCTTGGATCGCAAGAGCACATTTTCCATATTAAAAAGCAAAGTTGTGTAATTAAGCCTTAGTGGAGGGTAAGCCGCAGTTTAGAGGTAATAGATTTTTTATTGTCACAAAAAAGCAGATTGACCATATAGATGTGCCAGAACAGAGGTGTGAGCTAAGTAAAAAGGAGCCCAGTTTCTCATATAATTGCCATACATATAATAAGCACAGTTACACTGTAAAAACTGAACTATAGTCATAAAATTTTGTGGGTTTCTTTTAATCCTTTTTTGTGCCCTAATGTCTCCTGCTGCCACAGAGCTCACTCCATTTCCCCCTTTAATGAACTCCTCCTTTCCCTCACCTGTGATAATAAGTTTTCTCCGGGCAGCTGACATGTGGATGGCAAGGAGGTGGTATGAAATGACTGTTTGATGATGGATTTGTCCATTAAAGCTAGCTGAACAAGAACCAGTGGAGTTCTTCTGGCTCTCTGTCTCTATACTGGATATACGTCTCCTTCCTTTTCTGTCTTTTTCTCACTCTCTTTAAAACAGTCACGCAATACCACGCATGGAAATTTCCACCCTATATTTCCCCCTGCAGTAGGGGAACAGCTGTGACATTTGAAGGCTTTTAGTAAGAATATTACCTTTTATGTAAACATGAGTGATGTTATTGTTAAAACAGTGCGTCATTACAGGTTTGTATGGGCACTTTGTAACAGAATGCTCACTTAGTCACCGAGCCCGCTCTAAAACCCAACACCTGTTACTAAAAGCCTACATATGTTATAATTTCTCATTGCTTCTTTTGTGTCTTATAGCTTTGCTTCTGCTAATCCTTCAATGAGCTCAGGAAATAGTCCCAGCAAGAACGTGCATATAGAGCATGAAGCACAGAGAGCGAACTGTTCCAATGCTGCACGCCAGGGTCACAGCTGAGACACTCCGATGAAGTCATTTGTTTTCAATGGGCGGAAAGTGTAGCTTAGTCAAGCTCCTCTGCAACATCAGCGTGCCGCTTCACATCGGGATGCTTGGGTCGGAGGTGAGATGGCGATGAATACTAAAGTGTTTCTTTCAGACGTTGCATCAAAATGTAGCTTTATTAGAACTAACTACTATCGCACCTTTTATTAGAGATTTCCCAGCTGTCTTTTTTTTTTCTTGCCTCTGATGTCGCACCAAGTGGTTTAAAATTCAGCCCCAAGTCCCAGTCCAAAACTATGCAATAGTTCCTGAAATCAATGCCATGCATGTGCATGAAACCTCTGTAGATTGTAAATACAACAGAAAATAACACACACATTACATTTCATGGTCTACACTGGTACAATAATTGTGTGCCACATCCAACTCACTAACCAGGGACGTTAAAATCCTTTAAGCCTTCAAGGTTTTAGCAGCAATACCCTTAAATTAAACACCTGATATAAATAAAGTACAGCTTCAAAGCTATAAAGTGTATAAATGCAGACTTTTGTTAGCTGTGTAAGGGTAAGACATAAAATTATATTTTTTACAGTTTAACCACTATTGCTACTGTTACTCTGCCTGATTTACTGGTGAATGAACAAAGAAAAAATAAATAAAGAAAGAAATTTTGAATGTTTATTCAGAAAGAAATTTGGCCAAGAATAAAAAAAAACATACATATATATATATATATATATATATATATATATATATATATATATATATATATATATATATGAATCAGTTGAAACATATTTTGGCACAATTTAGCCAAATGGACCAAACTGTGCCAAATGTGTTGTTTATTTACCTCATGAAATGGAATATGGTCAAATAAAACAGCTGTTTTCCATTGTAGGACTCTTTCTGTAAATGAAATTGTCTTTGCTCAACCCATTTACCCCTTGGATCATCAGAATGTACCATTGTGCATGGCATTATATCAATAATGCACAAAGCACAAGTTCAACTGTGCATGGAAATGACCTCACCAGATAGGGCATTATAAAGAACTTTACAAAACCTAAATGGTGGGTCTCTCTGGTTTCAAGTGATGTTAGACATGTGTGGTTTGAGCCAGTAGCTGCGTGTTTTACGGTGCGCTTTTTCCTAAACGACTGCCATGTTTAGAGGGCCTTAAATTTTCCTCAGGTATGTTTAAATAGCTGTAAAACCACACGTTTTACACCCACCCGCAAAAAAAGGAAAAAAAAAACCATTGCAAGCCAATTAGAGAAAAAAAGCAGTGTTTTACATTGTTTAGAGGCAGAGTTTAAACACCTGCCTCAACTGGGCCCACATGTGGGCCTGTCAGGCTTAATTATTTTAAAAATGTCTATATTTGTTTTACTTGATAAAAATTCTTTCATGTGTCAAAGGACTAACAGAACAATAAACACACACATACTTTAAAGGAGCCGTGACAACAAATTAAATTTTTCTGAGGTTTTGGGCATATAATATGATCAGTTGTGCACTGATGAGACTGTGTGAATATCCAAACTGAATACCAAAGGACCTGCTCAGCTTTGTTGCTTTGCTAAAAAACGGTCAGATCAGAAAACGGGCTGTCTTTCTATGTAATTCATATTCTCCAATCAGAGCACAACACCAAGCAAACAGCCTCCCCTTTCCTGCTCCCCTCCTACCCCGAGCTGATGCATGTGAGTCACGCTAGCATGTCTGACTGCTCCACTCCAGAGGAGGAAGGCGGAGGCGTAAGCAAACGGGAGCCTCAGAGTAGCCTTCCTGTATCGGCTTGAACAGCAGGCAGTCGCCGCAGAATCCACGGAGCGGGAATATCAGATATTCAACTTCAAACTAACCTCACAGCGGTTACTAAAAAGGTTTTTGAAGATACAGATTTTAAAGAAAACTTCTGTACCAACACGGAGGGTGGCGACCACAACGTTGTCATTACCCGTTGTCATGGTTTTTAAGTGTTTAGCCCACATGCAGATACAGACGGAAGACAAGCACAGTTTTAAGATGTTTATTTAAAGGTTCAGGCTGCGGGAAGAGACACAGCGTGTGGCTCGGGCGAGGTCTGAACGTCAGTACTGGAGCGACTGCGGAAAGAAGGAGGAATAATGTTACGAGTGAACGAACCAGGGGAAAGTACCAGAAGTTGCGCCGCTTACCATTTAGCAGGGTTGACCTATCCGGGGAGAATAATGACGAGGGAACTCTGACCGTAGCTCGTAGGTGGTAGTGACTGGGAGCTGACAGGTGGTAAGCTGGCGAGGGATCCGGAGCGCACCACAGCAGACGAGAGGAACAGATGGAGTAACCAGAGAGTTTGCAGGTGAACCAGAAGAATCCAGGGAAGTGGGTCTCAAGCCCGGCTTGGTAACACCAAGTGAGTATGAGTGCAGATGCCAGAGCAAAATCTGAGCGGCAGGTAGTGATGTTACGTGATGTGCCGAGGCTTCGAGGCGTGTGTCGAGTAATGGAGGGGGCATTTCCGTAAAGCGCGTATTGAGGCTTGCTTCATTTAGGGGAGGAGCCGAAAACGATGACGTCCGAAGCCTCGCTGCCCGGCTGTACCACGTGACTGCTTCGGGAAGTGGTTCAGAGTTTGCCAGATGACCGGTTCATTCAGAACCAGTCATGGCTGCACGCTGGACGCTGGATCATAAAACAGTTCTGCTAACCAGATGCAGTTTAAAACGCCACTTGATCTGTTTATAAGTTTCGTTTTTATTAATTCGGCATTTTTTAACTACATGCACCGTATTTCTGTGCCTCAGCGCTTTCTGCTCCCCCCCCCCCTCCCTCCTTTCCCTCAGAGCAGATGCTTTTATCACCGTTCACCATTCAAAACGTGAATCACTACGTTTAATGTCCTCACATCGGTAGCAACGTGTGCCAGTTAAAATCAATAGGAGAGTTAGTAGCAGTGTTTCATGCTCTTTCGTTTTTAACAACATAGAATCAGTGGCGCTTCGGTGGGCTGGTGCCTCGCGCTTTAATTCAGGTGCGCACTTTTAAGGGTCATTTTAAAGAACTTGTAACATCAGGGGCTTCATCTCAGACCTGTCAGTCTAGAAGTGCATTGAGCTGAAAAGAGGGAGACATCAGCAGCTGAATCGTGCGTAAAGATGCAGCGTGAACCTCTGTGTGCTTCAGTGTTGCTGCTGAGGGGAAATTGTTGACCATAATCCCCCCCCCCGCCCCCAAAATTAGCATAATCTCACTCTTAACTTTTGATCAAAATTGAGAGGTCTGATTATTACACACCATGCCATATAACATGACACTAATTACACACAGAGAATACATTCAAACAATATTTTATTATACACATATGTATATACATAATTTATGTAGACAAATGATTTCGTCCTACACCTTTTGTGAAGTCATTCCCAAGAGCCATAATAGACAAAAAATCAATGCATCACACGTGTTAAGATACAGCTGGCTGTGATTATACACCTGGCCAGTAGGTGGTTTCGTGTGCACATGAAGCGTCAAGAAATGAACCCTTTCTTGAACCAGTTGGCTCAAGTGGTTCAATGCCTCATGAGGCTTCATCTCGCCATCACTAGCGGCAGGGATTCTGTGGATCTGGTTTCTTCGAACACGACGTCCAGGCAGGTGAGTAAATCCAAACACGAAAACTGAGAACAACAGGAGACAAAAACATTAGTCCAAAAACGGGATTCAAAACGACTCACAAAATACGGAGTTCAGGATACAGGTCAGAGGCCATGGCATACCACGACTGGTTTAACACTCTGGTGTCTTCCATCTGTCTGAGCACTCCTTAAAAAGCCAGTGGAAGCCGCTCCTAACAAGCCGCAGGTGTGGGCCACGCCCCCCAGTCAACTAGAACCACCTGTGGAGCAGAGTTTTGAGCACGGAAACACAGAGAACCCTGAGGCTCTCCCCCAGGGGAGAGCGAACTCTCCACCGCAGTCACCATGGTGAAGAACTCGCAGCCAGCTGCAAAACGTTTCTGTGTCGCGGCTATGCTGTCAGCGCAGGTAGAGCTGCATATCATTAAAACACCCAACTCTTTTACTTGGGAGTGACATTAGGCCAGACAAAACAACGCGCTCCAGTTATTTTTAAAATGAAATTATTTGGAGAATTTACATATGCAGCAATGTCAACTAGATGAATTTCAATTAAATTTAAATTTATTTATGAGAATCAGAATCAGAAACAAGTTTATTGCCAAGTAGATTTGCACTTACAAGGAATTTGACTTGATGTTGATGGTGCAGACAAAATAGATATATATACAGAATCTAGAGCTATATAAACAGTAGACTGTGCGCTAATGTAACGCAGAAGGTCTGGAGATGCTACGTTGGTGTAGCTTGTAGGTCCTGAACGGGGAAGGGAGAGAGGCAGTGTCCAGTGTCAAGGAGGGCTCTGGTCCTTGTTGATAAGGCTGGTAGCGGATGGGAAGAAACTGTTCTTGTGGCGTGAGGTTTTGGTCCTGATGGACCGCAGCCTCCTGCCAGAGGGAAGTGACTGAAATAGTTTGTGACAGGGTGCGAGGGATCAGCTACAATCCTCCCTGCACGCCTCAGAGTCCTGGAGGCGTACAGGTCCTGGAGAGATGGAAGATTGCAGCCAATCACCTTCTCTGCAGACCGGATGACACGCTGCAGTCTGCTCTTGTCCTTGGCAGTGGCACCAGCGTACCAGATGGTGATGGAGGAGGTGAGGATGGACTCAATGATGGAGGAGTAGAATTGCACCATCATTGTCCTTGGCAGGTTGAATTTTTTCAGCTGCCGCAGGAAGTACATCCTCTGCTGGGCTTTCTTGGTGAGGGAGTTGATGTTCAGCTCCCACTTTAGGTCCTGGGAGATGATAGTTCCCAGGAAGCGGAAAGACTCCACAGTGTCAATTGTCGAGTCACAGAGAGTTCTTCCTGAAGTCCACAACCATCTCCACTGTTTTTACAGCGTTGAGCTCCAGGTTGTTCTCCCTGCACCAGGTCGCCAGATGGTCAGCCTCCCACCTGTAGGCGGACTCGTCACCATCAGAGATAAGTCCGATGAGAGTGGTGTCATCCGCGAACTTCAGAAGCTTGACAGACTGATGACTGGAGGTGCAGCTGTTGGTGTACAGGGAGAAGAGCAGAGGAGAAAGAACACAGCCCTCGGGGGAACCTGTGCTGATGAGCTGTGAGTCGGAGACATGTTTTCCCAGCTTCACGTGCTGCTTCCTGTCAGACAGGAAGTCTGCAATCCACCTGCAGGTGGAGTCAGGCACACTCAGCTGGGAGAGCTTCTCCTGAAGCAGAGCTGGGATGATTGTGAGGAAGGTAAAGCTGAAATCCACAAACAGGATCCTGGCGTAGGTACCTGCGGAATCCAGGTGCTGGAGGATGTAGTGAAGGGCCAAGTTGACAGCGTCGTCTGCAGACCTGTTGGCTCTGTAGGCAAACTGTAAGGAGTCCAGGAGGGGGTCAGTGAGCTCTTTCAAGTGTGAAAGCACAAGGCGCTCAAAGGACTTCATAACCACAGAGGTCAGGGCGACGGGACTAAAGTCATTAAGTCCTGTGGTCCTTGGTTTCTTGGGAACAGGGATAATAGTGGAGGATTTGAAGCAGGTTGGCACGTGACATGTCGCCAGCGAGGAGTTAAAAATGTCTGTGAACACTGGAGACAGCTGATCAGCACAGTGCTTCAAGGTGGATGGAGAGACAGAATCTGGTCCAGCAGCTTTCTGTGGGTTCTGTCTTCTGAAGAGTTTGTTAACATACATAACAGACTGTTTTTCTAGATTAGGTAGGATTCCTCTAGACACGTATAGTGCCATTTTCTCTCCAATTTCCTAATGTTGTGCTTCAAAGAAGCAGCTCTAAATTAAACCAGGTAGCCAGCTTCATATAAATAATTACCTTCTTTTTCAAGGGGGCTATGTTGTCTAATGCAAAACGCCAGGAGGAAGTGACACCATCAACAAAGGCATTCATTTGTGAATGGGAAGAAATAACATTGCTGCCATCTGCTGGGCATTTCTCTGATACTCAGGAAATTAAAAGAGGGACAGACTCCTTAAAGTTTGATACCGCATTATCTGATGAAGATCTATAATGAAACCTTCTTTTGGGGGTGGAGAACTCACTTAAACTTGAACTCAAAGGTTATTAAAGTGATCAGATATGACAGGGTTGTGAGGAAATACTGTTATTCTTCACAATCAATGCCATATGTCACCACAAGATCCAATGTATAAAGGCAGGAACGCATTGGTTTATGCAAATTTTCAGCAATACCAATTGAATCCATGATAGTATTAACAGCTACATTAAGGTTATCACATTCAGTGTCAACATTAATGTTAAAATTCACTATAATAACCTTGTCAGTGTTTAACACTAAATTCAATTCAATTCAATTCAATTCAATTTTATTTATATAGCGCCAATTCATGAAACATGTCATCTCAAGGCACTTTACAAAGTTAAATTCAATCATATTATACAGATTGGGTCAGATTATACAGATTGGTCAAAAATGTTCCTATATAAGAAAACCAGTTGATTGCATCAAAGTCCCGACAAGCAGCATTCACTCCTGGAGAAGCGTAGAGCCACAGGGAGAGTCGTCTGCATTGTACATGGCTTTGCTGCAATCCCTCATACTGAGCAAGCATGAAGCGACAGTGGAAAGAAAAAACACCCGTTAGCGGGAAGGAAAAACCTCTAGCAGAACCGGGCTCAGTATGAACGGTCATCTGCCTCGACCGACTGGGGGTTACAGAAGACAGAACAGAGACACAACAAGAGAGACAAAAAACACAGAAGCACACATTGATCCAGTAATTTGTTCTACATTAGATGGTAATAGTCAGATAATCAGATAAGAAGTCTGAGAACTGATCTAAAAATGAAAAGTTAGGCCTTATTGGACGATACAAAACAACCAACAGAAGAGGTTTCATTGCTTTGCAGTTTGAATGAGGGAAACTAAGGGTTAAATGTACAGCAGAATTGTAGTTATTAATAGGCCTGGGACTAATTAATAAATCAGACTGAAAGATGGTTGCTACTCCTCCTACTCGTCCCGTTGTTCTGGGAATGTGGAATTTTAAATAATTATAGGGAGTTGACTCATTTATACTAACATAGTCTTCTTGCAGCCAGGTTTCTGTGAGACAAAATCAATCAATCTGATTATCAGAAATCAATTCATTAACAGTGTTTGGAGAGAGAGACCTTACATTTAATAAACCACACTAATTGTCACTGTATAAATCATTTCATATATAAATCATGAAATGGTTTATACAGTGATGTCATGGCACCTTTAACTTACATTAAATCAGTACCACTGTATGTTGATGTTATTCGAATATGGGAGGGAGACAAGACGCTGGAGGGCTCAAGAAGCTCAATCAAACTCCATGAACCTTCTCGCTGCCCTAACCACACTACACTTGCATGCTGCTTACCCCAAGTTTATATGAACAACAATAAAGTGCACTTCTGTAAAACACAATTGAGCATGGACAGTAAATAAAACATGTGGAGCACATGTTTTTAACTGGAAATTCCAGACTTTCATATAAAAATTAACTGGACATTTCAGCAAATACTCACATTCTATAAATAGCAGGAACTTCCTTTTTTCCATTTACAAAGTCAAGAAATACATGTTTTTAGGTTGGTTTTTTGGGTATAGAATTGTGTGTTAAACATACTGAAACATATTTCACATCTTACAACATCTGACTATGGGAGGGTGCCTTTTTGTTTATACAAGAAAAACCTTTCCTTCTTAAGTTGAATAAATGTCACAATGCCAGTCAGCTGGTATGGACACGCTCTTTGATGCTTATGCACTAAAACTGGATACATTTAGCCGTTGGGACTTGGAGGAAGGGTGCAACTTGTTTTTTGTGTCTTGCCAAAAGCAAGTCATGCCATGTTTAACTTTGACTGTTAAATTCAATGAAATCATAGACCATTATGCAATATAAAGTAATGCAATATTTACAGGACATTTACTGGGCTAAAGCTTGGATAGGAAGTAATGGGTGCTTATGAACTGGGGGTGGAGAGCTGAGTAAATGCAGGAGGACACAAGGGTATTGATTTGGGCTGGCCCTTGCGGTCAAAAGCAAGGGGAGTTTCAAAAGAAATAAACTATGGAAATTAAAATGTGCTTTCATCTAATAATTGACTTTGTAATCTTAGCTTGAACGGGCCTTGAGAGGTTTAGAAGAGTCTCAAGGAACATGGCTGAAAATGGTGCCTGTCAATGGGCTCCAAGATTAACACATTTATCGGCTTTATCCACATGCAGCTAAGCACGATACACAGCACTGCTGTTATCTACAGCAGTCAATTATAAATATTAATTTTGGTGGAGCAGAATGAGCCTGACCCTTGATGAGTCTTAACTCAATTTACATTTTTATAGACGTTTACTCATAATCTACAATCTTTAAGTTTACGAGGCCCTCAGTTCCTGGTGGTGCATAACTCCTGTGTGGTTTGTTTGTTTCCAGTTGACAGGCAGGAAAGGGTTGGAAAGGGACTGATTGAAATTACAAGAATTATGATTAGATGACTGAATTGCAGCGTGGATGTGCGCTTTTAAGATTCAGACAACCAAGGAATGATAAGTAATACATGGCTATGGCAACTAATTTCTGCAACTTAAAAAGAGAAACAAAATGAAAGTCAAATTTTTAAGATTTATAGTCAGATGAAAAGTATTAATTTTGATTTTTAAACTCAATGCTATGGCACTGAAAGTCAAAATGATGACTTTAAATCTTATAATTATATCTCTGAATGTCATAATAATGATTTTAAACGTTTATATTGTGGCTGAACCACACAGGTAGGACTTTGAAGATCAGATTTTCGATTTGAAAGTAAAAATAATTAATTTTATTTCATCATGACGACCTCCAGAGTCAACATTATCCACTTCGATCTCATGATTATAGCTTTTAATCATATAAAAAAGACTTTAAAGGTCAAAATTCTGACTTTGTAAGTAATTCTTTGAATAATCCTGAATTAGAATACTGAATTAAAACTCAAAATTCTACTTTAAAATTCTACTTGTGGCTAAATATCATAATTCTGATTATAAAATCCAAACTCAGAATTAACAGTTAAATGCTAATAACTGTGACACACACAGACACATGTAGATAGATAGATAGATAGATAGATAGATAGATAGATAGATAGATAGATAGATAGATAGATAGATAGATAGATAGATAGATAGATAGATAGATAGATAGATAGATAGATAGATAGATAGAAGTTGAATGGATGTGCGATTTCAAGCGGGGAAACTGACCTCCAGGCAGGCGTCACTGGAATCTGCTCTATTTTCTTTACATGAGCGACATCTAGTGAGCAGTCCTGTTACTTCAAGGAAGGAAGGTACGTCATGTCGAATCTCCACCAATCAGCAGTCGCGTGTCTGAATTTGAACGTCAACCTTCACCAGCAACGTAAACCTTCCACAGACCAAATCAGACTCCCCCCCTACCGCGTTTTCGTAAATTGTTCAAGTCTTTCGTTGCAGAGAAACAAGCAGGCTAAAGAAACAATCGTTACTTATTTGCCCCGGTAGGTTGACCGCGCCTTTTCTGTCCTACGTAAACGTCGCTGTTGCTAAAACTAGCAGTGAGCGCAGACAAACGGCTGTGCGTGGTTGCTTAGCTAGCAGTAGCTCTTATTATGTTGAGCTGCCGACGACCTGAATAAGGGAACGTGCTTCGGAATATTCAAACCGGGTGCTGAGCCATGAGGGAGAGGGAGAGAGCCCAGAAGAAGTCCTTCCAGCAGAGTCTGGAGGACATCAAGGAGA
This sequence comes from Fundulus diaphanus, assembly GCA_037039145.1. Lineage (NCBI taxonomy): Eukaryota > Metazoa > Chordata > Actinopteri > Cyprinodontiformes > Fundulidae > Fundulus > Fundulus diaphanus. The sequence goes on from CM073135.1 coordinate 31,003,424, forward strand.
GGATGAAGGAGAAGAGGAACAAACGGCTGGCTAACGCCGCAGCTCCAGGCAGGGGCCGCTCCAGAATGATAAACAAGATCACCGGTCAGTGTCTGAGCTTCATAATGCAGTATACCCTGATATGTTGAAGGTACTTATTATTAGAGCTTCGGGTTGCACAGATCCAGAAGTGCAGGGGGCGACGAAGTGACAAAACACAAGACCATGCAAATGCATACAAAAAGATAGTAAGATTTAATGACTGACTAAAGTATAAACACTCTAAATATGCGCCTTCCATACCAAGCTATCACAGCCGCAAATACTGCAATATATTAGTTTTTAATGCAGCAATCTCCACCCTGAATAATAACTTGTATTCCTCCAGTCAAAACAGGTAAAGTTGCATTATTCCGTGCGGATTGTTTAGAACCGTAGCAAGCAGGGGCCACGTTTTAAAAAATGTCATCCCATCAGTAAAATGAACAGGTACACTTCCAGTAGCAGTGGGCCCAGTGTGAGTTTACATGCTCTTTTTATTCTCTCTGGTCCCACTTATGAGTGTTTTTAATATCTATTTCATGTCTTGGCTCGATATCTTCTACTGATCTTAGTTTTGAACAGCACTTTGGGCAATCCTGCTATTTTGTTTTGTTTTTAGAAATAATTTGGATTTGGGAAAATACTATTTTTGTTGATTATTATTTCTGAACTTTCTCTTAGCGCCCAGTCCTGCAAACAACATCCTTAAAGGTGTGCAGCAGAACAATAAGGCGCTGGCCGTGGCCCTGGAGGCTGAGAAGGAGAAGGTGAGGCAGGCCAACGCAGTGATCCTGCAGCTGAAGAGGGAGCAGCAAGCCCTGTTCCTTCACCTGCTTCTCCTCAAGAAAAAGCTGAAAGAGCAGGAAGCGTTGGCAGCAAGTGCCTCACAGGTACACTCTCAGGTACTGACGCCCGTTTCCCCTTCAAGTATTTCTTATTGAACCAGATTGCTCAATTTCTCAATGAAAGGGGTCCAGCTATCACAGCACACCCTTTTTAGTATAGAATATTAACTTATGTGTTTGCAACGTTGCATTTGTTTGTGTGTCGACCTAGACTAGACCAACAAGGATCCAAGAGCAAACCCCAAACCATGTAAATTTTTCAAGGTGAGTTTAAAATACTTTTTTTTGTTTGTTTGTGCGGATCACCAGACATTAACTTCCCAATCGCTGACTGATGGATTGGGGCATCCCTGTACGTCATTTGTCCTGCCTTGCTTACTGTTGGCATTCATTTCGTTTTAATTCCCAGGGGGAAGCGAAGAAGCCAGCGGCTTGATCCGCTCATTATGTGTGATGCTTCACCCATCTGTGCAGGTGATTTTTTTTTTTTTATTATTATTATATTTTATGCTGATACGGATTTGTTTACCAGTAGTAGGGCTGTGCGATAAATCGATTTTATTGATTAATTCGAATGTTCTATGTTGGAGGGTAATAGCAGACAAGCTCCGTAGGTGGCTGTGTATGGGGAAGAAACAAAGCTAAGTAGACAAACTCTGAGCCAGTTTTCAGATCAAGAGGATGAAAGAAAGCACATTACGTTTCAGTAAAAGCTCAGCCATTATCTATGTTTTGACATCAGTAGCTCAGCCGATCTGCCCCCCAGATGTTGTCACAGCTAACGCCAGGCCAGATGTTGCTACTATGGAGAGAAAAAACAGAGAACATAAAGTGGAAAGTTGAGATAACAACAAATAATGTAAAATTGGAGGATAATAGAATGTATGGGGAGAGTGGTGGCCGAGTGGTTAGAGCACAGAGCTTCGGTCCCAGAGGTTCTGAGTTCAACTCCCGCAAGACCCTTAACCCCCAATTGCTCCCCAGGCGCCGCACAGTGGCAGCCCACTGCTCCCCAAGGGGATGGGTTAAGATGCAGAAGTGAATTTATCCATTGTGAGATCAATAAAGTTCTATAAAAAAAAAAAATATATAGCAGAGTGAGGGAGTGGGTTTTGATGTCTTCCAGCAGCCTAAGCCTCTAGCAGCATAACTACAGAGATAGCTCAGGCTAACCTATGCCTCTTATCAAAAAGGAAAGTTTTAAGCCTGGGGTTAATAAACCTAGTAAGTTAATTCAATATAAAAGTTCCTTTTTTTTGGCCTTATGTTAGAAACAGGGCAGTGTAGTCCAAATACTCTGTCCTCCCGACAGACACGGATAGCTCTCCCTCTCATGAGAGAGCGGTGTATGCGGTGGGGCGGAGTGATATTACGAATATTTAGTGCACTTTATAATCCGGTGCACTTTGTGTGGACATAGACACATTAATTCAGTGCGCCTTATGGTCCGAAAAATACGGCATATCGTTTATATTGAGATGGTCGGTGTTACATTATTATTAGACTTTTATTTATTCCAGTAGGTTATTTTTCAGCTGTTTCTGATATTTATCTACAGCTCTTTGTTAAAAAAAATTGCATGTGAGACGTTTGGGATAAAGCTTTTGATTCAGAGATGACATTATTTTATGAAAAGATAAAAATCGCATGTCGGCATTCAGTCTAAAAATATTGAGCTATTATTTTAGGCCCATATCGCCCAGCCCTATTTGGCTGTATTAAGCACTACAAAACTGTATTTTTCCAAAAAATTGAAATAAGGTTTTGGAGTTATTCCTAAACAACGATGCAACACATCGTTAATCCTCTAAAACTATCCTGTTGTTCTTCAGTTGCTTTTTATGGCAGCCGTGTTGTCTTTTATTAAAGTGATTGACGCTCAGATTATCATAACTTGCTGCATTTATTGTTAAACCGTTTGTCCGTAGGCTCCCCGCCGTCTAAAACCAGCGGACTCGGTAACGGTGCCAAAGAAGTTCCGCTGCCATCCACGGTGGGCGTGAGGCGTCGGCTCACCGACAGGAGAACGAGGACGCGGTCTGAGCGTGTGCAAGAACAAACCCCACTGAGCAATGCGGACCCGGTGGTAGACCCCGGGGCTGTAATCCCAAGCCCCATTCGCAGTGACAGCAGACCTCTGAATCAGAACCAGCAAGGAGCAGAACCAGTGGCAGCAGATGCCGTTGACGCCGAGGAGTTGCTTCACTCCACTCCTGAGCCAGTGCGTGCTAAGAAATCACACCCGCAACCCGGCAGGAAACAGACCCAGCAACAGCCCCAGTCCAAACCCGTGCCAACTTCACGGAAACCCGACAGAGGCCGCAAACCCGACCGTGTCCCGATGAAGAAACCCTGGGAGAACCCCAAACCCAGGGCCCGCTCAAAGAGTCGGGACCGCTCGGCCACGCGGGGCAAAGCGGCCGCCCCGCTGCAGAGCAACAAGCTTAACTCCTCGCTGGGATGCAACGACACGTTTGACTTTGACTGCGAAGAAACTGTCCACATTACGCCCTTCAAGGCCAAAGTGGAGGAGAATAAGCCAGCTACACCCGTCAACGAAGAGACGCCCGCCGAAGTCGCTGCAGCTGTTGCTGAGTCCAGCTCATCACCATCACCATCGTCCGACTCAGAGGGCAGCTTCTACGTCCCTCAGAAGAGAAAGCGCAGGTGCTCTCCCGTCAAAGCCAAAGTCATCAACACTCGCAGAGGCCGGCGCTCACAGGTCGTCAGGAAGAAGGAAAACGTCCCTCCAACTCCAGAAATCTCTGGTGAGCTTTTACAGTAGAGGTTAAGTGGTTTTCTCCTTGTTTCTGTTTTTTTTTTTTTAACATCTCTAATATTTCTTGTACAATGTTTTAGTCTTCAGGGATGAAGAGTCAGACTTGAAGGTCCCAGAATCTGGGAAGGGTGAAGATGATCTTCATCAGTCTCCTGACCTTGGCTTCTTAAACAGCCGAGATCCTGTTGGGCTGGGACAAGAAAACTACCAGAGTGAGTAAAAGCGAGAAGCTAGACTCAGGATTAGGTTATCTGCTTGTCAATGGGTGTAACCAGGGTTTCTTGTAGCGTGGAAAAATCTGGTGATGTATCTAATCAGGTTGCAACATTCTACAAGCCTGAATAAGGTTGGGGGAAAAAAGTAAGATTGTGAAGAATGTTTTTCTTTCCAGGTGTTTTTCCTGTTTTATTCTATATTTAAAAGCTGCTGCTGTCTAGCCACCCGTCCTTTCTTCTTACCTCGGTTCTGTGGTTTTTAGCAGGTTCTGTATTCAATGCTTAACCACTATAGGTCCTACAGATAGGTTTTTGGTGATGTGCGGTGATCAAAGCAAATGGTGTTTTTGTAGAGATCTGAAAATGACTTTAGAGTCATTTACGTGTTAAGGTGCTGTATTCAGCGTTAAAGTTTATAAGAGTTTAAACAGACGGGATCATCGTCATATTTGGATTACGCAGACGTTCTCGGTAATGTTGAAATAATCATGTGGGGCACCACGTGAAATCAACAAATGTCCTTTACTGTTGTAACACGCCACAGACACATTTTATCCCGTTGTAAAGTGCTCCCGACTGTGGCAGCTCTTAGTGCAGCCATCCTCAGAAACTGGGTGTGTTTACAAAACGCAGATATGTTTACCCAGCTGGTAAAATTTATCACGACTCTGCGCGCTCTCTCTCCTGGCGGGAGCGTGAATTACCTGCGTGCAAAGGCATATTACGCTGAGCTGAAAGTAGATGAGTGACAACTCGGTTCCGGGGAAACGCTAAAGGCTTGTGCACTCTTGGCATTACTGTGCACAGACTCTCCGAGGATGTTACCCTTGATAGTTGAGCACATCTGTTGCCTATCAATCTGGCTAGAGTCAGGTTAAGTAAATCATGCAGTTTTATCAGATTTTTACATTAGAACATTTCCTCCCCAACCAGTTAATCATACATTTAAATATTTTTTTGCTGGATTACTGCATCATGAAAATAACCAGCTTTTCTTTTTCTTTGATCTTTCTTGTTTTAAATTAGCTTTGTGGTCACAGCTTGTCCGGATTACACCAACCTACGTTTTTTTTTTTTCTTCTTCTTCTTCTTCTTTCTTTCAGAGCCTCTGAGGGACGCAATGAAGGGCTGTTTCCCTACTATCAGCCCTCTGGTTGATGCCGAGATGATGAAAATAGACACCGTCCTGTCGAATTTTGGAGAAGCCTCTCGCGAAGGTTCTTTTTTAACAAGCAAAACACCAAGCTTCGAACCTCACAAGAAACGTAAGTCATTAATCAACTCTCCTGGACAGAGTTAATTTCCCTTTTTCAACTAGAATAAAATTAAATCATAATTTTTTTTCCCCCCCTTGGTAACATTTGTCATTGAAAAGGTCCTAATGTCACCAAACTTGCTCTTCTCTGTGGTTTTATTGCGATCTGGGCTTTAATTGTTAACCTTTGTACGTGTTTCTGCACCATTTAATTGATTTTGTCCTTTCCTGCACGTCACATCTTTTCCTCACATTTCTACAGGTGGGGTTGGTGTAAGGTCAGCAGGGTGGGGCTTGAGTCTGTGTGATGTGACCAATATGTCCTCCGCAGCCTACCGTAACTTCTCCTGTCACGGCCCACGGCGCTCCGACGCTCGCAAACGGCGCTGCACCATGTCCGTCGACTACAAGGAACCGTCATTAAATTCGTAAGTTTGCTAATTATCTTGCGTATTTATTTTACCAAAACGATATTAAACTGGTGTTTATTGCTTCCTGACAGAAAACTTCGCCGCGGGGACAAGTTTACTGACCTGCAGTTCCTCCGCTCTCCGGTTTTCAAACAGAAGCCTGGCAGGAAGTCCGTGCAGAAATCGAGGAAGTCTTGCAGCCAGCAGCCGTTTGAAAAGTACAACGAATCTTTTGTTGGATGTCACTGAAGTCGTCTTTGACATCAGTTTCCTTAGGATTCTCATTTTTTGTGTGTCTGAGTTTTTTTCTTTTTGGAGCCTGACTGTGATCAGTTTGTTTTAAATTCCTCTTTTCTTTATATTTGTCTACTTTAAATGTAGTAGGATTCAAATATATGAAATACTTTTTACTTACCGGTGTTTTAAATGTACTATAAAAAGACATAACATCTGTATAGTTAATTCCTTATTGTACTGTACTGTGACATTTTTTTTGCAACTTAAATGATTGAAGTAAAGAACACAAAGGCAGAAAACACCAAATTAGCCTCGCATTTGTTTTATTTAGTCTACAAAATAGGCTAATTCTAGGTCAATAAAACCAATTGTACAAAGAGCATGAAATATATTTTTTACAGACATTTTACAAAAGGATATTTTTCCTAAACTTTGGAAAGTACAAACACCTTTTTACAAAACAGCAAAACTACATTGTATTGCACAATCTTTTCATTTATCTCCAGAGTATAAAGTTATCAATCTCCATCTGCAGGACAAAAAAAAAGATAATAAATTAAGACCTTGTCTTAAACATAATTCTTCTGAATTTAAAGCACATAAATAAGAATAAACTCTAGATAATTAAAGTAGTTCTGAGTTGACAGTGTAATCCATAAGTAGAAGAAAGAAGGACAAGAGGCTAAAATTCATGTTAATACTTTGGGGAAAAAGTGCATTTTGATAGTCGGAACTGCCCTTTGTGGGTTAATGGGGGAAAATGTACTTTAGGGATATATATTTAAAATATACATTGGGCATAAGTGCTTCAAAATGATTAAAATATGTACAAAATTTAAAGGTTATAGTCCTCTTTTGGCAGGATGAACTCATCACACACAAACCTGAGCCGCAGCGCTGTTCATGCTCATAACTACAGAGTAGGACAGGAAAGCTTCAGCTCGTTTTGCTCACAGGTAACAATTATTTTCAAAGACTCGACCCATCGAACATTTGGCTCCTTCACATGACAACCTGAGTCAAATGAGAGCAAAAGGCAAACACTAAGAGGCTGTGTAAAAAAACAAACGAACGTAAAACCCCATGAAGTTAGATCTGTGGAAAAATATTCAATCAGCTGTCAACGTTTGATCATTTTCAGGAGCAAATAACAGATCCATCTCAGTTTTGTGGGTCGCACAAAGAAATTGAAAGACACTTTTTTTTTTTTTTTTTTTTTTTTTACAATCAGAAATAGTCTCTATTCTTCAGTGTCTACATCCCTACAGGCCAATCTTTCATAGGAGGAAGCGATTCAGGATGTGGGCCAGCATGCGTCAAACAGGATTCTGAGACTCACTCCACAATCTGTAATCCGTTTTTCCCGTCTTCTGCGTTACCCGTTAACCTTTGCTGGGATCCTTGAAAGGAGAACCTTTCATCTTCCATCTACTTCTCGATGAGGCCTGCCTCTTTGATCTTGGTGTAGAAGAATTTCTCCAGTATGTTGGCACACTTGTAGTACTCGCTCTCCGGAGCGTTGTACTCGCGGCAGTTGGTGAAGATGCGCTGCATGTCGGCCATGAAAAGCTTCCGCGTTGTGTAGTACCGGCTCTTCAGGCGCTCGCTCATCGTCTTCAGGTCTGTGGATAGAAACAAAGTTAAAATGCGCATCAAACAAGCCTTTTAGTGTTGGTTGTAGAATAACAGCACCGGTAAAAGTGCTGAAGGGTGAAGGACTCTGCAGTGGAGACGAAGCCGTTTTCGTTGTATGACTCAACCTGTTATTGCTACCGAGACAAGTACAGATAGGACCAAGCCTGGAGAAGAGTGAGTGAGGCGGCTGGTAAAACTTTAAAGCGAAAGCGCCATTGTAAAATTAAATTTCGGTTTAATCCACTCCGTTCACGGTGGTTCTTTAAAATTGTCGCTTTTCAGTTTTTCTGGACTTTCGGAGAACAACCATCTCGCTTCTCCTCTCGATTGTTATTCACACCTTTCCATGAGTTGCTCGCCTACCAAAATTACTCCAAGAGCACATGTACAACTCATCGAGGCAGGTCAGAACAAGAACCTAGAACAGCATCTAAAGCACTGCAGGATTTCCTGGGCGGCTGTGGATTAGCAGTCGTCAGTCAGGAAGTTGTGGGCTCTATTCCAGCTTCCTCCACTCGTGTTGATACTCGCTCTGGGCAAGGCAATTTAGGCTTAACTCTAAATTGCCTTTCCATCTGCATATTGGTGTATGAACGTAATTAAGTGTAGCTGTGATAATACCCAAAGCGCTTGTCTAGTCTGTGACCTGAAATGTACTATATAAGTTGAGATATATACCACTTGCCTGTTTCACATTTACCAACAATCTTGATGGAAACTGTTTCATGGACTGATAAAATAAACTTTTTGGAAAGTGTGTATTGCGTTACATCTGGCATTGAACGACCACAGCATTTCAGCAAACAGAGCACGTCATAGCTACATTCAAACATGGCGGTGGCAGTGTGATGGTCTGGGGCTGCTATTCAGGACTTGGACAACATGATGGATTCTGCGCTCTACCGGAAAGTTAGTTTGGGATTTTAAGCTTGAGCACACATAATCCACACAGCAGAGCAGTTATATGAAGAAAACCACCACTGTGTACCTTTCAGCTTAAAACGACTAACAAGCTGTTATCAAGATCATACACACCCATGGGGAAGCGAATAACTTGGTAGTAACCTGGTGCCTCAGTTTTCTTCACAGGCTCCATGAAAGGCCAGGCGTTTTGGTGGCTCTAAAACACACACACACAACATCAATGAGTTTTCTTCCCACTGACACTTTCTCATTAAAACCTTGATTTTTCTTGCAAAGATTTTTGGTGCTCTTCCCAAGTATATTTTTGCTAATATTTCTGTGAAGTGAAGTGAAATGCTCAAGAGTTTTTGGCCATGCAGGATAACATGATTTAGCTTTCTAAAACTCCAAACATATAGATAAATATCTCTCCTGACTCAATTATGAAGATTAACTGAATTTCATTTAGGCATTTTTCATATCTGGAAAAGTACGGGCGAAGAAAACAGGTTGGAAAATATTCATATTTTTTAGACATTATTTAGGCGTTATTACCAATCATATTTTTCTAAAAGTTGTATTCTTCCATCCATCCCAGTTATTGCAGGTTCCACATTCAAAGCCTGACCTCTGTGAAACTCTGTGCCATACATCGACTCTGCAGTTTTGCATTTACTCTTTAAAATGAGCAGGAAAAGGAGAGCTTTGGAAATTTGAGCCTGGAACTTTGACACGAGAAAGGTGCAGGAACCATGCTGCAGCCCACCTTTACATGCTGCAGGATGGTTTTCAGGGTGCTGTAAAGTTGCTCGGGGTCCTTCAATTCCTTCCTGGAATAACAAAATTTTTAAAAAAGCGCATAAATTGATCAAAGCGTTTTGTTATATCTTTATTTACTTATGTTTAGGCCTATTAATGCAGTGGCCAGAAAAAGGCTTTAGTTTCATGTATTTCTTGTCCTAGATCAAAAAGTCCTGCCTATTTCTAGTGCATAAAATCATTTTAATCAAATCATCAGTTGAGGGACTAAAAAGGTGAACTCTTAGGCTCTTACCCCTTGCCTGCAGGCTTCCAGCCGGTCTCACCTGTTGACCAAAAAAACAAATAGTGTCTTGAAAGCATTCAGAACAGCTCAGTGCGCACCTCTTTTTCTGTAGCGCGTGCCGTGTGGTTCACAGTAACTTACGGATGCCGGGAATGCTCTCGATGGGAATCTGCCGGACCCCGTCCTTAAAACAGGACAGCCCCGGGTAGACCTTTCGGATCTGGGCCTGCTTCCTTTCTATCAGCTTCTTGATGATCTGAGGGAGATACAGGAGTTGCTGAGTGTGGGGACAGGTGGAGAGAGAGGCATGCGAGACTATACCAGGTCTGCACCCAGGTACCTCCTTCTGCTTCTTGATGATAACGGAGAACTCCGTGTAGGGGATGCTGGGGTTGAGTTCGCAGCCCATCAGCGTTGCTCCCTCGTAGTCCTTGATGTAGCCCACATACTTGGTCTTGGGAACCTTAATGTCCTTTGAGAAACCCTAAAGGGGATAAAAAAAACAACAACCAATAAATAAAAAAGTAGAAGGATTTACGTTGTCTACCTAAAGCTAATTGCTATTTGCATTCATTCATCTAGATAAATTGTTACCTGTTTCTTGAAGTACCCAATAGCGTACTCATCAGCATAAGTGAGGAAGTTGAGTATTTCGTGTTTTATGTGATATTCCTTTAGGTGGTTCATTAAATGAGTCCCATAACCCTGCAACCAAAAAGGCAAACATCAGACTCAGACGGCACAACAACGCTGTGAACAGTCGTGTTCAGATGTCCTCTTTTTACGTTTTGGACATAGTTGAATGCTTCGGATCATCAAACAAATGTTGAAATCAGAAATGATTACCTGAGTAAATACAACAAGCAGCTTTAAAAAGATTTTTATGGGGAAAGGCTATCCAAACCACCCACCAAAAACAGGTTAGCCACCCTTGGCAGCAACAACTGCCCTCAAGCATCTGTAACGATTGCTGTTTTACGTCACTGTGTTGGGCATTTTGGCCTCATTTCTACATGCTGTTCTAATTCTGGCACATTGGAGGGTTTTAAACCTGAACAGCCAGTTTAACATTTTGTGTGTGTTTTGTTCTTTATTTTTATTTTTTTGGAGCCATTCGCAAGTGGACTTGTTGGTGTGAGTCAGATAATGTCCAGCAAGTCAACGTTGCTTGATCTTACGATGGTAAGATCAAGGCAAACTGAAGGCTGGACGTTCTCCCTTTGGATTTTCTGCTTGAGACCAGAATTCGTGTTCCCAGCAGTCCCGGATCTGATCATCACACTAACACCACCATGTTTATCTGTAGGCGTGGTGTACTTTCTCTGAAATCCTCAGGTAGTTTCACAGCAGATGCTTTAGACGTTGTTATGGTTTGGTTTCAGAGGTTGCAGAGGTGGGTAGTAATGAGTTACATTTACTTGAGTAACTTTTTTGGGGGAAAAAGTACTGAAAGTAATTCAATGCAGCAAACCTTTAACTTTTACCTCGGTAATATTGTTTTGAAGTCCTAACCTTATGCATTCTGGTTTTTTTCCAAACATGCACAAACACAGATACGCTGTTTCTGGTAAAAGGAGACTTGGCTGCCTTGTTCTAGCGTTATTTTCTCTCTCCTGAGTCAGCTGCACCATTTGGTGGTCCAGTAAATATACAATAAACAGGATAAGTAGCACTCAAAGTAATTTACACTGTTAAAGTATTCATCAATTACCTAATCAGGTGTTAGTGTCAAAAGATTTATGTTGTGATAGAATGGGATTTTGCTTTAGATGTCAATTTTGTCACCTTTATTTTATTATTTGAACATACTAGAATATAGAAAAGGCTTTTTCTACCTCCACAATATGAAACAGTCTGCAAAATGTCTTGCAGCTTGACAGCTTGATCTCCCTGAGTGATTTTAAAGCTAGAATGATTGTCTTAGAGATCCATCCATCCATCCATCTTCTAACACGTCTATCCCTTGTGGGGTCGCTAGGGGTGCTGGTGCCGATCCCCAGCTGGCCGAGAGGCGGGGTACACCCTGGACAGCTCGCCAGTCTATCACAGGGCAACACAGAGACAAACAGGACAAACAACCTTTCACGCACACATTCACACCTAAGGAGAATTTAGAGAGGCCAGATAACCTAACAGTCATGTTTTGGACTGTGGGAGGAAGCCGGAGTACCCGGAGAGAACCCACGCATGGACAGGGAGAACATGCAAAGTCCATGCAGAAAGACCCAGGGCAAGGGTAGGACTCGAACCCAGGACCTTCTTACTGCATGGCAACAGCGCTACCCAAATGATTTACATGTCATTTTTTTAACAGTTTTTTATTAGTTTTTATTTATTTATTGCGAGGTCTCCCTTGAAAACATGATTGTTGATCTTAATGGAGACTTTCCTGGTTAAATAAAGGTGTTATATAAAAAAATGCACATGATTATATTTTTGTCTGTATAATTACATCATTTTTACAATCAAACCATTACTCACTACTTGAGTAGTATTTTCACCAAATAACTTTTTACTCTTGAGAATGTATATATAACTTTTTATTTTCACTTATATTATTTTTGAAGTAACACTATTCTTACTTGAGTACAGTTTCTGACTAATCTACCCACCTCCATTCATTTGTGACCTCCTGGATTAGATAGTGTGCTCTTGGAGTAATTTCAGTAGGTTGGCCACTACTGGAAAGTTTCATTGTTCTCTGTTTTCTCCATTTGTGGAAAAGTCTTCTCACTGTAGTTTGAGGGGGGTCACAAAACCTCAGAAAAAGCTTAGTAAACCTTCCATCCTGCCAATTGATTTTGTTTCTCCTTTATTCTTCAATGTCAATTTATTGGGGCAGAAAGTGTTGCTCTTTATGATCTTTTAGCCTACTTCATGTTGATAGACAGGCTCTATATAACTGATTTATTTATTTTATAGGTCAGGAATAGTGAATAAAATAACAATTTGAAAACTGCATTTTGTGTTTACTCAGGTTATCTCGTGGGTATTAAAATTATTTTGATGATCAGCAACATTTAAGCAAGACCAGAAAGCAAGAACAACAAAAAGAAATCTGCAGAGGAGCACATACTTTTTCACAGCACTATTAATCAACATCAGGCGGTGAAATAAGTAAGGAACTGTTCCCACCTTGACTTGCTCATTGGATGTGACGGCACAAAAGACGATCTCTGTGAAGCCCTGCGATGGGAACATCCTGAAACAAATCCCTCCGATGACGCGGCCATCTTTTATCAGAGACAGCGTTTTATGTTTCCTGGCAAAGAAAAAGAGACACAGGTGTCCCCACTGTGCCTTAAACTTGTATATTTCTGAACAAGGGGGACAATAATAAAGCCCGTTTAGAAATACTCACGGGTCAAAGACCAGTCGGGTGATGTACTCCTTGGGCATCCGGGGAAGCTGGTGGGAGAAAACGTTCTGGAGTCCGACAAGCCACATTAGGATCCTCTTGTTTGGCTTCTGATTGAGCGAGTTCCCGATGACGTGAAATTCGATTACGCCTCGCCGCTCTTCTAGGCGGGCAGCTTCATCACGAGCGGAATGAGCAGACAGCAAACTGGTCTGACCAGGAAAGAGAGAGGTGAAAAAATATCAATTATCATCCTGTTCTCATCATAAAAATATAACTCTTACCCTTTGATTGATACATATATATATATATATATATATATATATATATATATATATATTTATATATATATATATATAAGGGAAAAATCAGTACCAAGCCTTAATACAAATTCTTCTTTGATTTCTGTAGCATAATCTCATTCACAAAAATCCAACCTTTAATTTTAAAAGTTACTCAATGAGTGAAGGAAATCTTAATTTAAGGAATAATTGCTTTGTACAAAGGAACCATAATCATACTCAATAAATTGCAACATGCTTCCCCCCGGTTATTGTTTGCTATATGCAATGAAACACCGGCAGCTGACATTTATCAAAGCAAGAATATTTACAGAATTCAAACAGTCGATGTAATCCAGAGAATTTTTTTATATGCTGATGATGTGTTGCTCTTTCTGGAAAATGCAAACCCTGCTCTTTCAGAGACAATAACCATAACAAATAAGTTCTCAACTATTTCAGAGTAAACTATTGAATGGAACAAATCAAAGGCTCTTCACATCTCCTCTAATGTTCATCTCCCTCCAAACATTCCCTTCAACATTGGAAACATCAGGTACTTGGGCATCAATATTTCTAACAAGCTGAATAAGCTAACACAATTAAACCGTATCCCACTACTCAAATTAATAGAAGACGGTTTCACATTGTGACAGCTGGAGATAGGCACCAGCACCCCCACAAGGGACAAGCGTGACGGAAAATGGATGGATGGATGGATGGGTGGTTTCACATAGTGAAGAACTCTCCCTTTCTCACTCATGGGAAAAGTGTGTGCAAATAAAATGATGGTACTTCCTAAAAACTATTTATATATTATCTATGATCCCAGTGAAACCACCACAGACTTAGTTCAAAAGACTCTATCACATAAATTTTTATTGACATCTAAATCTGTTTGCAAAAGCTTAAGAACTTGACTAAAAGGCTAAAAGTTAAGGAACATTGGAACTTCTAAACTTCAATAAATATTATCTGGCCCATAGATTACAATATATCTTAAAATGGACCATCAGTCTGTGGATAGAAATTGAAGAAACGCTATGTAGGGAAATCTGCATCTCAGTTATTCCATGTCTGCCATTTAATTAAGCAGCATAGCTGTTTTAAAAGCATCTATATCAGTAAATCTCTGACAGCCCAGTGGGACTATATGAAAATGAATAGGTCTTCAATTCTCCCGTGCAGACGGACATCCATTTGGAACAACCAGGGACGTCCTGTAAAATAAAAAGGTTCTTAACTATTCAACATGGAGGAGTAAAGGATTAAACCATTTACAGGATATATTTGATGGAAAATATTTCATACCCTGTAATGTTTTAGAAGATTCATAAGGCAATGATAAAACTACATTTTTGAAGATCAGCAACTAAACTCAACAACTCAGTCCTAATTTAGGATTAAACAAATAAACACAGGAGTAATAACCATCTTCAATAAACTTCAACACCCAAAATTATTCCCAGAAAACTTTGAAAACCATTAAACTTTCAGAAATAGATTTAACAATCTCACTCCTTATCAGTAAATGAAATGTTGGTTTATCTACCGGTACAGATCTTAACTGTAAGTGCTTGTATGGAGGGGACTGGAGGTGATAGCCTGGTGATGGATGGGGTACGGTTGGTAGGTCTACCCCCTTGTTGTGGTGTTTTTTTGTGTGTGTGCTCGGGCCACATCCCAAGTGGTGGGCCCCCTTCTGGTGGCCTATGGCTCCCGACATGGGCTGGCTGTGGGCCGCGGGGGCTCGGCGGGCTCTGGTGGGCATCCCTCCCTCTTGGCTCACCACGGGCTAGCTCACCAGGTGGGCTCTTCGGAGATCTCCCCTGCATGCTGCTGAGGGTTGTTGCCAACACCCGGCACTAAACATGTCTTTTTATTGGTCTGATGTAATATTAGAATCATAAATGTGTTTTCATTAACCGTATGTAGAATATCATCGTAAAATAAATAAAGGCTTCAGAATGTCAGTCTGTGTGCAATGAATCTATATATTATGATTCACTTAGTCAGTTGAGCTACTGAAATAAAACAACATTTCAGTAATATTCTAATTTATTGAATGTAACTGTACCGTGTACAACAGCGAAAGGTTTTCTCCTAAAACATTTTTGGATCATCAATTTGCCAAATTACCCATTGAGGACCCACTTTTACTTTTCTGGTAGAATAAACCTGATTATCATTTAGAATCTCCTGTTTTTTCCATAACTTCAACAATCTCATGCGTGTTGACACGGTTCCCAAGTCCCTTGGAAGGGAATCAGGTCCACAACATTAAAAACATGTTCCAACATACTGAATAGTGGGCACGAGGTGCTTTTCCACATATCCATCCTATATTGCAGACCAAACTAGAATGTTTGTAGCTAAAAAACTAAAAGCCTGTCTCATTCGACTAAAGTACATGGTTCCAGTCAAAGTCCCTGTAGACTTTAACAAACTCTTCACGTTTACTTTGCTGATGATAGGAAAGGAAAGGCACGCCTCACAAACAACAGGTTGGCAAGTACAGTAGATGGAATCAGGTTTTTGTTCACAATTTCAAAATTCAACTCTTTGTTGCAGTTGAATATCAGCACCAATTCATTCAAATCAAAGATGCTATTTTTGTTGTTGAAATTTTCAGTGTTAGATGAAGGATTGGTATGGCAACAAAAGATAACTGTAAGGTATCTCCAAACAACAAATGAAAGGAAACATGAAGATTGCAAACAAACCAAATCCTTTTAAAAGAAGAAAGCAGCATAAAGGAAGTATCCAAGGTCAGATTATATTTTGATCTCAAAGTAAAACTGTATAATCTCTTCTGGTATATTTTTAACCTCAGATGGTTCAGATCATGTTCAGAAAATACTAAAATGATCAGATCTGAAACTGAATCAAACGATCAGTAGCACAAACCAACAGTACAAAATAACCCTGACATACTGACAGCTTTGTCTCTTTGGCTGCTCCTCTTTAAATTTCACTGGGTACGACACGAAATGAAGCAGCGGTAAAGGAGCTATATCAGCTTTGGAGTATTATGATTAAAAATATCACAATTTTCTTATTGTTTAATTTAAACACCAGCTTTGACTTGTTATATACTCTATAATGTTTTTTTTTAATAAATCTTCTGTGCTTTACAGAGTTGATCTAAAGGTTACCTCTGGAATGGTGGCAGGGTCACTGATGGTCGCCATGACTTCATTGATGAGGTCCATGGGGATGTCGCCCACCACCCTGGGTCTCTTGTTCTCTTCATGGTGAAGCGGCTCTGAGGTTTTACGCTTTTCTCCAACTGGGAAACCACCACAAAGTGCTTTTTTGAATCCTCATCCCCAAAGTAAACAATAATCATACATAAACCAGCTTCAGCAGCCATCTTCTTATTCGCTTCATTTGCCCCGATATTTTGGGTCAATGAAACAACTTTGTGACCAGCACTCGAACATGTGACCAAATTTTCAGTTTATGGGAATCCATTTGTAAATCTGTTGCATGCGATCAGCAATCTCTTCACATAATATGGCTTTAAAGTGGGTAGAGGGAGACAGTCAACGCAATTCTGGCTAGCAAATTGCTGTTTTATTATTTAAAGTTGCAACTTGAGTAACTGTGATACCTGGGTTTGACTCCAGAACAGAGGTGGGTTTCCTGGCAGGGCTGACGCTGCCGCAAGTGGACGGGTCCACTGACACAGGACTGGTGCTGTAGTATATTGGCCTGGCTACTGGGGGAGCACTTATCACTGCATGGACAAAGTAAAGACATTAGACATCAGTAAAGATAAACCTGAATATACTGTATATTGTGATGTATTATGTGACTTTTTTTTTTTTACATACCACCTATTAGTATGATTATCAGTAACAAATGTGTCTGGGGGTTTGCATCACCTGTGTGGATAGGAATCTGCCCTCCTGTTGCTCCTGCCAAGAAGTCTTGGCTCCAGATGGGGGAGTTGTGACTGTAAACTTCCTCTTCCAGCATGGATAAGAATCTAAAGGTGGGAGAAGACAGCTAGAACATTGCTATACTGAAAATATACATAAAATGTTGAACTGCAATGGTGTTTTCAAACTGCATTAAATAAAACCTTTTGTTGCTTTTTTTGTAAAAAATAAATAAATAAAAAACACATTTTCTGACTGCAATTGTGTGAAATCTTTGACTGACCTATTTTAGACATTAACCTTATGCACTTTGTTCTTTTTGTTTAATTTTTTTTTTTAACCATAGATGATGCTCTTTGCACAGCTTTTTTGGGTTTAATGTTTCTCCTTCCTAGAAGAAGAGGTTGACTGAGCTGTTGCTGCCATTAACTTTGGGAACTTTCTTTGTTTTTCTTTCTCATAGAAATGACTCCAGGCACATTGCTTCAGTGTTTAGCTGTGTCTTTACCCATTAGCTATGTACTCTCTTTGTTTTTCTTCCTCAAGCCCTCCCTGCTCAACACTTCTGTGATTAACTGCGTCTCATTCTTGGAAGAAGACCTTACATGTCCTATCCGTGGCATTGACATCGAGTATGCTCTTCGTTTTTCCTTGACATGGAAACTATTCCTGCCTAGTACTGCAGTAGGATGCTGTTTTGTTTCTGAACAAAGCCATTGCTGTCTTTAACTTCATGTTCTCTGTTTGTCTTTTTTCCCCATTTAAAAGTATTCATAATCCAGTACTACTGTGTCTCTGTCTTGTCCTTCCAACGGCAGGTCGGATGCAGCTGGATAATCATATCTAAACTGGACCTGTTTTTTTTTTAGTGAAGAGACAAGAAAATCTATTTGTTGTGAATTGGTGCTACATAAATGGTGGTATTGTTGGTAGTACTGTTGCCTTGACTCAAGAAGGTGTTGGGTTTAACTACCATGCTGTTGTCTTTCTGCATGGAGTTTGCATGTTCTCCTTGTGCATGCGTGGGTTCTCTCTGGTTAATCTAGCTTCCTCCCAAAAGTCCAAAAACATGACTGCAGGGTTGATTACCCTTAGGTGTGAGTGTGCAAGGTTTTTGTGTCTCTGTGCTGCCCTGTGATGGACTGGCCACCTGTCCAGGGTGTTCCCCGCCCCTCGCCCACTGATCGTTGGAGATAGGCACCAGAAATTAAAAGAAGCGTGCAACTGAGTAGAGTGATTTTGTCATGTTTCCAGTTTTGGTTGTATTTCATGTACAGCACTTTGAATCGTCTTGTTACTGAAAAGTGCTACATAAATAAACTTGCCCTGCCTTCATCTAACGCTGCTATGTGTTTCACTTGAGGGCCACCATAGGTTGAACGCTATTGGGAACGCTATATCTGTTGTCCATCACCATGACTGCTGTTTGTCTGTGTGCACTTTCAGCTGATTTTACTTACTTGGGAAAGTGTGTGAGAATGAGAGTGCGTTTTTCAGGAGGAAGCTTGTCCTTCTCCTGCCTGGCCTGCTCCAGCAGTTGCTTTCTCATCACAGTGAACACGGAACGCAGCAACGTCCGGCCGAAGATCTGCGTGGTCTCGTAGCGGGGTAAGCTATCACAGAACTGCGGCACGTTGCAGTAGCAGAGCCATCTACAAAGTGTACACAGATTATAAAATGTGTAGAATACATTAATCCGAGGCAGGTGGATTTAATATCTGCTTAGCCCGACCTGGTGTAGTTGACTTTGTATCCAACTGCGTCATCACTTGGTACCCTTTGGCGTCTTTGAGACGGCGTTTCCAGCTGCCAGTAGTTGATCTGGTTCAGGAACATCTTGGCCAGCTCCATGATTGTTTGTCGTTCCTTTGACGGTAGATGGCTGAATTTGTACTGGACAAAATTGTTTACTCCCTTTTCGGGGAAAAAAAGAACAAGAGGTCGATGAGGCGACACCACAGTGCTAATAAAATGCATAGTTCTTTTCAAGCTAGAGACGTAAATGACCTGTTCAATGCTGGGCTTTTCAAACGGAGGACTCTCTTGTGCCTCTAACATTGGCTTACCCATCTGTAGGATAGATTTTCTCAACAACTGTAGGAAACAGGAAAATGTGTTATTTGCTTCTGTGCACTGCAGACCTAAAAATCATGTCTTCAAAGTAAGGATGCAGGAGGTTACTTTGAAGAGGGAGAAGTAGACTTGTTTGGTGTCAGCATCCTCCTCTTTGTGAACACAGGTGTATAGATACTCCACATCCAGAACGATACCTAGTAGTCTGTTCATTTCCTCTTCGGAAACGTTTTCAAGATGAGTCACGTGATCACCTGAGAGGGGGAACAAAAAGCGATTATCAATGAAACACTAAATTTTGCATCAACACTGAACTATTTAGTGCTGTAGATGTTGTTGTTTTTTTAGTACCTAGGGTGTGAGAACAGCTCCGACAAGGTTCCTGTAGGTTTACCGTGTTGGACTGCTGGTCAGTTTGAGGAGGGGTTGGAGGCGGGTTCTGACTTTTCCATCCATTACACTTACAGGCTCCTTCAGCCTACGGCAAACATGGCTGCAATTAGTAAGAGCAGGAACACAAACAAGTGCAGGTGTCCGGTACATTTAAATCAGTTACAGAAATACTTCATAAGTTAAATTTTTCCAGTATGTCCCTTCAAAAAGTGCAACTTGTATGATAAAGTCATGCCAATTAAATGAATCAAGCATCTATTTCTGTTAAATTTGATAATTGTTTAAGGCTCTTGAAAATGTAGTTTCTAAAAAACAGGGGCGATTGTGACTTGATGGGTTGAGTAGTCGTCTGGCAATCAGAAGGTTGTGGGTTCGATTCCAGCTTCCCCTTGCCACATGTCGGTGTGCCCCTGGGCAAGGCACTTAACCCCAAATTGCCTACCGAGCTGTGTCTCGGTGTATAAATGTGTGCGCGTTAGTGAGAGCGACTGGGTGAATGTGGCTATAGTGTGCAGCGCTTTGGGTGGTCAGCATGACTGGAAAAGCGCTATATAAGTTCAGTCCATTTACCATTTACAGCTGAGTGGAAGTGCTCAGATAAATCATCAGGAAGCCAGCTCTGTTCTAGGATGCCTCCTTGACCAAGTGCAGATGGTGAGAGATAGAAGACCCCTGGCAGAACAAATCACTGTTGGAACAGCGTGTTCCATCCCATGAATGAAGATGCTGCAGAGCTGGAGGGCTCCTTCAGTGAGACCGCTGCACCCTAGATGCTCAAAGGAGCGTCATCACAGATCCTTTCTCCCAGCAGCTGATAGACTTTATATCCAACCCTGCTCCCAACAAATGTAATAAGAGTTTACATGGGGGTTTGCAGTTTTTCATGCATAAATGTACATACATGTTTTGCTATTTTTTGTATATCACCCTACCCAGACACACCTTTAATTTCTATTTTTAATAACTAAGAACTGTACAAAGTTTTTCTTGTGTGGTAAATTTGGTCTTTGCTGCCGGTACGCCTGGATTTCCCCCTGTGGGACAATATAGGATCTAATTATTTTAATCAGTAACGAGTAGCAAGGTGGCCATAAGCCCAGAAAGCGCTGCTGAAGAATTAAGGAAGACCAGGCTGCTTTACCGGCGACCTTCAGCTCATTTGCATCATCTGGTGTCTCATTTTTCTCCTGACGATACCCTATATGGGGGTTAAGGTAAAGCCACTTTGCTGGCCAATCAAGCACGGTCATTAAACACAGTATTGGTGCTTTTGGCAGTGTGGGCAAAGTCTTGCTGGAAAATTAAATCCAAAGCATCTCCATGAAGCTCATCAGCAGAGGAAAGCGTAAAGCGCTCCAACATTTCCTGGATGGCTCTGGTCCCCAAATCAGCACTGTCTGTTTACACTGAACCCTAACCCGCTTCATCCAAGGCAGGGTTCTGGAAGCTTAGCCAGAGGTTCGTCTTGATAACTTTGCTAAAAAATTATAGAGAACTGATCAGCGTTTTGGAGATAGGCACCAGCAACCCCCGCGACCCCATGAGGGATTAAGCGGGTCAGAAAATGGATGGATGGATGGATGATCAGTGTTTTTAAATGTAAATGTAATTTTTAATACTGGGTTTTAGAAACTTTTATATTCAGTTTGTTTTTTCCTCACTACATAGACTTATCCCCATTTTACGAGTTACTGAATTTTGTGTTTTCATTAGCTTTAAAGCCATAATCATCAAAAATAACATAACTTGTTTTTAAATATACCATAGCGTGAGGCGAATCTGTATTACGGCCAATACGAGTTTCACTTATCGAACTGAATTACAGGAATAAACAAGCTTGCTCTTGTTCTAATTTACTGAGAAGCGCTTGAGGTAAACAGAAACTGGCTGTAGCTGTATTGGCACGGAAACACAGGGTGTGTGTGGTCGAGGCATCTACCGCGGTCAGCTGGGCTGGGCTGCTCTGAGCATGCGCCGAGAACGACAACAAACTCCGCCCACCCCAGCAGCTGTCACCCTGTCAAAACAAAGACCCCGGTCCCTCTTTGCGGATCGTAGCTGCATAAGCCCGACAAAACTCCCGTGTTCGCCTGCATATCTACTCTGACAGACACCCCTGGCTCGGGTCAAATGCTCAGCTGGAAGCCTGGTGAAACTAGCACAGAGGGACGCAGACGCCTCTGCTCACAGCCAGCGACTCCACATAAAAAAAAAAAAAAAAATAGCAGCGCCAAGCCAATGTTTACGCTCACCCACCCCCCACCTTGACAGAAACGGGATAACGCTGTAAAAACACGGGAGCTTGCAGCTACAGGGCCGCTGCCCAGGATCCTGAGCGCAACGTCTACACTTAATTTTATTGCATCGCTCGTTTCATAAACTGCCTCTTCCATGCAAAATTCAAAAAAAAAAAAAAAAGAAAAAAAAAGAAAAAAGAGCTGGTACGGCAATGGCTTCCTTTGCTGCGCTTGCATTTTATCTACTGCAGTCATTCCAACAAGCTCTTCGTGAGGATTTAAACAGAACTGCGGTGCTTTAAGGTCTACCGTCTGTGAACGGTGCATACTTTGCAGGATGAATACACCCCGAGCTTTTCCAGTTTCTTCGGCCGCGGCGAGCAGCGGAGTTGCGCCTTCTTCGCGGCTATGCGTGCAGATCCTCCAGCGGCGCCAGAGCCCTCCGTCCCCGCGGCTCCGGGAGCGGCCGGAACCAGGCCCGCGGCTCCGACGGCCGGCGAACCTTGTTGAATACCCGCGCTGTCGGCCATGACTGCACACCGAAACCCCGAAGGGATCGCAGGCCCGGGGAACACGATCGCTCCGCCGTCCGCTCTATTCCACAGGCGGAGGATCAGACATGGCGCTCATCCTTATTTTCAATTTCTCGCTGTAGGCCCAGTTTCCTCCGCTAGGGGACTCGGCCTGGACGGACCAGCCTCAACGACTGCCACTTTGAGAGGAGAGGTCACAAAACGCAGCTAATCGGGGGGGGGGGGGGGGGGGGGATTTCAAGGTCAAATCTGGTGGAGGGAAAAGCGAATGTGAAGTTAGAATACTAGTATCCAATCCATCTATTAAAAAGAAAGAAAGAAAAAAAAGACACCCCCAATGCAACTGCATGGACTATTCAATTATTTAGCAGTTTGTTCTTTTAAATTATTACAATGCCTTCTACTCATTGAAGTTTTTCACATATTAAATAAGAGGAAAGTGATAAATGGTTGAATAGGGGTATTTACTCTGTTACCCCTAAATAAAACCCAGTGCAACCAATATTGTTCCAGAGACGAATAATTAGTACATACAGAGTCCTCATGAACATGAAGTAACATACATCATGATTAAGACCCTTGAACACGAGAGACGAGTCAGGGATGTTTTAAAGTTGAAGACTATAAAACAGTAAGAAACATGGTAGTGACAGCATCATGACATGGGAATGCTTTTCTTCGGCAGGAACAGGGAAATTATCATCATTGATGAGAAGACGAATGGGTTCCTGGGGAAACCTGGAAAAAAAAAAAAAACTGATGGAGGCTGTTAAAGACCGAAGATTTGGGCAGGGGGTTCCCTTTCAGCTGGACAGCTCTATACATACAGCCAGAGCTGCAATGGAACGGTTTGGTTCAAAGCATATTCATGAATAACAATGGCCTAGTCAAAGTCCAGACCTAAATCCAATTAAGAAATGAGTTACGGGTAAAGGGCCAACATTTTGACTCTATAGATGTTAAAAGTGTAAAACCACGTATAATTTTTTATCTCCCCCCACCATCATGCAGTAAGTTGGGCCATCTGTCGCATAAAATAAACAGACATTTGTGATTGTAGCCTGACAAAATTTGAAAAAGGCTTAATATGAGAAAAATATACCCTTATCACAGCCCGTATAAAGCTCTCAGAAAACATAAGAACATGCAGACAGAAAGGGCCCGAATACAATGTAAATGATTCAATTTATTTCAGTATGTAATTTGTCATAACAGATCTGTAAAATGCTTGCATTTTAATGTATTCTGTTGCAAAAAAAAAAAAAAAATGTGTGGACCCCCCCCCCCCCCCAAAAAAAGTGGAAAACATACAATTTATGTCCCTATAAGGTTACCTGACCTCTGCTCTTATCACCCCTGCATTACTGTAACAATACTATCCGAGATGTTGGGGATTGTCAGACCATCTCATTTATCTAGATTTATGGGACATTTTCCAACCAGTGCCTCTGGAGGTGGAAGTTCAGGTCTACTGAGGGCACAAATGAACCATTACAACTAGAAAACAAAAACAAAAGACAACAAAAAAAAAGGCAACAGAAATGTAATTAAAAAAAGCAATCTTATATGCGTGGATATAACATTTTAGAAGTGTAAATAAATGCAATTTCATTTTTTCATTTTGTTAACAACACTACATACATTAATATCGACCAGCACTGATTATAATTTAACCATTTTTTTGTGGAAAGCAACACCCAAACTGTAGCCGTATTCCTGCCATATGTACAGTTGTTTTTTTTTACCCCCAATAATCATCTAGATAACTCCCTAGCAAGCATTAGTCACTAGAAAGAAAAATTAAAATCAGGAAAAGAGTAGACTACACCGCAACACCATATTTACAGTATATTATTTATATATTTATATTATGTATATATTTATAACACACCGACTCAGATTATGACAACATAAATTCATAAGCATCATTAGTGCAAGGCATGAGTAAGACAGACCAGTAAAAAAGTTATTGACAAGTAATCGTATATATATTTATAGAACTAATGTGTGTGCAAATGTGTGCATGTAACAACATGTGGGGGACATAGAAAAACCCAAATAATGTGCTTAACGTTGGCGTGGATGAGGTGTGCCAGGCCGCGCCTCTGTGAGGAGCCGGCCTGCTGTGTTTGGGTGAACGTGTGTTTCATTGTGCAAATGTGTGTCATGTGCATGTGACTCTAAGCCTACAGATGAAATCAGTCACCAGCCAGCCAGCCAGGCAAAAGTTCAGATATAGTGACACACCAACGTGTCTAAAGCACTTCCTAATCGAAACGTGAAATAATTAGAATTCCACTATGAACAAGAACAGACCTCACATATTGCAGCGCCCCACTTACAACCATCACCTTTGTTTGTTTTTTTTACCCTGTGCAAACCCTGCAGCGGTCAAGCAACACTGACATAATGGGAAGGAAAAAAAAAAAAAAAGTATTTTTGCATAAACAAAATCATCCAACCCCAGTTTGAGCAGAAAGGGATGGTCCACAGAGGATGAACGAAAGGACGCAACGTATAAGGGATGAACGGTTGCTGATGGGTACCTTAGAGGCCTCTGTGTGTTGCGGAGGGGAAGGAGGGGGAGTTTGCTGTGTTGCAATGATTCTTGCAGACACTCAAATCAACAGGGAAGGCTGCGGAACACGACACAATGCCACTGTGGTCAAAAACAAGCAGGCACTGTTCCTTAAGAGAAGACTACAGGTAGAAAATATATACACGGGCTCCAATTTGAATTCCATAAGGAGAGAGCCAGTGGCTTGTTGAGGGAATCGGGGAGTGTACAAGTTTCTTTTAAACTTTAAATAAAAAAGGTCCTGATGACAAGAGAGGAACACATATCTCAGGGTTCTAACCCACAAGAAACGGCTCTTTGTCTCAAACTTTTGTCGCTTTGTTTGTGCTACTACAGACCAAAAGTGGGGGGAAAAAAAAACATTTTTTTTTTTCTCGAGGTTCTTTATCTTTACCCATGTAAACACACAGGCATGTGCATCTATGGTTTAAACAAAGTATTGTTAAATAATAACCGGCAAAGATCAAACAAAAAAAGGACCAAAAGCAGAAGAATGGTGTAAATAAGAGTGGT
Organism: Fundulus diaphanus; assembly: GCA_037039145.1. Taxonomy (NCBI): domain Eukaryota; kingdom Metazoa; phylum Chordata; class Actinopteri; order Cyprinodontiformes; family Fundulidae; genus Fundulus; species Fundulus diaphanus. The sequence continues at coordinate 31,028,619 of CM073135.1, forward strand.
GGTTCCCAGAAAAAGGAAGTGATCACTTTACTGAACAGGGAACTCATATCAAAGATGATGGATGGGAGGCTCGGCTGATGTTGCTGATATCTGCGATCGCTGACCCATCAATAACCGACAAGATAAAATCAGCCGGATTCTATGAGGTGAAACAGAGTGGTTAGGAGGCTTCTTCAGGTACCAGCAGAACCTTAATGGAAGAGGTAGAGCCTCCCCCCAAAAACATCAGTGAGATGGCACTGATGTTGCTACTGTGATGAAAAAAACAACAACAACAACAAAAAAAAGAGTGAGGGAGGATACAGGGCATCTTTTTCTGTTTCAAACAAAGGGGGACATGTTGCATTAGTAGCTGCAGTGGCGTCTGGGGCGTCAGCCACATTAGTTACTAGTTTACAGGTCTGGGAGGGAAGATTGTGTTTTTCATTTTAGGTAGAGCAACACGGAGCCTTGGCTGGCTGAGCAGCTTCTGTCAGGTCCACTCCCCGGGTCCGACCGCTGCTGGCTCCTGCAGCTTGAGGCTCGTTTTTTGGCAATTTCTTTGCTGAAGAGAAAAACAAACAAGCAAGCAAATGAAAAAAAAAAGCCATTTTTAGCCACAAAAGCAAAACTGATTTCTTTTTTTCAATAATCATTTTATATTCCAATAGTTTTGGGAAGTTGAGTCCCACCTTTTCTGTAAAAATCAATGAATAACATGTAAAGAATAACTCACCGATAGCCATAAATATCTCATTCACATTCATAGACGTCTTGGCTGATGTCTCCATGAAAAGTAGGCTGTTGTCATCTGCGTACGACTGAGCATCCTGTTGACATAAAGCAAACATTATTCAACACATCTCGACACGTTTCCACATAAGAAAAGGACAGAACAAGCCACCAGACCAGTGATGTTTCTGGTTCTGTTTCCTGTAAAATTAAAATAAATGTAGAGACCTGGTAAATGAATGAGAAACAAGCGCTGTTGGAACCAACGTTTATTTTAAGATTTTATTTGTCTGCAAAATACTGACCTAAAAATGGAAGTTACATCCTTGAGCCAAGGTATTTCTACACGTTATTTCTACAAGTAAATTCATTCTCAGGTGCACAATGCATCGCTAATTGATCATTATTGCAGCATCACCGTATACAACACATTTATTACAAAGAACCGCCTAAACTGTAATAAATGTTTGCTAATTATATAGGTACCATGCATTCAGGCTCTATATGCCTGTAATGTATTTGGCGACCATTTCTTTTCCCGCAGACTCCCACCTGTCAGTGAGAACAGAGAGGGACTGTGATGCTGCGCGTTTTTGCGACCGCCTGTTTGGAGCAGCTCGGCTAAACTGTTCCGATGTCACAGCGGCAGATACCGACCAGATGCAGCTTTTTCAAAAAAACGTTGTTGAGATAGAAATATTTAAATTATATTTTTCCCCCAGTATGAATCATTATCTAAGGATATGTTTGCTATGAACCCAAAGCAGAACGACATTAACATTTTCAACTGTTTATACGGCGGGGCGATATGGCTTAAAAATAAAACCTCCCATTTTATTATATCATATCTGATCAACTGATTTTTTTTCCTCCTTTTTATTTTAAAACTTGCTTTTATTTCAGTCATCTTGTCTGGGAGTTGAAGTGAATTCAAGGTACAACTAAACACAAGCTGTGAAACATGCTGGTAAAACAAGATGGCGGCCCTGCCTTTGTAAACAATGAAAATATAACAATGTTTGCTGCTAGTGGTTTTACACAGTGAGCTAAGAACAGGCTTCACTTCACTTGTGTAACTTCAAACTAACTTAAAAAAAATACGTAAATAAGTAAATTAAAGCAGCTCGTATTATGGTAAAAAGAAAGTTTCCTCTTTACAATATTTTGACAATATATTTTCTAAAACATATATTCAGCATTGGATGCTAATTCCCTTCATGGAAACCCAATGAGTGCATTGGCAAAATAAAATCTCGATTTTCCAAAAATTAACTCTTAAAAAAACTGTAAATTCGAGTTAATCGATTAAATCGATTTATTGCCCAGCCCCAACTGTTTACTGACCAAAAACGATATCGTCACGGCGACATTCGTACGTTTTCTCTTATTGAGCGGCCCTGGAAAACTGGTAGGTAACTGATGCGGAAAGATAATGAGGCATGTTAATATACTTTACAAATTTGAAAGGTGTGGGGTGGATTTCTTCGCCGACTCAGAACTTTTTAGAACGGCTATCTTTAGTATCACCTCTGAGGAGTTTCCCTGCCCCCTGTAAAGAAAAGCAGTCCTACGGCGTTATGTTGCCACACTTCTATCCAGGCCAGGTTGGTAAAGTACGCAACTAATAGAAAACCTTTTCTTACTGCCTCTGTTGGGTTTCTTTTCCAGCATTGCCCTGTATTTAACTCCACACCCCTTGCCATCAACTCTGGCCAGGTTCTCTGTGCCTGCTGAAGAATCTGTTTAGCTTGTTTTGGTCTATGAGATTAATTATTAATTTAACACCCTGATGTGGATTTGTGAAGTGAGAAAAATATGAGAAAGGTCAAGGGGGTACTAGGCTGTGCCGTAATCAGAATATTTGTAATGTTTGCATCAGGTTTAAACACAGAAACTAATTGACACGGTCAAGAAGAAAACAAAAAAAGCAAAGGATTAAACGTGGCGTTGTGAAAAGGGTAACGGTGTAACCTGGAAATCCACGGCCCTCTTGCTGGCCAGGTCGGCTTTGTTTCCTGACAGAGCGATGACTATATTAGGACTAGCTTGTCTCTGCAGCTCCTTCACCCAGTTCTTTGCCCGTGCAAAGGACTCCTGCGAAACAAAAGAGCATGGGCCACATGTCATTTCCCTTCTTCTCCTTCACGCTGAAACTTATTATACAACCGATGTGGACACCGCCTGCCCTGCGGAACACGTGCAGGCCTCATCGGTGCAACTTCCAGAACCGGCCCGTGTTTGGAAACAGCAGACGTACCTCGTTGGTGATGTCGTAGACCACAATGGCGGCTTGTGCTCCTCTGTAATACATGGGCGCCAGGCTGTGGTACCGCTCCTGACCCGCGGTGTCCCAGATCTCAAACTTCACCGTCGTGTCGTCTAGGCACACGGTCTGGGTGAGAAAAGCCGCTGAGGGGAGGTGAGAGGCAGCGTCAGCTTTGTATGACCGACATCCCGACCACACGACACTCACTCCAAAGTCACACACACGGAAAAAAAAAAATGGTGGGTGTTTGGAAACTACAGGAGCTTCACCGTCCCTCATATTAAAGCTGCAGTAGGACGTTTTGAGACAACCATGGACTTAGCCTGAAAATTTGAACAAGCACACATTAAAAGTCCCTCCCGCTTTGCTCTCTGCTGAGCTACAGCTTTATGGAGTAAGACAGCTGTCAAAAGATGTGTGCATGCTTCTAAACATTCGCATTTGTATTTGTCAGTGTCAATAAAAATGCTGTCATATGTGCGAGTGTGAGAAAATGTGCGGGTTGGGATTGTTTTCATGCGAGTATGAATGTAAAAGCTGTAAGTGCCAAGTCTTGTGGATACAACTTAATTCCTGCGACTGCAAAGTCCTCAATGAAGTGGACATAAATTCAAGTTTGTGGGTACAGGTAGATTATTCGCGATCTTGACATTTGGAAAAAATAGAAAATCCCTACATTAAAATGATGCTGACTTTATGTCACTATTCACGACTGAAGTAGATTTTAATCCTTGGTTTTCCAAATATCTTTAGTTTAAAGAACTAAGCCTGATTTTAAATAGAATAACTGTCTCTCCCTCCATCTGTCTTGTATTGTAACTGTAACATTCAAATTCTGTATTATTTTAGAAGCAGCAAGATCATTTGATCCTTTTTTTTTTGTTTCAAAGAAAAGTGATATCACCTCTGTTTAAAATATTTGTGTTAATACCCTGACACTGGGAAACATTTTTTACTCAAAGTTAATATGATGACAAAATCTTATACAAATCCTTGCAATGCATACATATGTTTGTATGCATGTATCAACAAAAACTTCCTAATCCTCTGGTAGGGCTTACAGACTCATAGGAGCGAATAAAATGGGTTACTGATCACAGATAGGAGGAAAAAATAACCTCCTGAATGCCAAAGAAGAGAAGTTCGTTTGAAAGCACTAGTCGTGAAAATTAGCACAACTCTTGATCTCTTACCTCCTATTGTGCTCTCTTGGAATTCGTGGAACTGGCCCTTGACGAAGCGAAGCACCAAGCTGGACTTCCCGACGGCCGACTCCCCCAGCAGGACCAGCTTAAACTGGCAGATCTTGTTGCCCGAGTTGGGTCCGTTGGGTCTTGTAGCTCCTCCTCGGTTGGCCATGGCCTAATCAGATTCTCTGCTATCCTGCGGGCCAAACGTGACGACTGGGGGCGTCTGCTACAGCAAACGAGGAAAATGCAGGATATTGAACACGTTCAACTTTAAGAATTACCTTCAAGTAACCGACTACCAAAACGGGTTTCTACACGTCGACACGTCTCTGGCGCTATTAGTGACAAACATATCAAAAGCACGTCAACATACTGAACCAAGAGTACAGTAAATATTTGCGTGGGCTTGTAAACTGCTTCAAGGTCAATTCCAAGTCAAGCATAGCTAAATAAGAAACATTTATAAAAAAAAAATGAAGAAAAACTTCTTTAGTCACTGATGACAAAAAAAAAAAAAAAGTGATGCAAAGTGCAGCATCCTCGTCGCACTAGAGTCCAGCCACCCGGTACTGTCAGGAGAGGCCAAACACTCTTTCTGTTTCTTTGCAGTTTTAGATATGTCGTCTGCAACTTCTTTGGGTATGAAACTGAGCCGGTCTACCACAGGACGTCTCACAACGACCCCATTCCCCCGCTTTGACAAGAGATGGTTTAAAGAAAGTTTCCATATTCCACTTGTGGTCTTCACAGCCATTTCATAATCTGTCACATTTCATGAGTCAACAGAAAAAAAGAGAACCAGAAATCAATTATCTATAGGTGTAAAAGAAAGACTTTGGAAAACAATACACAAATAATAGACGAGACTTTTTTAAATTCAGATTTATTTCCATCATTTCTGATAATGAGGCAATATAGGATGAGCCTTGTGTAATCCAACAGGTATGATCACAAGCGCAGCAATAACTACTGTATATTTTGTTTTTGATTATTCATCTGTACTTTTTTCATTCCAAGACTTAGAGCTTGGATATCCTTTTACAATCCTAATTGTTATTTAGTTGTTGTTTTTTTTCTGAGGAGAAGCTGAAAATCTCACCCTTGTTGATTTTGCACACCGAGTCCAAGAACCTAATGGCAGCCCTGACCTGATGATGCTCCAAAGCCTCGGCCATCAAACCCCACAGGAAGGCGGCGCCAAATAAACCAAACTTCCCCTAAATAAGAGAATGCGCCTTCTGACCAACTGGCTCTCCAGTCCCACATCAAACTTTCTTCGTCTTGTGTGTCTGACGTTCATCTTGCAGCACAGACTGTTGCGTGTCGCCTCACCATTAACTTCTCTGACCCCTATTACGATCCCTGCAGAAATTTGAACGCCAAACAAGCGCTGAGTGACAAACAGCAGCAGCTCGTCTGCGGCGGCGCTGCGTGACAGCGGGACGCGCCAAACAGCGGCCGCGATAAAGCCGCCCATCTGCACACGGAGCTGACCTGTGTTTGTCTGCGCAGGCTATACGTCGTTATTTGTACGTGTAGCAAAACAGGCATGCCTTATTTATGGAGTTGCCTTCCAATGACGCATGAGTTTCAGGAAACGAGATATTTAGATAATAAAAGCTATTTTAAAACAGGCAGGGGTTAAAAATCAGATTGACATGCAGAGGCAAATTTTAGGGGAAAGTTTGCTTTCTGCTAAGTTTGAACTGACTGCTAAAACATTTTTAGGTTAAACTCCAGTGACCTTTCACTGATTGCTCAGAAATCTTCTAGAACAAAAGCACAAAAACAATCATAGGCGCCTCTCCAGACTAACAGGGAGTACTTTGGGCTAAAGTTGCGATTCGACATGAATGATTTGCCTTACATGCCTTTAAGCTGTGCGTCTGCTTTTTTTTTTTTTTTTTTTTAAACATGTTTTATCTGTTCATGTGCCAATGTTGACTCCTGTGCTGATAAACTGATGTTCAAGCTGCCAGAAGAAGCAAAGTCTTGCCTGCTGTTAAGGATTTAAATCCCTAACAAAGAAGCGAGCCCCCGACAGCCAGACAGAGTAACAGAGAGCAACATAATAGTGAAACACAAGCCTGTTTCATTACAGGACAGAAAGGAGGCGGCGATCGGTCCCACCCACAACGTTTAAGCCCGTTTTCTCTGTGAGAGCGACTGTTTAGATGCATACCATGCATTGCTGACTAACTTATTTAGAAAGAACTGCTAACTGAGGAACACACAGCAGCGTTTAGACTCCTTCAGCTTAATACAAGCTGGACCTGAGGCATGCGCTCCCTTTTACACGTCCTTTAACATTTACAGTGAAAAGGCCGCTGCATTTTGGTCAACATTATTTACTTTGCTCTGAGACAAGCGTTTACCCTCGGATTGTTTGGACGTTTTTTGGTGAAAATGTGCTTTTCATCTGTACACATGCAGCAGGTTCACTTTCCTCCTTTCCCATTAACTTCATCTAGCTTTTAAATTAAAGCCACGTCTGAAGAGTCCAAGTGTACTTCAAGCCTTCAGTAACAAATCTGATTTTTACTAGCGACGATCTCTTTAAACATGTTTTTTCTGTTATAGATTTTCTCTAAGGGGGACCGCTCCACGGAAATTTAGGATAAAAATCATTGTGATTTTTCTGTTCACTGTGGTTATAGGATACGATTGGCCCCCTCCCTCCCAATATGAAATACTTTATTGGTTTATCAAGCAATCATCACACAAAGTCGCTTTCCAATGACACTCGTGAGTCAATGAAGAAGTGAACTAACCTACTTTTTACTTTATATTTTCCGACACGTAGATCAGAATTTTGTGGCCGATTTTCGGTCTCCACTTTCTGTAAACCTTTGGATATTGATTTTAGACAATAAATTTTTCTCTTTAAGAACTATTATGCATAAAAAAAATATCAGACAAGTATTCCAAGTTTCTTGCTTGACGTCCTTTCTGTGATCGTTCATTAATAATCTATAATAAGAGCTGCTGTGTGTCACAGCAGTCGCTATGAAGCAGATTTTTATTATTATTCTAAAAGAATGACAAATGGTTTAGTCGATATTTTAAACTGGCTTCATATCTGCAAATGTGAGCGAAAACATGTAGAAAATGCAGTTTCCTTTTAAAAAGCTTAACAGTTCTATGTACTTCCTGTGCCAACTCACACTAACATTAAGACTTCTTTTTGTAAAAACAACTTCCACATGGACTGTCGCTGTTGTTAGCGCTCGCTCTTAGTATGGTGCATTCATCAATCAAGATAGGATTTTTTAATTTCCGCCTGGTCGCTCACCGATTAAGGCCGAACAAGCTGATAACCACCCCGTAATGGTCCACGGTTAATTTCTTGCTACATTTCTACAAGAATCCAACACAACAGTGCATTTTATGCATTATTTATAGGAAATTCTGAAACTACATAGATTTTATGAATAGGGAAAGCAAAAACCAGCAATTCTGGGATTTGGAACCGATGATCATAGTTAAAGTTACTAATTAACTGTGAAGATAGTAGCACGTTTTGTCAATTATAAGAAATTCAAAGAGTCCTGAATTGGAGGTCAGACTTAAAATTCAGAATAGCCAAAGTACGAGCAGATCATGGTTCTATATTCTCACAAACAGCCCCATTATCTGTGGGGATCTGTTTGAAAGACATTTAAGCTTCATCTTCAACGAGCTTGAATGATTTAGAAAC